>JANPWX010000033.1:4054921-4133573 GCA_024734555.1 Trochalopteron elliotii
TCCCATGCAGGGGTTGTGTGTCTGCCAGGAGAAGGGCCTGAGGTGATGGTGAAGGGCCACAGCTAATGAAGGAAATGGGTTAAGAGTCCCCCTGCCCACCAGAGGTCTGAAGGGATGGTGAGGGTCTGCCTCTGAAGAAAGTGGAGGGCTTGAGATAGCCATGAGGGTTCCCCTGCTCACAAAGAGCCTTAGGGGACAATGAAGGTCCCCTCACTTGAAGGTGGTCACAGTGGGTGAGGAGCATTCACCTGGTGAAGGGCCTGAGTTGGTGATGAGGGACATCTGGTGTGAGGTTCTCAGCATCATCATGGGATGTCCTCGCCTTCCCAGCCTTGCTGCCCTCCGTGGCTGAGAAAGGGGATGTTCATTGGGACTGGGGCTGCTCCCTCTGGGGGAACCATGTCTGGGAGAAAAGTGTGAAGAAGTGTGAGCTCCTTGCTGCCAGGTGTCCCGCATGGTCATCCTCCATGGCTCCCTGCAGACAGACTCTTGTTCGACTGGTGGCTCTTAAGGGTTTCAAGAAGACAGAGAAGAAGGAAGGACTCTCAGTGGGCTAAAACTACACCCAAGGCTTGTCTTCCTTGGAAAAGATCTAGCGGAAAAAGTTGGAAACCACTTTGCCAGAATTGCTTACTTAAGGGTTGGCAAGTTAGGTGTTGTTCCTGGTGTTTCTCTGGAGCAGCAGAATAGGAGTCAGGCCAGGCTGGGAGTGATGCTGCTCACCAGGACAGCAGGTGCCCAAGGTGTCTTTGCTTCCTTGAGGAAGGGGAGAGGGGTGCAGAAGGGTTTGCTGTGCTACCAGGGTCTGTGCTGTCTTAAATTCTCTTGCAGAAAGAAGAACGAGGTTGATGCTAATCTATTTCTTCCTGTGAAAACATTGTTTATAGTTGCTGAGTACTGTCCAGCGACTGCAGTTCTTCACCCCAGGGTAGCAGTGTGATAGTGGTGGGTGATGTAATTCCTGTGTGCATCTCCTCAGGTTGTTCCAGGCTGACTGTGCCTAATGCCATCTCAGAGTGTGCTGAAAAGGCAGGAGGCTGGGGGGTTGTTGTTTGTATAACACATCTGTTTTCATCTGTCACGTTTGGCTTTGGTACTGTTTACCTCCAGCACCAGGGTCCTGGAGTTACCCGTCTCTCACCAGCCTGTCGCTCAGGGGAGGGTTTTTTAATTACTCATTTCCTCTGCAGGCTGCTTCATTTTGTACTTGGTAATTTAGTTACAGCTCCCTAGCTGCTCACTCTCTGAGGCGTTTTGGTTTCTAACGTGTTTCATTTTCCAAAAGAGGTGTCCTTTAGTGTCTGGTTAATTAATCTGGCTTTGTAAAACAAGACCACCCGAAGCCCTGGGCACTTCTGTTGTCATTCCCTCTGGCTCTGGTATCTGTGCAAGCTCCCTCCTCCCTGTCATTCTGTTTCTTCACTTGGTTAATCATAAGCATTGCAACAGAAAACTATGTCAAACAGCAACCTCGTTGCTTATTTCTCTCCCCTTTCTTTTGCTCCTGACTCCTGGAGTGGGAATGGCAACTTTCCTTCTGCGTTGCTTTAAAGGGAGGAGTTTAATGTACACTTATGAACTCTACACAATAAGGCATCCTCGTAGCTTGGCTGCTGTTTGAGCTACATAAATAAACTTAGTGCTCCTCCCTTTCTGACTTCCAGAGTAGGAAAATGTTTTGCATCAATCTAAAGGAATTTGCCCCCTTGCTTCTATCAGGTAAACAACTCCTTACTGGCCAGTCAAGGGTTTGTAACCCAGACCAGGAAAAAGAAGATCTTGTTGAAGCTTGGTGTACACAGTCTTGATTGAGGCTTGAAACTGCTCTTATCTCATTATCTCCACTCCTGAAAAATCAGACAATTCTCTCCCAGTCACCCTCTCCACACACACATACAAAATCTCTCCCCACTAAACATAAAGTGCCATTTCTTTCCTGCAGAGAAGCCTGTATGCTTACTGCCAGCTAATGTTGTCAGAAGGAGGACAAAGTGAGGACAGGTTGTAGCACACAGACTTTACACAATGTTTTCTGCATATTATGGTAACACTCCTGCCGTGTTTGATACAACCACACCTTTTCTGTGTACCAGCAGAATGTACAGTTTATGTTAAATTTCAGGAACTAGTCATCATTCCATCCAGTGTTTTAGAGGGAGATCCTTGTGATGTGGGGAGCTCTTGCTGGTAATATTCTAAAAACCAGTTGTTTGAGTGGTTGTCCTCCCTTTTCCCCCCACACCTGTAAAGGAAGGCAGAAATGTGCAAAGTGCTGTTTTCTTTGGGCCACTGCAGTCACTGCTGCTGTTACATTACAAGCAAAGGAAATGCTTGTGCATCATGAGATCAGAAATGGAAGCAGAGGGTTCCAGGAAAAAGTCTCTTTCAGTTGTAGTTCATACTGTTAGTTAAAAAATAGATGATGAGCTCATAAATTCTGTATTCTGAGGTTCCTTCTCACTTTACTATTTCTGTATAGAACTTT
This sequence comes from Trochalopteron elliotii, assembly GCA_024734555.1. Taxonomy (NCBI): domain Eukaryota; kingdom Metazoa; phylum Chordata; class Aves; order Passeriformes; family Leiothrichidae; genus Trochalopteron; species Trochalopteron elliotii. Next base: position 4,057,407 of record JANPWX010000033.1, read on the forward strand.
GCTTTTCTGAGTTTTCTGAGTTTAGAAGTAATTCCTGAAATGTACAGAGGATCTTGTCAGGAGGGGTGGGAAGGGAGGAAGGAGGGGGAGTTTGAGACCTCTCTTGAAGGCTGTACTTACCTCCTGTCTCAACAGCCCTACTCAAAATCAAGAGCTTTTGAAAAGCTTTATATCACTTCCTCCATCACCATGGTGTGTGTGGATTCTCTGCTGTAACCAGGATTTTACTGCTGGGCAGGAGTATCATATTCCACAGCTGTGTTGTTATGGGAGGTTGTATTTCACAGATGTGATGACATAACTATATAGTATAATTAAACAGTAATAACCAACAAAGAGGACATTTCCTAGAGGTTAATGACAGTTAGGAACAAAGTGGGTGGAAGAGTGGAGGGCCTATGGTACAGCTGAAGATCCTTAATCAGTTTAATTAATAAGTGCCACACTAGAGCAGACATTACAAATATAAATCAAGATTAAATGATGGAAGTACTTACATCAAAAATAAGTGCTTCAAATCAAATTAAGGATCTGCTAGAAACTCTTTTTATAGCTTGTGATGTTTTTTTAGCTGTGCTGGTGGGAGCTGGAAGTCTGTAGATAAATATCTGGGTATTTTTCTATAAGAAAGGAACTCAAAACTACCAGGAGAATATGCACTAGATATATGCACTCTTGATACCAGCAAAAGTGTAAGATAGAGCAGGAACCATTAACTGGAGCATTTTTTTCCAGTTGAAGACAGTAATTTCTTAAAATTTATGGTGTAATCAGGTGCTTACAGGATCAGGTGAATGATGAATTATTAACTTTGTTGTCTTCAAAATTGACTCAGTTTTAAAAATAATTGGCAGTAACAAGTTAGACACTTCCAGTAACTAAAATAAGCATTTGTTCAGTTATTTATTTATTTTGTCCCCCAGAACAGAAGGAACTGTAACAGTTGAAAGTTAAACTTGCTAACCTGAATTTTAAGTGGCTATGAGTCAGGCCTTCAGATGCTCCTAAACACAAAAGTTCTATTGACTAAACCTGCAAATGTTGCTTGAGCATAGCCTGATAATAGCACTTGAGCTTTTTGAACTGTGAGCTCAATAGATTGGAAAATGATGCTTGCCTGGGAATGTTTCATGGGATATTTGCTTATTGCTTCTGTGACCATTTAGAATTTTTGCAGTAGCGTAATTAATGGAGCCTGAAGTTGGTGTTTTTCAGTGTAAATGGGTTCTTTCAGTAGGAGGTTTCTAAGCATAAAAACAAGTTTTTAAACCTGTAGTTCTTTTAGCATTTAGGAAATAAATGGAGGAGCTTTTTTAGCTTGAGAATAAACACAAGGGAAGTAAATATATGGATGTATGAAATCAAATTAAAACGTAGAGTTAAAATAAAAAAAAAATGTATATAAGCCCCATTATAAATTGAAAACTTACCATGCATGTCAAGTTTTATTAAGAGCATGCTGCTTTATTTATAATGGGATTTTTCTAGGTGCTCAATAAACTTGACAAAAATAAATAGTCCAATACTCTGACCACACATCAAGGTGCTGATCCTGCAGAATTTTACACGTGCATTAATCTTAAGTTCCCTTTGGTGTTTGGGTAGTGGAGGTGTCTCAGCAACTGGAGTTTAGCAACCAGAAAATGCAGACTTAGATCCAGTTTCTAGGGGACGTGGCTGCACAGTCTGACAGCCAGAAACTCAAGGCACTAATTCAAGTTTTTAAAAAATGCCATATTCTAGAAAAATGGTGATGTGCACAATGCACTGCAGTGTTTTGGTGACCTCACCAACCACTCGAGCTCCATTCTTGTGGTTGGAACAATTCCATCATGGTGGGTACGAGGGAGGGTGTCCTTACATCTGGGGGCAGCTGCACACCCCGTGTACACACACCAAGGAAATGCTTTGACCACATAACCACGACTGCAGAACGAGTTGTTTCTGAAATGCTGCATATGTATGTTGTCTCTGGTAGCTCCTCAGGTAGTTTTGCTTCTTAAATTTTGCATTATCTGCATTTGCAACTGGGTTGGGGTTTTTTTGCGTTTTTTTTTTTTTTTCTTCTTTGTTTGAAATATGCTGTTTGCTGTGATACAGCTTGTGGATGGTGGTTTTACTCTTGGTAGAAACCCTTTAAAGATTTGCTTTCTTAGTGCTTCATCTTGTATTTTTCATGCTCTTACTTAATTTCAAAGACTGTCTTTGAGAACAGGTTTTTTTGTTGCGCAGCAAGATGTGATAAAGGATTACTTGATTTTAATTATGGAATTCATGTCAAGTAGTAATTTTTGGCTAAGCAGCTCAATTTGTCATGAGTTATATTAAACATTTAAGGAAAAGTTTCTCTCATGTGCAAGTGCTGCTCAATTTGTTGATTCAAAAATAGCTGTACTGTAAGTCAGGTTGGGAATATAAACTAAGGTTATGCAAAACTCTGTATGTCCTTATGGATTCTTTTAAACCAGGCTTGGTTCAGCTTAGCTGATGTGTTGATTATGAAAAGATTAATCTAACGAGAACATGCCACACTTGTCTTGTACAGTTTTGTGTGGAGTCTCAGCTATAAAGTCATAAATGTGGATTCAAGTTGTGCTGGTGTAACTTCTTTGTGCTAGCAAACTCTTAATCATGGCACATATCCTTAGGTGACTGTGGATTCCTTGCTGTGGGTACTGTTGTGTTTTCCTATAAATCTAGAGGATGAATGAATGTGTAAGTTTTTCCTTTCCTGAAAATGGGGAATAAAAATGATGAAATTTGTAGTAATTCATATCCTAGTTATTTTGGTGCCAGCTGGGTGAGCGCACTCACTGTAGAACATCTGTCCTGGTAACAAATCAAAATAATGCTGTTTGCTTTGTTTTTTAAACCCTCCCTCTCCAGAAAACGTGCTAGGCAGCCTTGCAGTGAATAACTGAAAGCATAAATGACAAGCAGATTAATGTGCCTGTTGTCTGTGTGAGCGAGCTCCCAGTAACTGCTCCTGTGGCCATTTGGCGTCAGAGCCCTTCTGAGGGACGCCAAATTCCCTCTCTCGGCGTTGCAGTTTCCTGGAGGAGTAGATGTGGTAACAGGATGTTGGTAGAGAACAGGGAACTCCTTGAATTTGCCCCTTATGCCATGCAAATAAAGGCTGATTGCCGGCCCGGGTGTGGTAATTAGTGTTATCGATCTGTTATCGAGAGGAGTTTGTGCAGCGATGGCAGCGAGGGTTTGGGGGCTGCTCTGTGACAGGGTGGGGTGACAAAGGGGACGCAAAGGCTGGTGAGGAGCTTGTTAAACCACTCGGAGATCTGACAGTTCCCTCCAGCTGGCTTTCCTATTCTGGGGGGATCTCTGCTAGCACTCAGCTCCATACCGGCTCCTCTGGCATGTGGTGATTTACTCTGAGCTCCTTCTAGCTCAGTGTCTGAGCAGTGTCTGGGTGTTCTGCCATCAGAGCCCAAGGCTCCGTAACCAGAAATGCTCCACAGACCAAGCTTCACCTCACTGCTGGTTAGACATGGATCAGACAGCTTTCCTTTCCAGTCCAAGTGGAAATGTGGTTAAAAAAAGAAAAATCATGTGCTTTTGAGCTGGTGATGTTAATGAAACGGGAGAAAATTTCTCATTTGGTTTTAGTACAGATTCTTTCCTTTCCTTTTCCTTAATAGCCATCCAGAGCACAGAGGCTGCTCTCACATGTAGCCATGCCCAACGCCAGCTTTGTTTTATTATCTTTGGTTCAGTCCCCGCACATCCAGGAGTTTCCTGAGGTTGGAAATTCATGACTGGGATATCCAGTGCAAAGTAAGAAAAGTATGGCAGCAAAATGTGCTGTAAAGCTTTTAGTCCACAGTGTATTGGGTAGTGAAGGTCTTTGTTCTCTTACATTTGCATATGCTTTGCAACAAATGCCTTAGAAGTCCCCTGAGCTTGTGCAGTGTTTCCTGACAGGTAAACTTAGGTTAAAATGTTGTTTTATGCATCTGAAATGGCTGATGGGCCCTGATATATGTGGGGCTGAAGGTCTGAGTGTCATTTTTGCAGGGATTTTTTTTTCTTTGACAAATTTGCAAGATGAAAGAGCTGAAGCATTTTTTTTCTGTCTCCTGAATGTGGGCTATGAAAAGACATCTTGATGTACTTCCAGACATGGTTAATCGACTAATTGTGAGTACAAATTATTGTCTGGTCTTAATGCATTTGCTTCAGTCAATAATTCAGTATTAATCACTGAACTGTTTTTTCAAGTATTTATAAGTCTCCCTATTTCAGTTGACTGCAGACTCCTCATAAAAGCAGATTGATGAGATGCTTACAGAGCAGATGAATTTCTCCCTTAAGTAAATGTGAGTGAAAATTTCCATCCCATTGTATATTCTTTGTTTTCATAGTACAAATACAATTTTACTGATGTCTATTCACTCTTGTCCACAAATGTTTTTTGCTAGTAATCCACATCTTTGGTTTCTTCAGAACAGCTCAGTAAATGTATGTGTGCATTCCTTCTGCATGACACTTAATTTTTATGAAATACATATTTTATTGGACAGTTAAACATTTAAGTATCTTAATGGCCTAATTAATACTCTGTATCCATTTCTGTCATGTGTATTTTGCTCTTCGTTATCCTTGTGCCCCTTTTTTCATGTCCTCGTACATTTTTTATCATAAAAATTTCCAGCAATCTTGAGAGAGCAGTCTATTACAAGACTGTTCTTTGAATATTCAGCAACTCTGAGATTTGATTGATAGTCCCTTCCCTCCCATCCTGTCTATTTTTAGTAACTTAAAAGCGAGTTTAATTTCTTGGGTTGTCGTTTGTTGTGCATGTGCAATTTACTTTGGTGGTTTTCCTCCCTCCTTTAAATGTACCAGATATGTAATTTTCGTGTTCTTTGAGGACATCTTGACAGTTGGGGAGAAATAATGTAGAAGTTAATTAGGATCTCTGCCTTAGCTGAAGGAGCAAAGATGGACAGTCTTTGTCTGGTTCTGTTAATATATGCTGTGTGATTAGGATAGGAGGAGAAGTGGAAGGAAACTTTAAGCACATTGTTACCACTTATTATCCTCCTCCAAGAATCTTCTAGCATGAGAGCCTGCTTTCATGTGCAAGTACAATCCACTCCATCTTTTAGGACAGAATGAGGAGACAAAAAGCCTTGCAGAGGTGGTGTAAGCACTGTGGAAAAGGACGTCCCTCCCTCTCTCTCTGAAATACAACCTTGGAGCTGTACCCCTTTTTTCTGCTTCATGCCACTTCAAGGAGAGCCTTGGGAAATCTTCCCACACAAACTGTTTTAATCTTCTATCTCCCTTTAGGCCACGTACAGAAGCCACCAACAGTTTGTCTAAGCAGGACTGGACTCCCTGCAGAGCCAGTTTGTGCACTTGCTGAAGGAATTGTTCTTGAGCAACTTCAGGCCTTTCCTCTCTCGAGGGCATAAGAACTCTGGACTCTTACTCGGAATCCTGATTGCGTGGGAGGAGAAAAGAACTAGACACAGAAAGCAAATTTTGTTTCTACCTGATGGGTAGACCAAAAACGATTTTGCTTTTCATATTCAGTTTGAGGCGTAGCCCAAGCTAGTAAGGGTAAGCTCTTGGTGTGGGAGATGTGCCAACTGCTATTTATTTATTGATCTCGTTCCTTTTTTAATTGTCTCATGGCTGGCGTAACGTGGTGCTGGTGGCTGCCTGCCCACCGTGTGTAAAGGGGTGTTGGCTGTCAACAAGCCTGGCAATTGGGTGGCTTTGCCTCCTTCTGCCTTGTCCATTCAGCTGGATAATTACTATAGCTCTTCTTTTCCCATGTCTCCCTCAGACACTGTCTAATGAGACGAGATAATGAAACTCTGTTAGTCCTGGGAAGATCTGCAGAGGAAGTCAAAGGCTGGCATATGCTTTGCTGCTAATGCCTTTATGTGGAATATTAAGGCAAGCACTGAAGTTTCCTTCAGGCATAGGAATTCTTAGAAAATTCCTGATTGCCAGGAGTTCAGTAAAAGAAATGCTATCTTTTTTTGTGTGTATTTTGTGTAAAAAAGGTATATGCAGACTGGCTGTTGAAAATAGGCACAATCGAGTAGTTTAGACTTGCACATCATCTGTTTACAATTGTGTAAAAATCGCTGGAGACAGCCCCCAGATGAAGTTGGGAAACAGGTTTGTTTTGGTGGATATTGATTCTGAATCTGAGGTCTCCTGTCACCAAGTGGGTGCATCCTCTTCTCATTTCTTCCTGCTTCGTTCTCCTTTGCAAGAATGAGAATTCCTATTAAAAAAACCTATAGCAGAAAATGGCCAGAGTTCTGTTCCCCAAAAAGCTGATACTGCAAACAGTGAAGTTCATATAAATCTTCCAGGTAAGGTACATCCATTAAAGTAAAATGTTTCCCTAATTCTGTATATTCTCCTGAAGCAAAGGAAAGGGAGCATTAAACTATGCCAGTAATATGACAAGATAACTCTCTAAAATTTCCCTGATTTAAAAATAATGAAACCACTGGGGTGCCAACTTCCACATATGCTGTGTTTTGCAAGAGTCATTGTCACTTCAGTTGGTTAAACTCTTTCCAAGGATTAAACCCCTCAGCACAGTTGTATATACTGGTAGGATTTAAAATACGTTAGAAATCTTGTGATTGTTTTTTATTGTTTGCAATCTTAACCACGTCCTGCTAGGTGATCTTCCATGAGCCAGTTCAGTGCATCATCATCTGAATCATAGTAAAATTATTCTCTTTTTTAGTAGGGGGGAAGGTTGTGCCTGGGATTCTCTTTTAGCCTTTATTTTAAATGTCAGTATTTGGCTGGATGCAGGTGGATGTCACTTTGTAGACACTTGTGTAAGAGGCTCTCTGTTGTCCCAAATGTTTATTTGGCTCTGAGTCTAGAAGTTGTCAGCTTTTAAAACATTTAAACTACCCTCGGAGCTGTTTTAAAACAGTAATCCTGGCTTCCTCTACTGGGTATTGAATGGATTGTGAAATGTCTTCAGAGGGAGTGGAACGGACTTATGTGAACATTTTGCAGTTTTAACTCCATATGGGTAGTTTTTTATAATGTACATAAATAGTACATTAGCTTTTCCAAATCACTTTCTAAATGAACTGAACCAGCCTCAAAGGAAAATACATCATAGTCATGCTCTGCGTGTTAGAGCCCTCTTAGAGTCTGACTGAATTCAGAGGTTAGTACCATCCCACACACAGGCTTTTTCTGGCATATATATGTGGAAATTAGGTTTTTTTCCCTGAGCTTTACTGAGGTGATTTTGTTTTGCACAGCCTTTCCTAATGTCTTTATAGGTAGTTCCCTGGCTTTGGAAGGGTGAGTCTGCTAAATGACTTGTGTGAGACCTTTCAAGGTATTGGGCTGGCTACTTGAAAGCAAACCCTACTATGATGAATGGCCCATTAGAAGAAAGTTGATGGCATTGTAAATGAGATTTTACATGAGAATCAAACTGCTCTAGTGTATCCAGCAAAGATGCTGAAACAAGTGCCTCTCTCTGAAAAGGTTATTAGGAGATTTTATGAACTGCTATTTTCAAATGGTTAGTTTCCCCTTATTCTCCAGGGTACAAAAATTTCCCAAGAGTCTGGATACTTGTAGTAATGAAGGAAGAGTCTTCTCGAGGAAATGGGAGTTAGGATGAAAATGGGGGTAGAACTGAAGTTGCTGCTTGCCTGTGGCAGCAGTGGCCAGACTTGTGTGGTGAAAGGGGCAGGATCTGCAGCCAGCTGAAAGTTCCATGGCAGTAAAGCAAAGATTTCAAATTCTTGGTATTGAGTGAGGTATGGAAATGAATAACCAGTGCTTCTTGTAGAGGCCAACTGTGGCCTTGCAGTTAGTTCCATACTGTCAGGACGTATTTAATTCTTGGTGTACTGTTTAATTTCTTATTGAAAACAGAACTCTGTGTAGAAGCTGGTATAGGGAAGTTCCTCTGAGCGTGGGTGCAGGTGGGGCTTTTTTTTTGGCATTGAGGTAGGTGTTAATTGTGGTTTTTGATTGAGGGGGAAACATAGTTGAGTGTTTCTGCCAAGATGAGCAAAGAAGGAAAATAGTTAATATTGACCTTTTTCATTTTAACCAAGATCAGTGGGACCAGCAGAGGCTTGGAAAGCCTCTCAGAAGGGCTCTTGAATTTCACAGAAGCAGGGAAGGAATGAGAGGTGGTGGCAGAGGCTGAGTCACTTCTTGTGGTCTCTGCTGTGGTAGAATGGAAGCCAGACTTAGGTTCTTATCTTAAGGTTTATCTTGGAGCAGGGAAAAATTGAGTGTGAATGGGGGCTAGACAGCCTTTTCTGGTGCACTGCACCGAAAATGGGTGAACGTGTGTGTATTGCAGAGCTGGTGTTGAGCTCTGTGACATCTCTGAAAAGCCATGTCAGACTCACTGCCTGGTGCTGCCAGAGTAGCCACAGTCCAGGAATCTTGAAGCAGCCAGGGGCTACGTCTTGTCATTGGGATTGGGATTGGGAGCTGTGGTTTGGCAGTGCTCCCTTGGGACTGGGGAAAGTGGGAAATGAGAAATCCTAAAGGAAGGTGAGACACGTCAGACCTCTGAGCCCTTGCTAGGGGTGAGCAAAACGTGCTCCTGATCCAGGACTGTGCAGTGTCTGCCATTTCAGCCTTACAGTGTAGAATTTGATGGCTGAGGAAGGATCAATGCAGGATGAGGTGGCCAGAGCAGAACACAGAATTAAATGTCATCCTGCATTGTTTCCTAAGAGTTGCCTTTCATTGTGTGCTTGAATTAACTTAGTGGGACAGCAAGTTACCATGGGGGTGGATGGACTAACCTTATTTATCACTGTTCTGTATTTTTCCAATACCATAAAACCTTGGCTGCTGTCAAGCACACACTTGAAGTCTATTTATCTCCACTGAGTGCTTTTCTCTTTGAAACTTCTGTTCCACTCCACAGTTCTGCCAATTTGATCTGTACTTCAGCTTTGTTTAATGGCTGTTATCTGGTAGGGCTGGGATTTTGTTTTGGTTCGGCATTTTTCCTTTAAAACATCGCATCAGGATCTAAAATTAAGCTGCTTCAGAACTGAACACTCGGATGTGACTTTTTTTTTTTTTTTACCAGTGTTGTTAGAGTGACAAGCATACAAACAAAGCTCTGTGTCCTCTAAATAAGCCCCAAACTTCTGGGAATGCAGAGTCCTCCAGGGCTTTGGGGAGATGCTGCCTTAAGACACGTCTTAGCTCTCAGTCAGAGCAGGAATGACAAGTGTGATGTTGATTCTTCCAAGATGGACACTGGCTGAACAGGAATGAAATCCCCACTTTCTTGCAGCCTGTTTTACAGAAATCCATAGAGGCCAGTAATGACTAGAAGTTGTTCAGAAGTGTTTGAAGTGTAGAGCTGCTTACTCTGTCACCCAGTCTAAACAGCTACCCAACCCCATGATAAACGTGGTTAAAATCCTTGGAGAGATCCTGTAAATCTTAAATATGTGTTTACCACATGAGCAAGATGGGCTGCACTTATAGAGAGAAACAATTGATCCTCCTGCCCCTGTGTTGATTTTTGTGGCTCTAGCATGTGTGGTAAGCAGGAGAGAAGTTAATTTTAGCTTGATTAGCAACACAGAAGGGAATCAAGATGACTGTTGTAAATGGCAGTGGGATGAGATCAATGAGGGTAGTTTATTTCCATGCATCTGAGTGGGTGTTCTAAGCCATTTAATTTTTCTTTTTTGTTTGTTTTTAAGAGAACCAAGAATGTTAATGCTTTTAGTCCTTGAAATCCTTTTGTGGCTGCAATCCTGGATACTTAAATGTTGTTGCATGGTCATTGCTTTAAATGAGCACCAGCTGCTTGTGTGCTGTTCCCCAGCAGTTCTTTGTTTCTCTGCCCTCTGTCACCTGGCTCAGCAGCAAGTGGTGAGTGATCCTCGGTACTGCACTCTCCGTTTTTCTCCTACTCACCTTTGTTTATATTCTGGAGCATGTTCCCAACTGTTTATGATTAAACACTGCTCAAACAGCCAGGTTAAGATTTATTGACACAAAGGAGGCTGGGAGGAGGGAGTGGCTGGCTGGTCATCTGTGTCTACTTGGAGCTGATAGTGATGTTATTGGCGATGTCCACGTGTCTGTGCAGTGGCCGTGGTGTGTCCCAGGGGCTGCTGTCCAAAAACACTGGCAAGGGACTGATCCCTGGCAGCACAGCCTTTTTTTCCCTTTGTGTGACACAGTCAAAGCTTGAGCAAGGCAGTTTGTGGAGCTGATGCACTCCTTCCTCTTCAGCTTGGCCTTCTATAGAAACATCCCATGGCTCTTGAGGAGGGAACCTCTATTTTTTCTCTTGGTGAGATAGGCTTTGCTGATCTCCACAGAGAGAAATCAGGATTTGAAACATGCTAACGGTGTTGTGACCTACAGGAGTCTTAAGGATCCTTTTAAAAAAGACATCTTGAAAAACAGTGCTGTTATATGGAATGGAAGATTGGAAAGTGAGCACTATTTAGGAAAATGAATTAAATAATTAAAATAAATTAAAATACAGAAATATTTGAGTTAAAAAGAGGCTGAGTTCATTAAAAAAAGCCTTCTCTGGAACTAAAACAATTTGTTTCCTGGCCCCTCTTAGCTATGTACAAACCAGATAACTATTTAGCTTTTGGAGAGTCTATAGGTAGTATGTTAAGTTTTGGTTATTTTTTTTCAAGCCACAGACACTGACAATTTACAAGTTTCAGGAAAAAAATTAAAATACAATATTGACAGTATGCTAAAAAATTAACAGATTGATTAGCCTAACATGGAAAGGGATTTTTGCACTTAGAAGATTTGATGATACAAGTAAGGTCCACACACGTGTTGCACGTAATTTATGTTTTCTCAGAAGATCAAATATTTCTTGGCTGGTGCAGAAATGGTTAAGATAGGATCTAGACCTCCACAGGCTGGAATACCTGATTAGAGCAGCCGTGGTACACAGGCTGTTGTGTGTTATATAGAGTCTCTTACCTCTCCTTATTTTTATGTATACAACCACACACACAACTAAATAACATAATAGGCTTGCTGTGTGTTACAGATGGTATCAGGCATCTGCAGTGCTGATAGTGAAACCTTCTGGTGCTGGCAGCCAACTTCATTTAAATAAAAGCCTCGTCTGCTCTTTGTGCCAGCCCACTTCTTCAGTGGCAAACTTTCATATCAGGTTTTTGATGTAAGGCCACTCGTTCTGACACATAAAACACCTCCCTGTTCCCAAGCTTCAAAATAAACACCAGTTTTATGGTTAATTTTAGCCTTTAAGGACATCTTTGCTAAATGTTCTCTGCAGGTCTGTTAACACCCCTGGGAATGCAACTGCAGGGCTTTTCAGCATGGAAAAGCTGAAAGGCAGAATAAATGAGAGAGTGGAATTGTCTGGCAGAGTGTGGTGCTGGGTGAAGATGTGGTTTGCCATATGACACACAGAAAAAAGTTCACTGTAACTTGACTGTGCTCAGAGACATGAAGCTGTTTATAGTAAGGACTAGACAGGAGAACAGAGCAGCTTCTGTAATGCTGTGGTGGAAGTGGGGCCAGAATTCACCCTGGGGAGCCTTTAATAAAAAAAATCAAACAAAACCCCTACCCAGTATTGATCAAAAGGTAGATGTCAGTGATGCAGATTAATTTATATTGATGTAAAATCACATCTGGTCTTTGTGGGTGTAGGCAAGACCTTCTAAGGCTCCTACATTTAGCACCTTGGCAGACTTGAGTTAGGTCTTCACTGGCTGTACTCCCTGAAATCTGCCCTGTGTGCTGCTGACCTGCAGTGTGCTGGTGTGCAAAGGAATTGGAGCACTTGGGAAGGGAGCAGGAATTTGTCTTCTGATAGCCAGCCCTGTGCCCAGCACTCCTGGTCTGGAATGAATGGCATATTTTGAAGCTGACTCCAATGTTTTGAAATGTGAAGCTGAAGGAGGTACAATTACAGCACCACCTCTTTGTTTCTCTCTGCCCGGTGGATGGGCACCCAGTAACAACAACCATGTTGTGTTGTCATGAGTATTTAGGAGGGGACTTTTGTGTCTCTGTTCAACAAAGACCCTTCACCTTAATGGTGTTTGTTATAGAAGCCTATTAATTATATTCTTTTGATTATACCAAAGCTTGGTTTCTTAGTTTCTGACATCATCTTGCTTATCATTTGTCTGGAAATAATTATCAAGATTTTTCTGGATCAATTTTAATATAAGGTTTAGTAGTTGAGGCTTTTTGTGCTTTAAATTGATAAGTGAATTAATCCCTAGTCAGGTGTGGATTGAGTTTGTAAATAACTGGTGATAGTGATGGTATTTTGAGAATATCCTTCAGCTTTTTTTGCAGGCAATAAGGTGAATGAACAGACACAGCTGGCTTATAGTTGCTGCTGAAAAACTTTCAGAAAGATCGTTTTTGAAAATGCACATTCCTGACCATTTGCACTTTGATGGCTCTCTGGAGGAGATTGGAGCAGCTTCTGGTAGGGTTTTTTTGGCATTGGACTGAGCAGGATTATTATAAGATGCGTCCTGCCAAGGAGGGGGTAGTAGAATCTGGAGAAGACCTGTCGATAATGTTAATTCTCCAGGCAGGGTGGCGACTTCAGAGGGAGCCTCCTGCTATTCCTGCTGCCTCTCCATTAGCAGATTGAAACACCCTTCTCAGCAGTTTTGGCAGTTTCTCCCCTGTTCTTCTGTGAGCTGCTATTTTGATTCTCCATGAATTTATTCCCTGACCTTGTTGCAGTGTTTCATTACACTGAAAAAGTGGCATCTATAATATCTTACCTGGTTTGCTCTTTTTTTTCCCTTTTCTGCACTGTTTTACTCAAAGGGGAGAATCTGAAAGTGAAGCTGCGCTTGATGTCTCAAATAATTTTCAAAGAGTGAAATCAGAGCATTAATAAAGAGATGTAAGGAATGTAAAATAAAGACATATACAAAAGTACAGCTCTTGATTCTTCACTGCTAATTCTCCAGTGTAAAACAGCCTCCAATGTTCTCACTTGAATGAAAAATTAACTCGAATTTATCCATTTGCTCTCTGACAGCAATTAAAAGGATTGCTAAGAAAGATAAGGAATCGTGGGGAAGATGTGTAGAATAAAATGACATGCTGAAGTTTCACAGCATGATATCTGTAGTGCAAACCCTCCTGAAGGTTTTACTTTCTAGCATCCATTTGTTGGAGCCTAAAACCAAAATGCTCATCTTCTTCTGTGTGCTTTTAAAGAAGATAACATACGAACCAAACCAGCATTTTGTAGTTCTTTGGGTCGGGCTTCTGAGATCTCTTTTCCTTTTTAGCCTTCTTATCAGCCTGGGGGTGTTTATACTCCTTCCCCCCAGCACCTGTTTGGCTGAGTTTCACTCACTGCCTTTTCCTGGGCTGGGCAGTGGCTGAGAGCTTGCTGTTCTCAGTGCTCTGAGGGGGGATGTCTGCAAGGACTGAGGGATCACAAATATTTTAATCCATCTCTGTGTGCCTGCTGCTGGCAGGGAGAAGAATCCCAGAAGTTTGGCCAGACTCTGCTGTGAACGTTGCTGTCTTCAAAAGGAGTTTGCTAAAATACCTACTTGAAAATCTGCCTCTCTGTGGAAGTGTTTGTCAATTTGTTTGAACCTTGATGAAATGGCATAGAGGGAAACCCTGTGCAACTGTGCTCAATAGAAACATTCATAACAGCTAATTTACTTGGTGCTTTTAAGAGATGTAACTATTCATAAGTTGTGGTTTTGCCTGATGCTGGTAGTATTTGTTTTAAGTAGATACACTTGCCTGCACACGCTCTTTGCCCATCTGAAATCTTGTCTGCCTGTGTTGGAAACCTCATTTTAAGCTTGGTGATCTGCAGTGTTAGGCAAATCCCAGTGTAACCTGGGTGCCTTCTCATTAAGAGAAAAAGTCCTTTGTCGTGCATACAATTCCAGCTAAACAGTAACAAGGAGCATAAAGAAAAGGTCATGTCTGAGACCAAGAAATGGCAATTTCGAATTTTCCTGAAGCACTGTCCTTGTTCAGCCATCTTACTGCACTTGCTTTCTCAAGGCCATTCAGTGAATAAGCTCAGGAAGCACAAAGGTACTAAAACTATGGATTTTGCAGCATGCAGACCCTGTGTATCCCCTCTGAGATAAACACAAACCCACTCCTGCAAACAGGCCCTGCCAGTTGCCATGGGAGGATTGCCATGGGTACCCAGCCACAGGAAGCTCCTGTTGGAATGCAGAAAACATTTTTGGTCTTTGTTTTGTCCCCTTGTATGCAGCTGAGTGACTTGTGGTTTGAAATAATTAGGCTGAATTTAAAAAAAATTGTGACTTCTCTGATTCAGGAAGTTTTGAAAATTTCCAGCCTGAGAGTATCAGCATGTGGCTGATGTGATTTGCTTGATAAAGACCAGAGCTTTTCTCAAAATGAATGAATTGCAGTTTGTTTTCTGAAAGGAGAATGCAGACTTTGGATCATGTGATGCTTGTCTGTGGTTACATGCTCTGTCTTTTTTATAGTCTATTACAAATCTGCAGCATTTTTGCTGGTACCTTCTCTCCTTTCTCTGCCTGGTATTTTCCCCCTCACCTTCTCTGTGTTGGTGATGCCATCTAGAAGGCAAGCTAAGGGATCTAATCTGCCTGGCAATTTAGTCCCAACAAAAAAGGAGATGAATAATTATTCCAACTTGTTTGCCTTGGTTTGGGTGGTACTGTTGGCATGAGGGTGATACTGAGAGGAAATGGCAGAAGACAAGGAAGGAATGGTGGTGGAGTGAAGGAAATCCCTCTTACAGCAGAGAATCAGATTTAGAATGTGTTAAAATAAATCTACATGAGATTTAGACACAATTGATATCTCTGTGGGGAGATCATTTCTAAGGCAGACAAAACCAGTGACCATCCACGTGCAACACAGAATTTTACCCAGTTTCCAGTTACTCATCCCAGCAAGTCCAGGAAAGATGAGGATTTCCAGCTAACTTGGATGCATTTCAGGGGAGGGACAGAAAATCTTTCCAGTAATCTGGAATTATAGGGTAGTCAATAATAATTCCACTGGATTGGGTATGAGGAGATCCAGATGACTTCAGTGTGAGTTTGCCTTTACTAAAACTGGATTTACATTATTTCTAGTACAGGAGCAATACCTAAGGCATGGGTAATGCCAGGAACCCCAGAACTCTGATGTTCAGCTACTTGTGCATCTGATGGAACATGGAAATAGTTGCTGGAACTTTTTCTGGAAGAAGTTCCCTACAGAAGAAAATTTAAATTCATGAACTTCTAGAAGTAAGACCACTGTCTTTTGAATTGAACTAATTATTTCAAACATGAGCTCACTCACATATGCACACAGGCAGTTCTGGTTCAGTCTTGGCTGACAGATGAACTCCTTTGGGTATCTGCAGTGTTAAGCATGACAGCATATATTAAATACAGTGAATGTGCTACAAAGCATGCAAGGCAAGTGATTTGTGAGCTCAGGGTAACTCTGAGGTTTGGAACCAGTCCTCCAGATCTAAACTCATGTGGTGACTTACAGAATAATTATGACCAAGCATTACAATGGGTTGCTCTGTCACTGGAGCAGTGGGGGAGATCTCTGTACTCAGTTATTTGCAGATGATCTCAGTACTTTTTAAATCTAGTTTTCTGTCAGTTATATTACAAAGAGTAACAGTGATTTTTCTAGCTTTTCCTCTCACTGAACAATAGGGGATAATACCAGAGGCGTTTTTGCAGGCAGCTCTGCAGTTTATTTCCTTGTCCTGCTGCTGTTTGGCCAAGTGCATGTCTTGCTTTTCTTCAGATTGAGTTGATTCATTACAGGAAAAACAAATGTGGATTCTGGACTTCACCATTTACTTGCAGACCCTTTGCTTATCTTCTTCATGCGTACAAGAAATGATTTTACCAGCCAGGAGGTATTTCTCTCTGTGTTTCATAAAGGACTTTATGGGTAGGTCTTCAATAGGATTTCTGTGCTAAAACTGCTCAGAGCAGTTGAAAGAGCAATAGCAAATGCTGAAAAGTCTTTACTTTTAGACTGCAATAATCTCCAAAATGAGCCAGTCACTCTTAGAACTCTGGCAATTACACTGCCTGTGTCCCATAGCCTATAGAGATGTGTAAGGAAAAGCATTATAGTGACTCTTAAATTACCATGGTGATAGGCACATGCTTGTTTTGTGATGTGTATTTAGACTAAAAGGAATAAAATGTACCTGTCTTCTTTCCTCCAGAACTCTCTGTAACCTCAGTGCAATTAGCTTTTTTGTTTGGAATGGAGATAGCACTACCCAAGTGGATGACATAACTGGTTTCTTATTGGTATTGCTTACTAAGTGCTATTTAGGGGAAAAAATTGTAGGGTAGGGAGTGGAACAGGAAATGTTGGATGATTTTATTATTATTATTATTATTTTATTGCAAAGGAGGGGTGAATAGTATCTAATCTCCAGTGACAGACAGCTTTCAGAGCTTGCTGAATGGTTTTATGACAATCATTCAAACTAATATTCATTTTAATTCACTTGTGATTGAAAGGTGGTTTTTGTACTTGTGCTTTTGCCCACCTTGCTGCTTCAGACAGCTTAGTCCCAGCAGCATAATCATTTTGAGCAAAATACTTGTGTTGATTATTCCCATTGGGAAATAAAGGTTGAGTTTATTTTTGTAAAGCTAGAGAACATTGATTTGATTATTTTAGTTACTGAAATGGGAGACATCCTTCTCTGTATTTTACAGTTGAAGTGTTTTGTTTTGTACTCGGTGATGCATTGAGGCTTTGTGCTGTTGAAAAGCTGAAGTTCTGAAAAGCTGTCCCTGGGCAGAGTGCAGCATCACAAAGCAACAAGTCTTGGTCAATAAATACTCCCAGCTCAGTTGTTGCAGAGGTCACAGCAATTCTCAGAGCCTTGTTTTTGAAGAAATTAGAATCTCAGGTAGTTCTTGTCTCAGTTTGCTTATCTCTTTGTGGGCAGGCCTTCAGGGCTTAGATATATGTTTAGTTAAGTGAAGCAAACTATTATCTTTTTCTAACCAAATTTAGTTTCATTTTTGGTGCACAGGTGCTTAAACTTTCCTAGTGTGTCTTTTATGTTGTCCAGGGCATGTCCTTTCACACTGCTTCAAAGGGTTTTGTGAATAGGGAGTGGATTTAGGATTTTCATAGATGCAGGCTTGTGGTTCTTTGCTTAGCTGGTTATAGGAGGTAATTGGGCACTTTTCTGTAATGGCTGCTCTGCACAGCACCTGCATATTGATTGTAGCCTGAAATTTTGGTATTTATGATACATATTCACTGTAAGGATGACAAGTACCAATCTTACTCTCCAGCAGAATTATGCCAGGTGTCTTGAAATAGCTGGTAAAGGTAATTGCCTGACAGAGGTGACTGACAGTAAATTCTCACTTGTACTGAGAAACCCAACATGATTTTGGAATTTCGTGTGTGGAAATAGTACTGTAGTCTTTGGGATGAGCAATGTGTAATTGGCACAAAACAAATTATTTCAGAGAAATTACAGGGAACAGAAAAACAGCTGTTTCATGGGGGTTGTTTGGGATTTTTTCTTTTTACAAGAGTTTTTGTTGGCATTCTTGGTCAAACTCTAGCCAGTAATGGCATAGTTCTGTTATCATCATGAGGTGCTGCTGTGATTAGAGCTCTGGCTGCCACCTTTGCTGAATCCAAGGTATTTACTGATTGCAGAGATAACTGCCTCATCCTCAAGAGCTGGATTACTGTCCCCTCACATCACAGAATCACAGAATTGTTTTGGCTGGAAAGAACCTTTAAGATCATTGAGCCCAGCTTTTCTCCCAGTACTGCCAATGGCACCACTGAACCATGTCCCCAGGTGCCACATCCTCAGGTCTTCTAAATCCCTGCAGGGTCAGTGATTCTACCACTGCCTTGGGCAGCCTGTTCCAGTGCTTGACAGCCCTTTAGGTGAAGACATGGTTCCCAGTGTTCCATTTAAACCTGCCATGGCACAACCTGAGGCTGCTTCTTCCTCTCCTGTTGTTTGTTACTTGGGAGCAGAGCCTGACCCCACCCTGGCTGTCCCCTCCTGTCAGGGAGTTGTGCAGGGCCAGAAGGGCCCCCCTGAGCCTCCTTTTCTCCAGGCTGAGCCCCTTTCCCAGCTCCTTCAGCTGCTCCTGGTGCTCCAGACCCTTTCCCAGCTCTATTCCCTTCTCTGGACACACCCCAGCTCTTCAATGTCCTTCCTGGGACCTGTGGTACCATCTGATTCAAACTGTAAAAAGTGATATTTTTAACAGAGCACCTTCTGCAATGTTTCTTGCTCAACCTGCATCTCAGCACTGTACCACAGATGCTCCTGGTGCAGTTATACCCCCAACATTCAGGAATAACAGGATTTCATAAATTATGGCAAGATAAAGGAGACAAAGATGGTACCAACTTGCTGATTACAACACATGTGTAGTAGTTCCAGCTTACTTTTCTGGTTATTCCTTTTGCATGATGAACTGGAATGATGTTTATATATAACATAACATACTACATTATGTTTATATATATAACATAATATATATAAATATCATTCTAAGTTTTATGTATGCGTGTTATATGTATATTTTATATATACGTTTCACCTTGGCTTTCTCATGATTTGTCTTCTTTTGTCACTGTGCTTTTCCTCAGTGTAAATGTAAAAGCATAAATCCAGCAAAGCTTCCTGCCTCCTTTTAAAATCTTTAAATAGCCTTTTCTTGCTGTCATGCAGCAGATCTTAGCAGAAGTCATTTGATGCTAACAGCACTCAGGGTGTTTTAACAAAGAAGTCTGTGACTGTAATAGCTTCTACTGAACCTGGTACTATGTTTTGGCAAATGCATCTCTGTTCCCTTTGCATCTGTGAGTAAAAGGTGCTTTGAGGAGGAGGAAAATGTCTGCTTTATATGGGGCCATGCAGGGTATGCAATCATTTTGTTGAGTTTTTTTTTCCCTAACCATCTTTCCTGAAGTCTGCTGTAGGGTGACTGTTTATGTAAAGTCTAGTGTTTCCTAGCACTTTATTTTCAGACTTTATGTAGATGAAATGTTTGTGGTCACTGTCACTGGTTCACCACATGAAGGATGCCTAATAGCATGGGAGCTGTGCTGTCAGTGGGAGGAGCTCACCCAGGAAACTTTTGAAAAAATCTGTCTTGCGTAAAACAAGCAAACAAAAGTGTAACAACGTCTTTTATGTGACTGTAACCATGTGTGGAATGTGCACTCCTTCTCTTCCCCTTGGTCTGCAATGTATATATAGCATGCATTCAGCCACTTGCTATGGATTTTGTGCACTCCAGCAGGCAGCATGGAGCCAGCAATCCATTTTCTGTGACTCTCTCCTGCCTGTAGTCTAGGAAGGCAAGAATTGTTTCTGTGCAGTTCACGGAGGTTGGGGATGCTGTTTGTGTGTTTTAACACAAACTTAAAATAATAATAAAAAGTAAAAAACTTTCTATTCTCACTGCCTTGCAAGGCATCCTAGAGAAATTAGAACCCTTTCCTACAAGGAATTGATGTATGTGCCACACTGTAAATGTGATTTCAGTCCATATGATTTCTATGGCCAGGGACTGATTGCAGCACATACCTGTCTGTAGCAGGTTATTGAGTAAACTCAGCAGATCTGTAACTGAGGCAGGCTCTTCCTGCTGGCAACAAGACCAAAGATTTTGCAGACCATTAATTCATCCATCTGATCAGCTGGAAATTTCAGAGGTGCTTGAAAGAATTGCCTCTTGGGCACCCTTAGAAATACCAGTTAACTTCATTATGCTTTTTATATTGAGTTTAATCTGTGCTTTCAGATTGATCTTTTTCTCATAATGAAAATGTTAAGCAGGAGTAAAAATTGTTATTGCATCTTTGATAGGAATCATGCAACATGGATCAAATAGTATAACCAAGTTTAAATAACCTGAAATATATACAGGAATCTTAAGGAATGCATGCTAAGTTCTGCTTGGGTTGTCTGTCTTGTCCTGCTTATCTTCTGCAGAAGTGTAATTCTCAAAGGTTTAAGTCCTGCACTAATGTGCCTCACTCCTAAATAGGACTACCTGATACAATTAAAGTTTATCCTCTTGGCTGGAAAGAGGGTAATTAAGGGAACAATAGAAAAGCTTATTAAAACTGCATTCAGGTTCAGTGTAATGAAAAGTGATCTTCCTGTCACAAGATGCTTCCAAAATCATGTGTTTTTTCTGATTTCTGACACTGACACGGTTCCCCAGCATTAGGCTGTGTCCATTTGAAGCAGTGGCTTGGGCTGTGCTGGTGGCCCTGTTTGCCCTGCTGTGGTGGTTGTGACAGAACTGGATCAATAACCTTAATCCCGGGCACCTTCTCACCCCTGAGGGAAGGGAGGAGTTCCGCAGGAATTTACAATCTGTTTTGCATCGCGTTTCCATTTCTTGGGTTGCAGATTTTTGCATCAGGAAAAGCATAATTCGGCTACATTACACCCGGCTTGGCTTTGCAGGCAGTGTTAGCACTGAAGCCAGCACAGAGCAGGCTGCAGGACTTTCTAAAGCTGTGAGCACCATTGCAGATAGTCACTCCCTGGTCTTCCCGGGACTGGTTCTTTACAAAATGGCCATGTTCATGCTAGTTACCATAATCCGTGAAAGCTGGTTGTACATCCTGGGTTCTGCTTCAGTGAACTGGGAAGCCTGTCTGTCTGAAAAACAAAATCACAGCAGCCAACAAATTGTTTGCTTGTGTAGTCAGGCCAGGCCAGGCTCTGTTTCTCTCCCCTGTTGCAGGCTGAGCCTGCGGGTAAATCACATGGCTGGATCGGGTGGCTCTGGGGAGGCTCGCAGGGAAGAGCAGTGCTGGATGGGCCTTTTCAGCACATTTACTGCTTTAGTTTAGACTTCACATTTCAGGTTGATTCATGATTTTGGAATAGTAACAGATTTTCTTGAGATTGCCCACGCTCACAGGCTGATGGGACACCCTCTCACAGTGGTTTGGGTGCAGGTCTCACTTTTTATCTAATATTGCTGCGGCATCAGTAAGTGGGGTAGAGTTAAGGAGTTACTGTACCATCACCTCAGAGCAATTTAGGAGATCTGGATCTTGCATTGCTGGGTCCATCTGAAAAGGAAGACATAAGTGGTAGTGGGATAGAGCTCCTTACTGCTATGAGGCTGCAGTGGGGGATCTCTTGGCCTCAGCAGTGCTGCAGTACTGCCTTAAGGCTCTGTGTAGTCAGGTCTCTTGATCTGCAGCAGGCTGGGATTGCACTGAGCACTGCTGAACAGAGACTGATTTGTCCTTGACTCAGGTGTTGGAAAATGCTGAGCAGTTGGTGTTACAGCAGAGAATTCCATCGCTCTGTGACAGGCAGCTCAGCTTTTCCCTGATAAGGGCTTGAGAAATGATGGAGTTTTGCTCATACTGGTTTTGAGCCTTAGTCCATGTGATGCACGTTGCAAATATATGCACTTTGAGCTTTTTCTCTTTAAGCAAATCCATGTAGCAGTACAAAGCTTAAAATCCAGGGCAGTGCTCAGCATCCTTGTTTCAGGTTCATCTCAGGAGGTTGGTGCCTGCTGCTGGTAGACACTGCAAGGCACGGACACTGCTGTTTTGAACTGTGCCTTCATGTTCAGTCTGCAGGGCACCCTGTCTAGAAGGGTTAGATAAACACAATTAGGCTGCATTGCCAGCAATGATGTTCTTATTTAATGCATTAATGAGTGCAGGTGGCAGGACCTCTGAAGTGAATTAAATGCAATGCAAACTCCTGCTGTACTAGCAGAGCCATTGTGAGCCACTGAATGCTGAGCCAGCTCATTTGAGAGATGAGGTGGGAGATGGGAATGAGCTTCCCATGCCTGAATGATAATTTTGAGCATTACCTTACAGCACAACCAGCCAGTGCCAAAGATTCAAGAGCAAGTGAGTGTGTCTTAGAGCTGCATTTCTGTCAGTAGCAGTATTAAGATAAGGTGGTCAGAAAAACAGATTGACTTGCTTGTCACCTTGTTCTGTACCTGGTAGAATTCAATAATGCACTGGTAAAAAGAATTCTGCTCAGCCCACACCAGCACTTACAGTGCTAGAACAACACCACCAAAATCCCTTCCTTTCCTTCTATTGGCAAGATGCTGGAATTGAGCACAATTCCTGTGCTCTGCTAGCCTTTCCCACGGTGAAACCTGGTTTTTATTTCCTGCTGCTTTAACCTTAGTATCAGTGAAATGATCCCTGGAAAGCTTGTATTGATTGCACATGATTGTCTAATTAAAGTGCAATAAGAAGAATTGCAGAACACTCGCTCTTACAGCTCTGTGCTCATTGTAGACACTGTAAATTAGAAAGCTTTCTGTTCAAATATGGAAAATGTCAGTGCTTATTTCCTTTTGAATTTCCAAGCATCTCCTGAAGGCTGTGCTTGTAGATGTGTGATTATTTTTTTTCCTAAATAACAATTGGAAAGAAGTGTTACTTAGAGAAGAAATAAGGCCCCACAGGCTTGCAGGGGCCTTGTTCTAAACCTGCTAGCTCTAACCCTAAAGGGAGGCACTTCTAAATGAATGTATTTGAATCTGAAACCTGCTAGATGATTCTTTAACATCATATGCACAAATATAAATGGATATCAATTATACAATATATAGAGACAAGTCTTTAAATAGTGCTCTATGGTCTTACCTGGAGCATGTTTGTTGCTCTGCCTGGACTTTATGGCTGTTTTGCTCCCTATTGCTTGTTGTTTGATACTTTCTAGGGAGTTGGATCTTCCTGAGATGTGTGCAATGAGCTAATTAAAAATAGATCCTAGTCCTTGATACATTGCAGGAACCCAAGAGTTTGTTGTTACAGGAGTGCATCTTGCTTAGTCACTGATTGAATACGTGGCCTTGAGGAAACTTACCCAAACCTTCAGCTTGCATCTCATCTCTAGATGACCCATGATTCACTGTGATGTATTTACAGAGCTTTATGAATGATCAGTAATTCTGCCCAAGACACTGGGCAGAAAGATCAGTAGAGAATGGTGGACTTTGAATTAATTAATGATGCATCAGCTGCATACGAAACCTCTTCAATACGTTCAGTATCGTGTGTAAAACTGACTTTTCCCTTTCTTTCCTTTCCAGATGTACTTTCCGATTCCCTAGCACGGTTATAAAGATCCAGTTCACATCTTTATACCATAAAGAGGAAGTAAAAGAGGAAGCCTCAACACATCCCCTTCGGCCACTTTACCCTCAAATATCACCTCTGAAGATCCACATCCCGGAGCCGGATCTCCGGAGCGTGGTCAGCCCCCTCCCATCCCCCACAGGCACTATCAGGTAAGATGTTCATTCTCAAAAATGTCTCCCCTGACATCAGTCTGCCAGCCCTGTTTTCTTTGGTATCCCTGGTGCAAGGAATGCCCCATTAAAAATAACTAGTTAAATCTCTGATGTTCAAAACAATGGAAGACTGCTAAAAAACATTATGGTGGCTGGCAGTAGGGCACAAGGATTTTGTTTAAAACTCTCAGAGGGTTCAAGGGTAAACATGAGTGTTGGTTTCACACTATAGAGTTACATATAGAGTCTATCTTTGGCAGTGGAATTAGAAATATTTATTGAGAGCTACCTATATGCATGGAGAAAAGAAAGCAGGCATATACTTTCTATCTTAAGACTGCCTGTTTTATTTTTATCTCAGGAATATTCTGTTGTTGCTGGGTGGTGCTGCTGTTATCTGAAGTTAGGGGCAAGGGTGGCCATTGGCACGTGGTTTCCTGGGAATGGAAGGAAATGGGGGTAGGATACTGACCATGTACTGAGGGGCTGTAGCAATCTAAATGTACATCTGGGCGAATATCCTGTTTTGTAGATTATCTGATCTGTGGATGTGCAGTAGAAATAAGCTGAACATCAGGTCACTGTATGGAATATTTTCTTTTCTTTTCAGCAAAGAGTTGAGGTTACAGAGTTTCACTGAAATCTTTTAAAGCTAAATCTCTTACTTGAAGTATAATACATTTTATAAAGTAAAGGAGACTCATGGTATGGGATGATGTATTAGAATTTTAAAACGTGTGAGTATCAAAATAGTAAGAGTGTGCCTGGTAATAGTAGTAGCCCTTGGGTTTTCTTGTCTGCACATTTGCAAAAAGGTATAATATGCAAATATCTTCTGACAGCACTAATTCAGTGAGTAGTATTCAAATCTGCATGGCTGAGACTGAGAGTTCAGTGTCACAATGAAGCCAGTTTGGGTTTGCATGATCTGGAGGCTTGTTTGGGTTTTTCCGACCGTCTTACAGAGCTGCACAGATGTGCAGTGCGGATATTCTAGAAAGAGGGGGCTGGAGGTAGCTGTGGTTTTAGTCCTCTGTTCAGGGACTGCTTTTAGTTTATATTTAACCTTCTCTTTTTAGATGAAGCTGGTTGCTGGGAGGGGAGGGGGATGGTTCCTTTGCCAACATATGGTAGTTAGTTTCCATTCAGTCATCTTGTGCAAAGCAGCACAGTGTGGTTTGTGTTACTAACAGAGGCTGTATCTTTTGACTCTGGCATATGCCTGCAACTGATATTTGATTCCCTGAGAATGTTTCTTTTGCATAAGGGGAAAGTGGAAATAGTAGTGTTGAATTGTGCTCAGCCCCTAACGCAGTGTTTACTGAGGATGATTAATGATTGCATCCGTTTGTCTCGAGCAGAAGCTAATCCAGCCAAGTCTTCAGAAAACCTCAAAAGACATCTGAGGTTTCGCTTGCCGAAGCCCTTTCATTTCCGAGTTCCTCTTACAGAGGAGGGGCTGACACATTTGTAAACATCCCTGCTCGGCCCCTTCGGCCTTCCCCTCTCCCCCAGCAGGGTCTTGCAGCTCTCCCCTGTGGGCCAGGCTTTGGGGAGTGATTTGGGTGTTTCTGCCTGAGAAAGGAATGCTTCTTTGGGAGCATGTAGCTGGGCATTCTGGCCATCTGACTTCCAGAGCAGCTCTCTGCTTTCTTGGTGGCTTCACGGTGCTGGGTGAGGCTGGGACAGTGTCCTCTCCTCCTTCCCAGAGGCAGAGCTGGGAGGGTTGGGGGGGCTCAGCCTGAAACTCAGACCCCTCTCCCACTGCTGGCTTTGGGAGGTGGTTGCTGGGTTCTCCTCCTCCTCCTTCCTCTCCCCCTTCTAGTATTTACTTTCCTAATTTGGTGTGTTTGCCTTGCTCCTCCCTGATTGGCCCATGGAAAATTATTGCAGTTTGGAAATCCTGGGCAGGGTGAAATTTCCTTTTTGGAAAGTGGCTCCTGGCCCCCTTTTCCTGCCTCCGCCCTGGTGTAGGGCAGGGGCTGTACCTGCATTCCCCCCACCAGATCCAGCTCTGCCCTCCTGACCCCCAACCCTGCTCTGCCTCCCTGTTTACACTGCAGCTTGCTTCCCTGCAGGTTCTCCCCTGCAAGCTTCTGGTTTTTTTCCAGCCTATTTATTTTCCCTTTGCAAAGTGCAGTGCCTAGAGAGGGAGTGAGCTTTAGTTAAACAAAACCAAACCTGCCACCCTCAGCAGCTTTGCAAAGCAAGATTCCTGCTTATTCCTGGGGAGAAATGTGCTCACTGTTTTTTCAGCTAGGTGTTTTGTCTCCAGGAGGGGCTGTGTGTGGATGTGTTTTGAGTGCTGTTGTACAGCTGTAAGGGAAAATGTTGGTTGGCAGCATGCTGTGAGGGTTACAAACAGGCATGGATTATTTCTTCCTGCTTTGGGTTCAAAACTCCTTTTCAAATGAAATCAGACTTGCACGTTCCAGAAAGGAAAAGACCACTGTGGTTGTAAGAACTCAGTAGAAGCAGCCTGCCATTTTACACAACATATGAAAGGGCAGAGTAGCACCAAAGTGCTCCTCAGTAGGTTCAAGGCATTGAAAAGCTCTGTGAAAATCATGTGGGGTTTGGTTGAATTCAGCTCTGCTTTTCAGGAGATAAAACTGAGTCAGAATTTCAGGAGTTAAGGAATTGTCTGTCAGTACACGGCTTTAAGCTTTTGCACCTTGGATTTGGAGGATCCTCTTTGAATGACAGGGATTCCACAAAGCTACTCACCTATGCTGCAAACACTTACCTTTGCCTGATTTTGTGATAAATGCACAATATCTACATGTGTGTGACTCTGTGTTGCAACCCAGTCTGCAGAGTGGCTTGTGCTTGGATTATCATCAGATCTACAGAGATAAAGTGTGATGCAGGACTCTATTCCTGGTCTCAAAGTCTTGCTGAGTTGGAGTTCAGATTTACAGTGTTTAGTTTCCTTTCTACTGTAGTCCAGTTGTTGTTAATGGCCCTGTAGCAGTAATTAACTCAGTTTACCAAATAACATCTCCCTCTGCAGCCTTGCCCCTCAGAACTGGGGTGGTTTTAATATTTATGAAAATTAAATTCTTTCTTTGTACTTGCTTCCCTATTCTAAATAGCAATTATGTTCTCAGTGGGATATATATATATATATATATAGAGAGAGATACATAGATATATACACACACTACAATAGAGAAATATTAAGTGTCCTACTATGGAGGTCTGTATTATTATTCATATTTTACAACTGCTACTTCTGGCTTTCCTCTGCACTAGAATAACTTTGGGCTTGAACGTTTTGTCTTGTACTTGTTTGGGTTTTTTCACAGAAAGGGCATGGATTCTTAGCTCACAAACACAGTCTTTATCAGTAAAAGAATTGCTTTGACATGTAGGAGTAAGGGTCATTAGGACCCTGTGAGAACCACTGCTTGAAAAGTGCTTGGTGAGGTTCAGTGTTAACAACTAAACTGTTAAAAATATTTGTGTGTGAACCCAAATTTGTATTTTAACTGTTAGCACTTAATGTGCCTGCCCATGTTTGGCTGTTACCAGAAGGGTTGATAACTAGTTTACAATATAATTAATAGTATGAATAATGAAAGATCAACTTCTTTTGTTCTGTAAGTTTGATTAGGAAACCAGGCATGAGCTGAATTGCTTGATTTCATATGGTCCTTTTTTACTAAGAGAAATGACTTCAGTAACACATTGCATGCTCTGATAGCAGATTACTCAGAGGTAGCTGGAATAATTATCTTAACTTAGCCACCAACTTGTTTTGTGGCCTTTAACAGGTCATTTAAATTCATTGTCTGATTTTTATGCATGCATAGTGTAATTACTACTTCACAAGCGTGTATAGTAGATAAATTATGTATTGAGCTCTTATTCCATAAAGCATGACAAAGAGTGTGTGTGAGCCATGTTCCAGCAGATCTGCAAATGCTGGCTCTGCTTTGATCCAGACTTGGCTGGGAAAAAGGGGGGGGCTTTTTATAGGCTCTAGGAAAGCCATGCACTGCTGTTTCCCAACCCTTGGGATTTACTCTGAAGGTGTGTAGGGGGGAGCTGAATGAAGCCTGGCTTCAGTGGATGCATTCACTCACTGGAGCAGGATGCATAAATATTCCCTGCTCCATTTAATTCAGGCTTTGCCTCTTCCCAGAGCACTGTGAGCCACTGAACTGAAACGCTGCTGAAGAGCTCCAAGGCAGGTTTTTTGCAGCTCTTTTGCATCGTCTCAGTTATACATTACTTCCTGCACTCAGGCAGAATGCACAGCTCAGGCAACTCCCACAGTTGGACAGAGAGGTGATTATTTTTAATCACCCGAGTCTCCAAACCACAAGGCAAGGAGGGTGATGCATATACATCACGTAAGAGAAGCAACAGTCTCTGCTGGGCTGGGGAGCTCCTACGCATGTTTATTGCAGATAATGGACGGTGTGCTAGAGGAGATGTGCCAAGCTGTGTGCTGGAGAAAGGGTTGCAGATGTCACCAGCTACAGGAGCACTTCCTCTTCCCCAGTGAGTATAAAATATTCACTGAATCCAGAGTTGGAGTGAAGTCACTTCCTTTCCAGGGGAACCACTGGAGCACTGACGAGTAATAACAGTTTCACCTTTTGTGGATAGCTCACTTTCTCTCACTTGTGGCTTGTTCGACAGCTTTGGTTTTCTTCAGCATTAAGCAGGCAGGGTAGCTCTCAGATTTCTCCTTTCACATCAAAATCCAGCTTGGTTTGGCAGTCTCACCGCTTGTGATTGCTTCTGAAACCTGTCTGAAACACACAACGTGCGAGGACTTGCCTTTCTTTGAGTTACGATGTTGGGGCTAGGCTGGGGAAGGTGAGAGCAGCAGAGGATTCTCAGCCATTCTTGCTGATTGGTGTGTCGTGGAAAGGCTTGTTTCGCAAGTCCAGGGGTTGTACTTTGACCTGATTCTTGCTTATTGCACATAAAAAGCGTCCCTGTATCTTCATGCCCCTTTTTGTGGGCTCATGAAGTGGAGTATTGGGGTAGGCAGAGGTTTCTGCTGTTTCTCTAAACACAGTCCTTTTGCCCAGGGCAACACACCTCCAGCTTGCATTCGAGGAAGAGAGTGGGGAGGATTTTAACAAATTGTGATTTTTTTTTTTTCTATGTACAACAGAGGCTTAAAAAATGCCCAGTCAGACTGGAATCTGTATATTGGCAGCGTTGCCAAGGCTGTAACTCTTGTTCCTGCTGTGTGTCTGTACCTGCTTCACAAATGTGCACGTGGGAGTTTTACAAAGGTGCTGCCATGTGCATACCATATCCTAAACCAGCAATGGGTCTGTTCTTCTTCAGCAGTGCAGATTCCAGGTCAGGTGAACAATTTTTTATGGGATCCCAGATAATCTTTCCTCTTTGTCATAGAGAAGATAGGTGTTTTTTCCATCTACCTGGTTTAAATTTAGCCTCCATAGCTTGATCTCTTGATTGAGTAATTGGGCAGCTTTCCTGCTTTCTACTACTGCCTCTCCTTCTGGGAAAGTTGGCACTGGAATTCGGGAGTGTTTGGGCTTCCAGATTGTTCACAGACTTGTAATATGACCGTAAATAAATAATGTAAGCACTTGTTGCTCCATTTTCATTTTTATTACCCCCTAGTCCATAAAACGTGCCTACTGTTGAGAGACTGTGAAAATCTTTATGTGAGAATCTCAGTGTACCCAGGGAACAGATCCCTCTAGAGTGTTCTGCTTTCAGACATGGGTATCTTGGGGATCATATAAGAGCACAGAAAACAGAGTAATGCTGACTTAGGTGTAGTTTGCCTCCATTTTCTTGGACAGGAGACTGCCTTGGAGCAGAGACTTCCTGACTGTCTTCTAAAGCCCCTGATGGTTTCCCTGTCTTTCCCTTTCCCTAAGAACTTGTGCACTGGCCTTTTCCATTCACACAGACTTATCATCAGCCCTGTCTAACAGCATGTCACTCCACAGTGTAGCCACAGAAGTAGAAGCCCTTTCTTTTGTTTTGGACGTGCTGCTTAGTTTCATTTTGTGCTCACCACCTCTTCTGGTGCAAGAGGCCAGGAGCTAAACACTTCCTCTTGGCTTTGTTTTTATAGCTCTATCACTTAGCACCACAGCTTCTGTCTTAAACAATTTTTTCTTGTATGAAATCCATATCTCCAATCATCCTACTTATCCCTGTCAGTACCTTCTCTGGATCTGCTCTAGCCCTTTTTTTTTTTTTTTTTTTTTTTTTTTTTTTTAAATAAGAGTAGACAAGCAACACACAGTGTCCTGGTGTGAGCGCACCATGCACACAGTGGTACGTCCTATTTTTGCAGGCTGATTCTTTGGTTAAACAAACTGATTGTGGACATTCCAATAGCAATGCAGCACGTTGTACACACTCTCCAGCAGCTTAGAGTTAATTGCTCCTAGCAAGTGCTGTGAACTTACAGGCTGGGTTCCTCTTGGCAGGAGTTGAAAGTGAATTGTGATGTTAGAGAGAACGTTCAAGCCCCGTGTTTAAAAGGCATCCTGCCACTTATATGGGTGCATGTATTGCAGACTGCATTCAGCCTTCATCTTTCTGGCCTTCCTGCCAAGGAAGGGTTAAGTCTGAAATGGAAAACATGCTGCCGAGGACTGGTGTGATTCAGCACGTGGTTGTAGTCTGATTCTAAAGCTGAGTTCTCAGCATGGTATTTAGAGAACTGTGGCTCAGTGGCTGCCTGCAGTCACTGTTTCAAGTGGAGATGCTGAATCCTCAGTGGATATCAAAGATCTCTGGCACTTGGGGCATTAACCTTGGTACTGTAGGATAAGGCTGTGGGTAACTGCAGCTGAGTTGCTTCCATGCTCTGTGTCTTTAGTGGTGTAAAACAGTTGCTTTCTCTCCAAAATGCTCTCTTCCATAACAAGCAAGCTTAACCTAAATTAGCTTGGATTGCTTGTAAGCTGAGTTTACCAGCATGGACAGTGAGCGTGGATCACAGCAGTGTGGTAAGATGTCAGAGCAGGGTGAAATTGCAGCCCTAGCTGTGCTTTTCTCAGTGAAAGGTTATAGTATCAACATGGATCAAGTTATGGCCAAGTATTGATGCCATGTTAATATCCAACAAATCATTATTACTCTCCTTGCAGTTGATTTTTTGTTTTACAGCACAAGCAGGTGTTTGTAGGGAAAACTCTTTGTTTCATAATATTTTTAAAGGGGGTGTGAGTGCATGCAAGCATCCCCGGCCAGCCCCTGGCTTTGGGTGGTGAGGAGAATTCCAGGAACTCCAGGAAACTGATGTCACTGCATTGTGTTTGCTTGTTTTCTTTTGACTGCACTAATGTTTAATTTTAACTTAACCCTCAGAGGGATATTTTTAGTAAAACTGTTTCTTCACTCCTTCTGTCCCATGTTGGGAGGGGAACAGATTGTGTCTCCTTGTTTTTTCCAGCAGTCACCTCTTTCTGCCTCCCCTCTGAAGAGCTGTGATGATTGACTGAGAGCTTGAACACTCAGCAGCATGTGTTACCCTGTGTGTGCATGGAGTGCCTAAACCTGGTGTTTGTTCTGTCCCCACATCTCCTGATTTGATCATTGATCCAGGCTGAAAGGAAGCAGATCTACCTGGGCAAAAGGGCTTCATTCTGATAACAGATTAGTATCTCTTGCAAATCTTTGGCTATTGCTGTGGCTGTCCCAAGGGGCAGCTGCTTCTTTAGGGGGTGATCGTGGTCGTGTCCTTCAGTGAATCTCTGCTGAGAGAGCCTGGCTTTTCTACAAGTTATTAACACTTTAGATTGGAGGGGGTTTGTCAACACCCCAGAGAATCACAGCCCTGCAAGGGATGGGCTTCTCCCTTTTTGTTTGTTTTTTTAAGCAAGAGATCATACTTAAGATTCAGAAGCTAGAGCTGGAGAGGCAAAAACTGAGCTGCTTGCTCTGCTGATCTTGAATGAAGGCATAAATTCTTTTATCTGTTTTTATTTATGTATTTATTAAAAAGAAAAAAAGCAAGAAATACAGCTCTGCTGCAGAGCATGGATTTATTGTAGAACTTTTATCTCTTCCATATCTTTGTCCTGAGTTTTGGCTTCTGTCTCTGTGGTTTGCTCTTTGTGTATTTCTGCAGACAAATAACAAAATCAGAAAACTCTGTTTCATCCTATTCCATTTCTAGCCCGTGTGTTACAATAATTGCTCGGGTGCCAAACACAAAAAGAATCGCTGTGTTTTTGGTTTGTCATTGTTTCACATATGAAAGTGGCTTTCAGTTGTAATTATCTGCACATTATAAGAAGTGTGTATGTGAAGAAGCTATTGAAAAATGACAGCAGAATAATTAAATTCACACCAGCTCCTCATGCAAATACTAAGACATCAAGAGTGTCTTCTGTGGTTTAGTATTACCCACTTCCAAAGCTTGGAGCAGCAAATTTTCATTCATTTTCCTGCACAAATGGGTCTCAGCTCTTTGAAAGGCTGGGTAAGAAATGCCTTTATCTCTGGCAAAGGGAGATCTAGAAGTATGGGTTCATCAACCCTTTTAGGCTTGCAGTACCTGAAAGCTTTACCTGCTGCTGTGCTCCTGAACAGCATCACCCATTAATTAATGCCCAGGACTATTGGTGGGCACTGAAAGGGTTACCAGGTGCAGTACAAGGCTAGTATATGGGACAGGGGTGAGCTTGAGTTCTCTGTTGCAAGGGTTTGTTGTGGCTGGATATTTCTGCTGCCTTTTCTCTGCCCCCAGCCCCCCGATTCTGTAACTCATTTTTAAAAGAAACCAGTCTGGGTTGTGCTGAGCTCAGCACTGCAGCCATTTGCAGAGACACCACAAGGAGTAGCAGCACTTCTCAGTTTACAGGCTGGACTGTGGTAGGAAATGATCATTCCTTACACTGACAAATTGCTTCTGCACCCAAGGTATTCCCCACTGAGCAAACAAGGGTTGTCTCTGCATCCCTGTGGTTTTTTTGGGGAAGCTCTCCAGTCACCTTTTGAGGAAGGGACCATGTTCTGTGTTTTTTCATACAGCCTTTGGTGCAGTGCTCTGATGAGTCTCAGCATTTGATTGTGTCAGTTATTGGGCATTTCAGCAGTAAGAGGATTGTTTATGCCAGTTTTACTGAATTCTAGTTCCAGCTGTGAGCTTCAATTTGCATCTTTTCATACAATTTGAACTGCTTGTTTTGCTATGTAAATCTTCTGTGTATTGGTTTGCTTTCTTGTTTACTGTTTCTCTGCTCCTAGAAGACATTTGTAATCCTGGGATTTGGCTGTGCATCCTGCTGTTCTGGCACTGAATCCCTCAATTCTGGACAGCACAGGACAAGGGAAAGACAGAAAAAGGGAACTTCGGCTTCCCAGACTCATCCCTCTCCTCCCATCCTTCCAGGCCAGGCTGGATGGGGCTTGGAAAAAGCCTGGTCCAGTGGAAGGTGTCCCTGCCCATGGCAGGGGGTGGAACAAGGTGATCTTGAAGGTCTCTTCCAATCCAAGCCATTCTTTGATTCTTCCAACCCTACAAATCAAGGACGTGTGATCCCTAGACAAGCCTTTCTAATTAGTTCTCATCTTGTAGCACTCATTTCTGTGTGCCTGAGCGATACTGCAAATTATAGCCCCCTTTTATGTGTTTGTAGCGTTTTATCACCTTTCACAGCCTGCGGTGCTCAGTCACTGTTCCTGTAATGCCATCTTGTGGTGGCCCTGCCCCTCTGAATGTGCCTTTTCCAGCCAAAACTGATACTGAGCTACCTCTGTGTGTAGGCAGTGAGTGCAGCTCGCCTTTGCTGGCTGCGTGAGTGTGGGGTGAATCAAGGAAACGCCTGTCTCCAGCGGTGTGGTGTCAGGGCATGGCCTTGTGCAGCTCAGATGTGTTGTTAGGGTCTTTCATGGCAGATCCCTGCTCTGGGTGCTTCAGCTCTGATGCTGTAGAATTGTCTGTTAGAAGGATTGATTAAATATGGTCTGTGTTACAAGGAGATTGTTGTGTTGTTGCTTAACAAGTCATAATAACAAACTATTAATTTACTTAAATATTCATCCCTGATACACTGTATGTTGTTTGAAGTTTTGAGTGCTTCTCTGAACACAAAGGAGCTGTTTAATACTTTCAAACACTGCTCTGTTGTGATTGCAGGAAGTGTATGTGGCAGGGAGTGTTGGGATTTTGTACAAATTCCAATTTTATCTCTGGTGGGTTTTTTTTCTCAATCTGTCTGAGCTTTGGATAAGCCACAGGGGCAAAAGTAAGGCCATTGCATCTGCTTCTCCATGACCAGAGAGCTTTACTGTACCTTCGAGAGTAAGAACTGCGTGCCTTGATAATAAATGAAATAACAACTGTATTTCTTTTCTTTTTTCTTCTTTTTTGTTTGCTTCTCCAGTGTTCCCAACTCTTGCCCAGCCAGTCCACGTGGTGCTGGATCCTCAGGATATCGTTTTGTTCACAACATTACCTCGGATCTGCAGCTGGCAGCAGAGTATGCGGCAAAGGCGGCGTCAGAGCAGCAGGCAGATGCATCTGGCGGGGACAGCCCAAAGGTTCACACAAACATTTCTTACCCAGCAGTGCTCCTTGGGAGGATTAGTAAAACCTGGGGCTCTATTGTTAGTCCTGGCTAGAGTTAAAAGGGGTTGAAGAACACCCTGGCCATAAGGGTGCTGTGTACAGTGTTCTTCAGGGGTTTGAGGTCATTCTTTTCAAATTGTCCTTGGCTTAGTGGTAGTCTCACCTTGATTAGTTGCCCAAAATGTATTCAAATCACTCTCTGAAGGATTTAAGCAGGAATAATTTTTTTGCTTATTTGATAAATCAAGATCCCGTAAAGAAGAGGCACATAAAATTCATCATCTCGTTTTCTTCTTTTAATTAATGGTATTTTGCAAAACACAGTTGGAGAAAGCAGAAGCAATGGGAAGAAACCAGATCGTTGTCATGAGAAGTCTGTAGTCAGACTTTAAAACAAACATGAAGGCCTGCCAAGTAGGTGTTAAACAAGGAGAGTAGCAAGTGGAATTTAGATTAAAAAATAACTTAGTTAAAATGATAAAATGTAATTTTGGTGAGCTGATCTTCAGATCAAAGTTAAAAGTTCCATATCCAAAACCACCTGATTTGGGCTTGGGTGGAGGTGCACACTACTAGATGGCTTTTTTTGTAGACTTAATTCTCCCTTGAGACAAGAAGGGTTGTTCTTGATGGAGTAATGGGAAGAGTTGGAAATATGAGATCTAGCAAACAAATTAAAGTTCCTAGAATGAAACAAATCCTGCTGGAGAAGGGAAGGGATGGGATCAGGTTTCATGTTGGGCTTGTTGCTGGGAGGAGGGCTGATAACATGCTGTCTGAAACCTTTCTAGCAGAGTGGAGCTGTAGCTGGGCAGAACTGAAGGCTTTAATTCATGAACACAGAAAGCAGTGAATGTACCTATACTCTATTTCTTGATTCTAACTGCCTGTCTTGACCCCTTTCCTTGTGCTGCTGTGTGGGGAATGGAATCAGATTGAGGTCGGAGTTTATGTGTGTTTGTGGAGAGATGGAAGGAGATGCTTTCATCTGACTCAGCCCTGTAGCTCTGTTTGCACACAAATGCTTGTGCTAAATGGGATGGTGGCAGCATAAAACAGCAAAGGGAGAGATGATGCTCTCCTAGCTGCCCTGCTGCTCTCTTGGCATCAGTGAAAATTAACAGCCCATTGTCCTTTTTAAGTTTGGGTTGTGGTACATTGCAGTGCAGGAATTCTTTGTTAATGACTGAATTTTTGTTTGGTTTTTTTCTTGCTTAGGATGAATCCAAGCCACCCTATTCTTATGCTCAGCTAATTGTGCAGGCTATATCTTCAGCACAGGACAGGCAATTAACACTAAGTGGGATCTATGCCCACATTACCAAGCATTATCCATATTACAGGACTGCTGACAAGGGCTGGCAGGTGAGTTCTTGACACTGACAAGCTTTTAAACTACTTTGGCATGGCTTATCTGCTTTGAAATGCATTTATTAAAGATTTGGGGCACTGGGAATAGAGCTGCTTTGACTGTTCCCAGAGTGAATTTGTTTAACACGAGCTGACTAGTTCGTTTGTGGGTGATTAGTTTGGGGTTTTTGAATACTTTGTAGGGCAACGTAGTGTGCTACGCTTGAGCTCTCTGGTTCCTCTTTTAATGCTGTAGTCATATGTCTTTCATATTGTACTTTATTTCCCTACATCCTTGCTATCAGTCACTCCTCTGCCCAGACACTTGCTTAATCCTTCACCTCATCTTTGACAGGATTTCTCCAAGCACAGGATATCCAACCTAAAACTGAGGCTCCAGTTTTTAATCACAGCACCTTAAATCATTACAGATGTTTTGGTTTTCCCAGTGTATCAACTGCATTGCCTGAGTCACAGTTTGCAAGTTCTGAATTTGAGTGGGAACTTGGGAAATTGGGAGTCCATGCACTCCTTGTGGTACTCAAGGAAACCTGACCAGCTTCAGAGGAGAGTTTGGAAGTAGTTAACACATGCTAAATCAAACTTCAGTGTTCACTTGAGGGCTGCTTCCAAAGTTTCAGGAAGCTCAACTCCACCTGCTTTCAGACTTTTTCTTGGCATCACACCTCTGCCATGGGTGTTGGCATTTGAATGTAATACACTAATACAGCTGCAAAGGCTCTTGCAGCTGCTGATTTCACTGTGTGCAACTGGCAGGAGCAGAACTGCTTGGTGCACTTTGAGTGCAGTTGGAATAAATACATTTCTGCCTCCCTGGCTTTTCCCTGCAGTTCTAATTAATTGTGGAATTCACTTCCTGCCCTAACCTGCTCAGCAGAGTTGTGCTTTGTGAACCAGTTGCTGCATCCTGCTTCAGAGAGCTGCATTTCAGCAGGAGTGAAGTTGCCTTTTTCTCTCCCCTCCAGTGGCATTGTAAGGCTTCACCAGTGAAGAGATTGTCTAAACCCACTAGAAAAGCTTTTGTTTTGTTTTGAAAGTGGAACAGGGATGAGTTACTGCACACAGAGGTTTGCTGAGCCCTTCCCCAGCCCAAAAGGCAGTGCTACACCCTGTAAGAGTTGGGCTGTTGCAATGGAAAGGATGAACAGTCTTGTCATCATCTAGAGAGCTGCAGAGTGCCACACAGCTCATGGATTGCTCCCAGAGCTGGCTGAGGGCATGTTGGCTGCCTTGCATTGTGATTACTGTGAGATGCAGTGTCCTCTAGGGCATGTTTGGGCACCCTGGTAATCGTTTGGCAGGTGAGCAGTTAGCACAGGCTCAGGCAACTTTTTCCACTTGCCGAGAATAAAGCCTCTCTCAAAAGAGAGTTCTGATGTGGTTTACAGTGATTTCCCCCTGCCTCAGCAAAAGCTCTGCTTTCATGGTTTTCCACAGAGAAGTCACTGCTCTGCCTGGCTCCAGATGTATTTAAGTAATGGTTAGTACCAAGCAAACCCATCTTTCAGCTTGGCTAGGAGAAAATCTTGACACTTTCCCCCAGGTTTTCTCCTGCTGTTCTCCTGTGACTTTGGAGCTGTGTGAGTTGAGTGACTTGTTTCTACCTTCAACACTTGATTCTGGCAGTGTGGCTTTATCTTTCCAAGCTGTGTGGTGCAGCCCATTTGTCTTTGTTACATTCTTCTTCATGGCAAAATAATCACCTCATTCCTCTGCTTCCTGCAGAATTCCATTCGGCACAACCTCTCCTTGAACCGTTACTTTATTAAAGTCCCACGCTCCCAAGAGGAGCCTGGAAAGGGCTCCTTTTGGCGAATTGACCCTGCCTCTGAAGCCAAACTTGTAGAACAAGCATTTAGAAAAAGAAGGCAAAGAGGAGTGTCCTGCTTCCGAACACCTTTTGGGCCTCTCTCCTCCAGGTAACTTCAATTTCCTCTCATCTCTCTGCCAAAGTCATAACAAAGAAAATAAACTAGAACTTCTCCTGAAGTACAGTGAGTAAACTTTGCTTCTGTTTATAGTTTGAGAGGTGATATAGTTAGTCCTGAGGCCTAATCTGAAGATTGTTCTGACTTCTTAAGTGATTACCCAAAAAAAAAAATTCCAGAATCAAACTGCAAAAATGCATCAAATAACGTATCTGTTTTGGCATCATTTCAAAGAAATTCAAAGCAGTTATCACTGGAGTGAGTGTTTTTGGATGCCAGTCTCTGATTTCAGGAAAGCTGTGTTTAGATGTGGATTAGATCATAGTGGGAATAACTTCTGTGGTATTTAAAACACTCTCCTATAGGGAAGATCAGGTTGATGGTGGTTGTCGGCAGTGAACCAACAGGAGTTCTGTGTGGCTGCTCCAGTCAGCTCCACTGCCTTATGCAATGACAGCTTCTTTGAGCCCTGTAGCTGTGAGGAGAAGACTTGGAATTCAGCACTAGCTGGAGCAGTTTCAGGGAACATTCCTCCCACACCTCCTGTTTTCTCTGTTAAAATGTGGGGGAAACAGGAGGAGAATTTTTCAGCTTTTTATTCTGGTTTGTCATTAAAGAAATGTACAGTTCCTCACGTGATTGGGACCAGAGGTGGGAACCAGGTGGTTGGGGAGGGAGGCCAGAGGGAGAAGGGGAAGCAACTGCTTTGTAAGCATATGCAGGGCCAGACACTTGCCTCTACTTGAATGTTCTTCTCCCTGTCACTCTCAAACTCTGACATAGGTTCTTTAAGAATGACTTGAAGTTCTAAAACTGATGTGAGCATGCAGCATTTGGCGATTCTCTGCCAGCAGTGGTTCTAACAATGAAATGTTAAACCCTACTCTGCTCCAATACAGCAGTATTTGGAGCTGGAGTGTTTGTGGGGTCCCTGTCAGCTCTTCCCAGCAGGACTGCAGTGGGTGGTGTGGAGTAAAGGCTGTCCTTCCTAGAGAATCCTGTGCTGGACATAACTCTGGGTCTCTGTTGCTGTCTTGTGGTCAAAATGCATCCGCATTTGCCAACACTGTGTTTTGGTGTTTCAGGAGTGCTCCTGCCTCCCCTACTCACCCTGGCCTGCTGTCCCCTCACTCTAGTGGCCTACAGACTCCAGAGTGCCTGTCACGGGAGGGCTCCCCCATTCCACATGATCACGACTTTGGGTCAAAGTTAGCCTCAGTTCCAGAGTATCGGTATTCCCAGAGTGCACCCGGTGAGTAGCTCTTGTTCCAGGGGCTGGCTGTTCACTTGCCCCATGTGCCATGCTGAGGACACCACAGGAAGGCTTCTGCAGTGTTTTTTTGGGGATCCAGGACTCTCTTTCCACTTTGTTGTTAGAGACTGACGGTGCAAGTACAACTTGAAACCATTTTTCTTACTCCTCTTCAGATGAGGGGCAGAATGTGTAGAGACAGCTGATCTAGCCTTGAGCTAGGTGGCTGTAAAGATCTGACAGCAGAGTAGCCATGGCAGCACCACAGCTCACTTGCTGTCATTTACCAGCCTCTGGATAAGATCAGCTTGACTACACCAAGCTCTGGTGCTGTGGCCAGGGCCTGGTAAATACCTGCTTGTCAGCTGTGCAGACCTGGGGTGGAGGGTGAGGTTGGAAGGCAAAGTTCATTAAGGAAAGCTTGGTTTGGGGTATTTTCTTTATGTTTATTATGGCTTTTATTCACAGAAATGTGCTCAGATGACAAGTAAGATTTTTGTACAATAGGGAGAAGTTTGAAGGTGGTATTTTTGAAGGCTTGATTTTTTTGTTTGTTTCTACCTCCATTTCTGCCAGTGCTGAGCCACTGAGTAGACTGGAAGTGCACAGATGAAATAAATGGGGGTCTCTTTGCTTCTCCTGTTAACATGTGCTTCTCTTTTCCATTCAGGATCTCCAGTGAGTGCCCAGCCAGTGATTATGGCTGTTCCTCCCCGCCCATCCACCCTGGTGGCCAAGCCAGTGGCCTACATGCCAGCATCCATCGTGACTTCCCAGCAGCCCTCGTGCCACGCCATCCACGTCGTTCAGCAAGCTCCCACTGTCACCATGGTCCGAGTGGTGACCTCCTCTGCAAACTCTGCCAATGGATACATCCTCACAAACCAGGGCACAGCAGGAGGAGCTCATGAAGCTGCAGGAGCAGTGTTGGACTTAGCTGGTGACCATCGAGGTAGCGTTTCACCTCCCTTGCTACTCTGCTAATGTCCTGAGCAGGTTTGGAGGGGAGAGTGGTTGGACATTTTCACTCACTGGCCACTGAGCTGTTAAAAAAGATGTTCCTCCAGGTAAAACTTAAAAAAAAAATGGATGAGCTCTCATTTGGTTTGTCTCCACCAGAGAGCAGGACAACTGTGTTCCTTTGTCTTTTGGGGAGCAAAACTAACAGACTTTGGAGCCTGAGAGAACATGCAGTGCTTAAAATTTGCTTATTACCATAGAACCATAGAATGATCTGGATTGGAGGGTACTTTGAAGATACCTCGTTCCAATCCCCCTGCCATGGGCAGGGACACCTTCCACTATCCCAGGCTGCTCCAAGCCCTGTCCAGCCTGGCCTTGGACACTTCAGGGATGGGGCAGCCGCAGCTTCTCTGGGCAACCTGTGCCAGGGCCTCCCCACTCTCACGGGAAAGAATTTCTTCCTAATATCTCATCTATACCTGGTCTTTCAGTTTGAAGCCATTCCTCCTTGTCCTGTCTCTCCATGCTTTTGTAATTATCCCAAATACCAATATTATGCCTGTGTATTGGTTATGAAAGTGTGTGCATTTTCCAGCCAAAGGAGAGAGCCTGGGAAAGGCAGCAACTCTGCTTCAGGATGGCTCTGTAAATAAATGACTGAGCCCTCCTCTTCTGCAGGCCTGGATTCCTAGAGGAAAGCATGTGCTTCTGGAAGTGCAGGCAGTGCCCCATTAAAGCAATCTTCAAAAACCAGTTAGAACAAAGGCCTTTTTTTGTCCCTAAGCTGGAAATTCCAGCCTTGGGGGATTTAGTGAGTTAAATATTCTCCTGTTGTGATCTAGACAACACCTTGTCTGCTCCCCATTTCAGAAGGTCTTAGTGCTACAAGGTCAGTTTATGTTGTACCAGCAGCAAGGCTGGTTTCTCTGGCTGCTTTTATGTGGGCAGTGGGACAATGGTCCTTCTCTCTAAGGGAAGGAAAAAATGGCAAAGAGTTTCCCCTCTTGCAGCAGCAGGACCCACTGGCATTTTTAGTTCAGCACTGGTTATCTTGCTTGAGTTTCACTTGCATTCTCTAGAAATTCCTGTCTGGATCCCATACATGTTCCTGAAGCACTAAGAGTTGCAGCTGCCTATCACCTGCTCCCTTCTTTCATTCACTGATTCTTGC
Organism: Trochalopteron elliotii; assembly: GCA_024734555.1. NCBI lineage: Eukaryota > Metazoa > Chordata > Aves > Passeriformes > Leiothrichidae > Trochalopteron > Trochalopteron elliotii. The sequence goes on from JANPWX010000033.1 coordinate 4,097,950, forward strand.
TGTTGCCTGTTCTTCCTCTACTTGTCCCACTCATATCCTTTTCTAGTCTCTATTTTCCCTGCTGGCTGCATTTTCCTCCCTGAACACCTTGCTTTCCTTGCCTTTTCTCTCCCCATCACCTTGCCTGCAGGTTTCAGCTCAGTGTTTTATGTCCCGTCTAATTCTTGTTGTGTGCAGATGTTAAAATGGGAGAAGCCTTCTTTTTCTACAAGACTAATGAGATTGTGCTTCCTGCCCTCTCTCCTTTGAGACCCACAGAGCCCTGAAAGAGTGGTTCCTCTCCTTTCCTGCATGCCTGGCAGGATGCTGTCCTCTGTCTGTTGCATACCTGCTGAATTGACCTCTTACTTATCCTGAGAAGTGAGAAAAGTGGTTTAGTGCTCTCAAGCAGTTACCTCTGTCCAGGAACTCTGGTCTCCTTTTTTATTTTTCCTCCATCCTGTTTTTTCCCTATACTTCCACAGCAAAAGCTGGCAATTGTGAGAAGACCTCCTTGTAAATCAACCTCCATGCAAGCCTGACAGCAAGCTGCTGCAGACTTTTGGCTCCAGGCATTAAGATCTTAATGCCTTCTCCTGCTGTGTGGTATTGAAAGTCAGGCCAGTTTGTTTGAAATTGCAAAGTAAGCTATGAGATTAGCAGTGCTTGCTGTCCATATCACAGCTGTGATGTGCCAATAAGGGAGGTGATGCCTTTTTAGGGTAAAGGGTCAAATTGATGGGTTTGATTTTTTTTTTTTTTAATTTTTCTTGTGGCTTATGCTGTAAGAAAAATGTTCTTAATATTGATAGAGTAAATGTGCCATAGAGAATATTTTAGTGTTTCCAAATACTCATTCCTGACCTGCTGTGGTGCTGTATTGTAATCCTGGGGTATGTATCCCTGCTAGAGTGTTAATGAGAATAAAACCTGCCTCTAAGCCAGGGCAGTGACTGATCCTTGTCTCTTGTGCTCTCCCGCAGGCATGGACGAGAAGCCAACGATCGCCTTCGCCACCATCCCCACAGCCAGCCGTGTCATCCAGACAGTGGCCAGTCAGATGGCCCAGGGTGTCCCTGGGCAGACTGTCACCATCCTGCAGCAGGCAGCCCCCGTGGCCCTGGGGCAGCACCAGCTCCCGGTGCGGGCGGTCACCCAGAACGGCAAACACGCCGTGCCCACCAACAGCATCGCCGGCAGCGCCTACGGTGGGTCTGCTCTGCTCCCCAGCTCCTGCCTTAGCAGACAGGGTGTTAAGCTGCAAGTGTTCTCACCTCTTGCTTTCTGTGTATCAAGTTATTCCATGTGTCCATCTCAAAGTCTTCTGTTATTCCATGTCTCCCATCTTGCAAGTCTTCCATTTCTAGGGCTGTAAATCAGTGGGACGTTTCCTTCTGTCCACCTCTGCTGCCTTTCCTGGGGGAAAAGCCTTGCTCTCTGCCAGAAAAGCTCTCTCCTTCCTTTGCCCTTGGCTATGCAGTTATTAGTACTGAGACTCTCTACCTCTTGAGGTTATTTGTTGAAAGTGTCAGTGATTCTTGTGGAGAGCCTGTTTTCATTTATTTTCTTCTGACCAACAGCCTTTGCTTGCAGCATGCCAAATAATAAAATTTCCATGGTGCTCTTTAGATCTTGTGAAACGTGACTCGGTAGAGTAATAAGAAAATAACATACTTTCCCATCTTACAGTCTTAGAGCCTGAGAGAGACAAGATCTATTTCACCAGGTGAACAAATGTAGGATTTTTGTATACACAGGATATGTTCTAGTCATTTGTCAAGCATGGTTTTTTGAAATTCCATGCAAGTCATGTCTTGGCAGCCTCTTCTTGCTTGCTCAGCACCTCAGATTTTATTCAGTTGGGGATGGGAATATCCAGGTTCCTTATGGCTTTTTTCACTTAGAGGCCAAGCACTTCTGCTGCACCAAAGGCTGGTGCTTTTAGAAGTCTGAAATAAAGGGCACTGCTGGGCTTTGGATGCCTTTCATGAAGGTAGGAATGTTTCTACAAAATTTTCTGCCACATTTCTTCACAGTTATTACCTGGCGTGCACTTGAATTGCAAGAATCTCATTGGATCTATGAAAAACTGATAGTGATAAGGTTTTATGCAATTATGACAAGATAATAATAGATCAGATAGGTCAAGCTTCTGCTAACTGCCAGCAGCATTTGTGTAATATAGAGTCAGACAGTTTTTTTATTTAACATTTTTTATGTTAAAATATTTTAATCTCACCAAACTTCTTAACTCTCATCAAAGTGCAAAGTATTCCAGTTGCATGTGAGTGTTTTTGTAAGTGGCAGTAAATTTTCTGGTTCACAAAACAAAGCCCGAGTCTCTTGACTCTCATCTGTACTAAGTTCACTTCTCCTCAGTTGCATGATTTAGGTTCTCTGAGTCACTAAGCTATAATTGCTGACTGCCCTCATCTTTACCCTTTTTTTTTCCCTTTGTCCTCTTGATACTCTATAGCTTTCTTCTCATGCCTTGGTAGAAGTTACTGGACTTTGAGGGCCTTTGTTCTGCTGGCTTTGTTTATTTATCCTAGGGCTCATTTTTTCATGCATGTAGCAGTGAACACAGCACTGATGTTCAGTCATTCCGTCCTTTGCAAATGAGTCTGGAGGGCAGAGGATGTGCTGTTTCCTGAGTCCCCTTTGGCTTCCTCTCTGATTGATGCAGAGTCCAAAAACTGCATGTGTTTTGTTTTCCAAGCAGTGGTGTGTGCCAAAGTCAGTGTGTAAGCACATTCTCTGTCTGGAATCAGGAATTGTAGACATTTTTACAGAGGGTTAATACTTAAATCATCTTTTTTCTTACCGCTTTTGTTAATGGGAGGGTGAGACCTTGTGTCAGTACTGCAATACAAGATTGGAAGCCAGAAATTCCTATGTTCTGATGGGAACACATGTGGTTGTCTAGGGTAAGCTCTTTCCTGCCCCTTTTACAAGTGGGATGTCACTACACTCAGTATTGGGATTCTATTTCCCAACAGCCTGGTTTGTTCTTCGTGTGTGAGCAGGGCTCAAAAGAGCCTCTAAACCTCCAAATAACAGGCCCAGCACATGGATGTTGGAGTTTATGAGAAACTCTCTGGCCACCTACAATCAGAACTAGCTCTCAAAGAGATGTGCTGTAATTTTAACTAGAGCTGGGGACAAATACTTAGCTGGCTATGCCTTGTTTGGCAGTGGATGGGAAGAAGGAAGTTCTCCTGTGAGAGAGGTTGTTGCTGGTTTGATAAACCTGATAAGCTGAGGTTGTGGAGGGAGAGGGAAGGACAAGGGAAGTCAGGCTGTCAAAAGGCACGGGGAAACAACACTTGACCGTGTGCCAGCTGTCGTGTTTGACAGTGGGATTTTGTTTTCTTGCTTTTCTTGGAATAGCAAACACTTGTCCTGCTTCACCCCACTAATTCTGCTTCTCTCTCTTCTCCTCCTTCCCAGCTCTTACAAATCCACTGCAGCTCCTTGCAGCCCAGGCCAGCTCCTCCACTCCTGTCGTAGTCAGCCGGGTCTGCGAGCCAGGGACCGAAGAGACAGCAGCAGCCTCCTCCAGTGAGCCTGAAGTGAAAAGAGCACGGATAGAAGAGCCCAGTGGAGCAGTGCCAGCCCAGACTGGAGTCATCACATCCACAGTGCCACAAGGACAGGCCACCAGTGAATGAAGAACCGGTGGGAGGAGCTGGAGCGATGGCGGGGTGGGCATGGGATGGCAGGAGCCCTAAAGCAGCTTTCACAGGAAACCAACCACAACTGTAACAGCTCAAAACACAGCTGATAAAGAGCTCTTTTTAAAGGCAGATTTTTCAATGGGAGGACAACAGCTGTTAAAATCACAAGGTGCCAAAAAAAATGGAAAATCCCTCCCAAGAACCCATATCTGGAACTCTGTTCTGTCTCTACTTATGGGACATTTTTTTCTTTTTCTTTTTTTTTTTTTTTTTTAAAGATTCAAAAAAATACAGACAACTGATTGTATGACTGCTGGGATATTTTTAACTATCTTTTACCCTTTTGGCTCCAAGGGGATGGGATTTGCAGTTCAGAATCTAAAGGAATGTAATACAAATAGTCTGCTCCCTGGAAAGAAAACTCTTCACATTCTATGCCTTAATGCCACACTTCTGAGAGCTTTGAACCATAGGACCATTTTAAAAAGGTCACCTAAGGCAATCAAATGCTGAAAGATGGGTGCAGTATCTCAAAACAACGTTAAACAAACATGGTACCAAGGTTAAAAAAAAAAGCTAACGATTCTGGTTTTTTAAAACAGAAAATTCTGAATATAAATGCTTATTTATATGGGGATTCAGGAGGAAGAGTTACAGGGCTCAGCCACCTGGATTTCCAGATGCAATTTTTCTCCATTCCCTCTGAGGGAGAATAGGAGGCCAGGGGAACTGTATTAACTTGGTTCCTGTAAAGATGTTTAAAACAAAGGGGTTTGTATCTTTACAAATAATTTCTTACAATTATTCATCACTTGCTCTGGAGAGCAGCCAAAGTATCTTGATGCCTGGGGATCACATGGGGAAGGGTGTCTCCAGGAGGTTCTGTGTGCATTTGATTGATCACAGCCTGTGTGGAGCACCAGCTTGTGTTCAAATTAGCACTGTAAGTAAAGGCATGGCCACTGTCTTTGTGAACTTGAGAAGATACTGGCTGATGTTCTGCACTAAAGCAGTCACCTTTATCTCCTGGTGGTGGTGTGGTCCTTAGCTTGATGGACTGTGGTCAGGAGGTCAGAGCTGAACCTATTCCACGGCTACCAGCAAAATTCCTGTGTTATTCTTAGGAGAGAGAACTTCAGGGCTTGGATGAGAGGCAGCAGAGGTCATACCATGGTTCATTCAAATTCTGTCAGGGTGTTGTACACCAAGGCAAAAGACTTCTCTTTTATTTTCCGTGTGGCAGAACTCACTGGAGGTCTTCAAACAGTTTTACCAGAATTGATTTGGAGGTTTGCTTTCATTGCTTGGCTCCCTCTCCCATCTCTCCTGCCTTCAGGACCATTTGGGTTGGCCAGTAGGAGGAGGCCTTTAGTCAAACTGTATTCCAGGCTCCTCATGTAGTACAAGGATGTCTTTCGAGGAAGGCAGATCTGACTCACTTCAGCCACGTGCAGCAGTGGGTGCTTGTGACACCTTATGACTGGCAAAGAAATCCACCTCTGCCTGTAGCCTTCAGCAAACCCCTTTGGCTTTACACCCTTTGCAGTCCCCGTGGCTAACATGTCTTCTGGCAGCACAGCAGGGATTTTTTTTAATTTAACAAATGTTACGGCTTTGGTAAATGGCAAGAGAGACTTGAGGGTTGGGCTGTGCCTCTGGTTATCCTCCATCTGTACTGATTTGCTGTCCTGTGCAGTCTGACAAGGCAGAGAGGCAAAACCCACTGCAGAAACATTGCAAAAAGCCTTCCCCACTGTGCAGTAAATGATACTGTCAGCATATCCATGGGGATTAGGGGTGAGACACAGCCCTTCAGTGCCTGCTGGAATCTGGGGAGGAAATCCACAAGGTAACAGCTGGCATCACTTGTTCCCTTCTAGGTTTCCTTTGTCTTTGCCAAATCCTATTCAATAACCAAGTCCCACCGCTTGAATAAAACCCAGACATGTTTAATTCTCAAGTCCATTGTTCTGTGAGAAATATTGTTGAAAGAAGGAAAGAATTTCTTGATCTCATGATTTGCGGTTACTTTCTGTGGAGAGAGGTACATAAAATATTCATGACAGATCATTTATCTCAGCTGGACTTTCAGAATTCAGGTGTGTGCCCTTAGTGACAAGTTATTAGATGGGATTTTAGTACTTTGAAATGGTTTTGTGAAGGAGAATTGTTAGAGACCACAAAGTAATTGAAGCAGGCTGGCTTCCAGCTGTCCCTTCTCCCGCTAGGAAGGCAAGGTGTGGCGCAGCGGAAAAGCACATGGATTAGCTCTGTTTTCTGTAGCCTTTTCAAAGCCAGGAGTCAATAAAATGAACTTCATGGCAGAAGGCACAAGTGAGAGTGCAGCACAGTGTATCTGTGATGAATCATTACTTTCGGGTGACTGCTGGTTTAGATACAGGCACGCCTCTGAAACAGCCCCGAGGCTTGGGAGCGCTCCGGAAGTGCAGCAGTCCTTGGGTTTCCAGAATGTTGGGTGAGTCAGAGCAAGATGAAAAACCAACAGAAAACTGTTCAGGATTGTGGAGCTGCCAAGATTCTGTGGATTTTTCTTTGCTGATGCTTTTTTCTTGAAGAGCCTAAATAATTAAGCCCTGAACTTCTGTAAACTAATCCAGCACTAAAGACATCAGCTCAGTGACAATGTTTTCATCCACAGTAAAGCTGCTGCTTTATAGGTACATCTTGAAAGTCCATCCTCAGGTTGCATGTGTAGATCTGCCTCCTGAGTATTTAGAACAGACTAACACTTTCTCTTCTTTTTGTGGCTCACAATGCCTGCTGGTTCAAATGGGAGTTGAGGATAAGCAAATATCTTTGTTCTGTTCACCTTTTCTGTTTGAGATGTCTGGAACTTGTCACTTAATTCTGTCAGGGGTTTTTTGCTATATCAGTCTGCTGCATCCCTCTGCTACTGTAAGAAGCAGTCCTGTCACTTGCAGATTTTTTTTGTAGGTTTGCCTAAACGTAGCCGGGTACCAGGTGAAATAACTGTTCTTGCTAAATCGTGTTGAGAGTTGTGGAAAAGTGTGGTCCTCATCCAGAGCAAGGGAGATGAAGACATCTTGTTTCAGGCCTGTTGAATTCTTTCAACACTGCTCAGTCTGGAAGACAGCAGCATTCTTTCTACACACCATTCCTGATTCTCCAGGCTGCAGAGGCGTGAAAATTCATGTGGTAGAATTAAGTCTTCAGCTAGAAAGAAAATGTTTACCTTAATGGTTATATGCAGTACTTGGATTATTTTAAATTGATAATATGACTTGTTTTTATTGTCTAAAAAGTTGCATCTCATCTTTGATTACATTAACTAAAGAAGATTTGAGAGGAAGTGAAGGTGGAGGCTTTACTGGATTTTCTGCTGTCTGTGTAATGAAGGTTGAGGCGTATTGAATATTTAAACTGTGATAACTTAGACCTGGGAAAACTGCAAAGCCAAGTTCTTAATGTATGAATTCACTTTCCACCATTCCCTATTGATTTTTTTTTCACCTTAGGCAATGACATTGACTAATTTTACTTTGATCAGTTAGTTTATAGCAACTTTCCTTGCCCCAGTTTGCAGGAGTTGAATGCAGTCACTCTTTGTTTTATTCCACTGGAATTCCATGTTGTTTGTCTTGACCTTGGCTCTTAGGATACAGAAAGCTTTTTAGAGAAAGATCAATTTAATCTGATTTAGTGATAACACAGCACAGTGCTGAGCACAAAATTGAAGTTCATGATTAGCTCATATATTCTTTTCAACTCTTTTTCCTTCTCATATTCCTCCCTCCCCCATACTATTAATGCTGTCCCCTGTAGCATATCCAGTCATTTTTATCCACTGACAGGAGCAGCACCTTGCATTAAGCTCTGCCTGAGGACTCAAGGATGAAAATTCCTGTGGAATACATGGAGCTCCAGAGCAGGTTGAGAAAGGTCAATTTGGTCACCCTGTATTAATTTTCATGCTGTGTTCTAGACATGTTACTGTTGGGCAGAGCTTATTCAGGAAAGTGTTTTCAGAGACATGTTAAAGGTTTGTAAGAGGATTGAAATAACAGCTCAAGCTCTTACAGTGCTTCTGCCATCAGTGTCATGGTCTAGCATCAGATTTTGGGGGGAGTAAGCTTGATATTGCATGTTTGGTCTTGTGTACTGACTAAGAGTTGTCATTCAGAGTTAATTTCCATTTTTTTTCTCCTTTTTCAGTAGGGAAATGCCCACAATGGAATGAAACTTGGAGCACAGAAGGCTAGGGACCTGTATCTAAGCAAGTGAGAGCATCTGACCTGAACTCTCTTGCAGTGTGGTGTGGAACACTTCTCCTGCCTGCTGGGGATGTTCAGTTGGTGTTGGAGCTTTTCCTCTGTGTTAGCAAGGGGGTATTTATTTGGTGTCAGTGGTGTGTGCTAGTGTGTAAGTGAATGTCACAATGTTGGGTGAAAGGAGAAGTGTTTCCTTCCTATACCCGGGTTTGGGGATCGTAGATCACAAGGATTTCACCAGCAGTAGTTCTGTACCTTTCCTTAGAGAATCCACTCTCACTACACAAGGTGAAAACTTCTCAGCAGCATAAGAATTTCCCATGCAGCTGCATTTGTTCCTTGCCTCTGAGGAGAACCCAGCTTTGCCTCCCTCTGCATGTTGCAAATGTGTACTTGAAGATTCCAGTAAGATTTTTCCAGTTTGCTTCCTTCTCTTAAGGCTGAACCAGCCTGGTTGTCTTGGCTTCTTCTTGACCATCAGGTGGAATTGCTGGAGGAGGTCACTGTGAGCCCAAACACAGAGGCAATGCTGCAGACAGCATCTGGGGAATGCTGAATAGGTTGGAAGAGGAATCCTTTTCCTTGGCCTGGTAGCTACACTTTTGCCAGTACAGCCCAGTACCTGTTTGGTCTCTTGCTCCAAGACAAATCTGAAGTGTAAGGAACAAATCACAGAGTGAACTGGATTCCATTTGTGCAGATTGCAACCATGTTGTCCCTCTCTTCCAAGGGACAGTCCTAGCTTGGGTCTTACTGAGCAGGAAGCAGCACTGAAGGATCCTGATCACTTTTAAAGATATCTGTGCTTTATCTTATCAAGTGTTAGTTTCAATCCAATGCAGAATCTGCCTAGAGTTTCTACCTGCTGCAAAATCTTTGATGTTTTTTAAGTCCTGCTGCTAATAAGTTGGACTAGGGCCTTAAGAATGAACCTCTAAAGGAACAGGACTTGCTTCATAATTTTGCCTTTGCTGCACACTGAGTTTTTGAGTTTGCAAATGCCATCCTGCAGCAAATGATCTGTCTTCTCTTGCCAGCCAGTCTCTTGGGCAGCCCCTGTTTCTGCTCCTCATCAGTTTTTCCCCTCTATTTGTAGTTATTTCTGTCAACTCCAGAGTCCTTTAATCCAACTCCTAATTTAATTCTATTGCTTGAAGCTCTGCATCTGGCAAGGATTCTTGTGCTAGGTTGCAGTTACATGAGTAAACAGTCTGCTGTAGAACTTTCTGTGTCCTTCTGGGTGAAAAATTATGCCCAAGCTGCTGCTACTATAGCATACACTACTGCTGGAAAGTGTAGCTTCCAATGGAGCCAGCTGTGCTGCAGAAAACAGTTACACTACAAGGTCATCTGGATTGCTGGAGCTGATGGGATTGGGAGGCAATGCCATCTTGCATGTTGATCTGCACCTGATCAAAACGTGGCTGAGGAATCTCTCTTGGGGCTGCCTGGCAGCTGTCAGGCTGTGATCTGTTAGATCAGCATCTCTGTCTGCTGGGTGGGTTGTTTGCAGGTCAGTGCACGTGTTTGTGCATGCAGGTGTGGGTATATTCCCATGCCATGATCAGCAGGGGGAATTCTGTAGGGTGGGCTTTCTCTCTTAGGATCTCTTTCATGGGGCAATAATACACCAGGGAGCATTTTACTTTGGCCTGAGCAAGACAGTTTGAAAAATACTTGGTTTTCTTGGAGCACTATATTTAAATTCCAAATTTTGAATCAATTTTTGACGTTTGTATTTATATGTTTGGAAAATTCTTTTGATACCTTTTCCATTTACCTACACTGAATTAAAGCCTTTCAGAATGTATGGTTGGTCCTCTCCTTATGTGTCACTTTAAGTTTCAGAGCACGAGGGTAGTTGTGCCAAATCTACCCCTTTGCTCCCAAGACAGAAAAAAACCATTGACAATTCATGGGTGGCAGCTAAGGAAGAAACCCTTTAAATATTTTTTTTCAGAGAATATGAAATTACATCTGTGTAAAACATAAAATTTATATTTATTAATGTGTGAGTGTGTGAGCGTGTGTGTCAATATAGATATATAAATGGTCCATGACTATTTCTTTCTCTTGAATGGTACTTACACAGACTTTTATACAGTGTGTTGGTAAATTCCTGCACCAGGCACTGACTCTGAAAGAACCATGAACCTATTTTTGTAACTTATGTGAGCAGCCAGTGGAAGCAGCTTTACTTCAGTGATTGCTTTTATTCCTCTCGCAGAGCAGAAGAGGCAAGTTGGTACTTGCATCTTCCTTGTGTAGGATCCCTGCTTCTGCCTTTGTCCTGCTTTCAGCAGTCCACACTGCTTTTCTGGCAAGAAAACCCCCCAAATGGCACTAATGGAAGCTGGAATCCTTTCTTGTCTGCAGTTCTCTCTAGGTGCAGTGTCAGGGAGTTCTTTACAGAATCTGCTCTGTAAGTAATGGGACCTTATTTCTAACAGAAGAGATTTATGGGAGATCCACAAGGATGCTGTAAGGAAGAGAAATTCCTCCCTGTCAGGTGGCTAAGCTAACACTGGGGCACCAGGAAACAGTTTCTTTTCCTCTGTGGTGGGATTATTTTCCTTTCATCATGCTTCTGTCTCTTTGTGGGGTGAGGTGTTTCTATATCTCCTTAAAAACAAGCACAGAAAAGTTTTTCTAACGTTTCCACTTTTACTAAACTGGCCAAAGTTCAGGTGTGGTTTAATTCCGCCAGGATCACTAAATTCAGAGAAGGGTGTATTTTGAACCACTTGGATCTTTTGAGAATAAAAGCAGGTGATATTTGACTTCCTAATCCTAATTGCTCTTCCAGGAGCAGAAATTCTCTATGAGGATCTGAGTGAAAGCGTCACCTCAGCAATCACTGGCTGGTGATGGGGCTTCAGTCCTGCAGGGAGGACAGGGTTGGTGATAGGAAGAGTGACCAGAATAGCAGCAGTGAAAGGAAGCAGCTTTCCTCCTCATCCAGCAGAAAACAGCCCCTGTGAAACCCAGCATTCCCCTAATATTTGGTCGTTGCCTCGTGTCTGCTGCCAAGTCATGCTGTGATCTGGACCTCTCTGTCCTGCTTCTACCCCACCTCAGTTTCACTTAAAGCAGTCTGAGACAGAGCCTTCCTTAAAGCTAAGGCAATGGTGAGGAGAAATGTCTGGTAGCTGAAGAAAAATGAGATTTAAATGGAGCAGAAAAAGTGAGAATTCCTTCTGTTTCACTGTCTTGCTGCTAAAAGTCTGGTGCAGAACATCCTGATGTTCTGCTGATTTATATGCTGCTCTTGGGAGGTGGGCAGGCTGCTAAGATGGCTCTGTAGCAATTGAATTACTGTAAACCTAAACTTGCTTAATCTCTCCTTTTTTTCTCCCTCAAATGGGCTTGAAGTAGAGGGAAACAGAGTATTGTTTGTAAGATCTTTTTGCTTTAATAGAAAACAGAATGTAAAAAAAAGAAAAAAACCGACAAAAGCAAAACCAAACTCATTCAAATATAGTGATACAGAAAATGGCTTTAAAATATGAAAATCTTACAAGAGCATATGTTGTGTTGGGTTCTGGACATGCTGTTTGTGCTGAGGGGGCTGGCCTTGTCCAGCCTGCCAGCCAACCTCCACGTAGCCAAAAAGAGCATTTGAAGAGTCTGTAGCTATCCAAAGGACTGTTATCCAAAGGACTGTTAAAAGCTGTTTAGGGATAAATCAAAAGCTGTGTGTGAGCAACGGGTGGTAAAGCTGGAAATTCAGATCCAACTCTGAATAATTGCTCCAATAAACAACAAATTCAGAAGAATCCAACTGTCCCCCTGTTCTGCAGATGCTCATTCCCACCGAGTCCCCAGGGAAGGCTGAGAGGAGAACCTGAAATACCTCAGTGGCTTCACAGAAGGGTTTGCTACAGAGATCTGGGCCAGCCTTACCCCTTTCACCTTGGTTTGGCACTTATTTTATAAAATAAGAAGGTGATGGAAAGGGGAAACTAAAGCCATGCTTGCATTTCAGTTCCTGGTGTTGCCTGTGCAAGACACCTCCAGCCAGATGTTTTGGGGTTTGTGGGGTTGGTTTTTTTTTTTACAGCTGATATCAAAAGTTTTTTGGTTTTTTTTTTTTTGTGACTTGTTTTCATTATCAGTGCTTTTTAAAAAGCAGGTGTGTATCCCAAGGGGGAAGCTCCATGTGGGGCAGTGGATGTGAAGTTCATGCTCTTTCTCTGGACATGTTGCAGCACTGCTCCTGGGAGATGCTCAAGGCAGCCGTGGCTCCCACCAGGGTGTGGGATCCTGCATCCCAGGAGCAGGACCTGTGTTTCCACATCACATGGGATACAGTGGGTTTGTTTGTTTGTTTTTTTAATATAGAGCCATACATTTTTTTAAGTAATTTGAGATCTGAATGTGATTTCTAATGTATCGAGAACGTTAATATTTTAAAGCTATAACAAAGGTTTAAATTTCTACTTTTTTTTTTTTTTTCATTTATTTTAACTGTTCTGTTACCTTAATTTGATGTATGTGGTTGGGGAATGTTGCTTCTCCTCTTAGCATTTGTTTCTATAACCAGAAATAAAATTATATATGAAAGAGAAAATGCCCTGAAATTGCTTTGCTGTTTTTGGGTGACAGACTTGGATCCTTCCAGTGTAGCATCATAGAGGGGGTTGAGTTTCCTGCAGCAGTGAGGGGACAGTGTGTTTAATATTTTTTCCTTTTTTTCATGCAGGAAGGAAGTGTGTATCTGCACACCTTTCACTGTTTAGAGTTCAGACACCCCACTTTTGATCCCTTGTCAGTTATTTGGGCAGCTGTTGACTCGCAGCAGAGTGAACATATGGACTTGTGTGTCTGAGATCCCTGATGCTTCCCCTGGGGCTTATAAACTCTTCCTCCAGCTCCAGCTTTGTTTTGTCATGAAGTGAAACATTGTTATTTTGAAAGTTAAACTGTTCCCCTGTAATTTAGCATAATTGTTTTCATTTAAGCCTATGAGGTCAGAAAACAGTACTTTATCTGTCTTGTAGTTAGACTGTTCCTCCTTTGTCCTCCTAATGCAGCTACAATATAAGTTCTGGGTTTATTTTGTCTAAACATTCTTAGCTCTAGAATTAAATAGGAATATATTTTAAGGCCTCAATTGTTATAAAGCAGCTGTAATTCATAGAATTTTAGAACCACAGAATGGTTTGGGTTGGAAAGAACATTAAAAATCACCTCATTCCAATCATTGCCATGAGCAGGGAAACATTCCGCTATCCCAGGTTGCTCCAAGCCCTGTCCAACCCAGCCTGGAACACTTCCAGGGATCCAGGGCCAGCCACAGCTTCTCTGGGAATCTCTGCCAGGGCCTCCCCACCCTCGCAGGGAAGAATTTCTTCCCAATATCCCATCTAACCCTGCCCTCTCAGTTTGAAGCCATTGCCCCTTGTCTTGTCACTCCATGCCCTTGTAAAAAGTGTCTCTCCAACTTTCTTATAGTCTCTCTTCAGCTACTACTGAGAGGATTTTTTTTTTAATTGACCAATTAAAAAATTAGTAACACAGTACCCAGGGAGCAAATATATTCATCCAGAGCCCTTTCTGGGGGCAGTCTTTTAAAATTATCCTGTCTCTCCACGTGCTCCCCACGTGCTGCTGGTCTGCTGGCTGATTGCCCGGGTATGGTGTTAATGAACTTTAATGCCAGGAGGGCACAGGGCAGGGAGTTACCAAAGGGCAAAGTGCCAAGTTCTATCCCCTGCCATCTCCTCCTCGCAGGGCAGTGCTCAGCATGGTGCTGAGAACCCAACCTTGTTAGCAGTGGGGAGAGAAGGTCCTGATGGATTTTTAACTTCTGGGCGTGCTGAAGACTTGAGCAGCTGGTTTCAACGTCTCGTACCTGTTTTGGAAAGCTCTGTTTTATGAGCAGGTTGCAGGAAAGGCTGACACACCGTCTTTTACCATCACACCCGTAAGAAGCCCCAGCTCTCTGCCGTGTAATGATGTTCTCCATAGGCCTGAGTGCCTAGGGCGGGGTGGCCTCAGAGCCCAGCTTGTCCTCAGGCTCCTGAGGTGGGGAATAATGACAGCAGCGCCTCGAACAGTCCGAGAGCAGCCACTAGCGAGAATTTTGGTCACCTCTCGCCTCTGCGAGCCCTTCCCGCCGGGCGGAACCTTCGCGCAGCATCCGGCGCGTCTCCCCGGAGCCGGCGCGGCGTACCGCCCGCCCATGGGGGACGGCTTTGGCCGCGTACCGTGGCGCGGGCCCGGGCGGCGGCGGGGCCGGGATGTTCACGGCGGCTGCCGAGAGCTTCCTCCGGCAGGCCAGGTGTGATGGGGACAGGGGGACAGGGGACAGCGCCAGGGACCCCTCGGGCCGGGCAGGGGTGCTGGCGGGGCCGCCGGGACTGAGCGGGGAGCTGGGCGGAGGGGAGGGCGGTGTGTACCAACCCTCCAGCCCGGAGCTGCCCGACAGGGCCCGGGATGGGGGCCCGGGTTCCTGAGAGCCCCGACTGCCCCGGCAGAGAGAGCCAGGAGGAGGAGCTGCGGAGATTCGCCGCCCGCGTGTCCGCCCTGCTGCAGGGCCCCGAGCCGGGCCCCGAGGCCGTGGATGGGCTGCAGAGGCTGCACCTCACCGTGGCCGCCACCAAGTACCCCCGCAAGTGAGTGAGTGCCCCGGTGTGCCTCGGGTGTTCAAAGGAGCAAAGCGTTGTTACCTTCCTAACCAAAAAGAAAGGAAGGGCGTGGCTAAGGGCTTTAAAATAACACGCTGCCTTGAAAACCCTAAGCTCAATTTAAATACAAAGCCCCTCCTTGCCTTTCACCTCCTTGCTAAGCAGAAGGTGCCCATCTCCTTTTGCAGCAAGATTAACAAGTGTCGGTGTCACCGAGCCCTCTGTCAAAGTGCACTCAGAAATGAAGGTGATGGGTGACATTAGTCACTGTCAAGAGGGATCATCCCAAAGCCAAGAATATGCAGGAAATAAACATCTGGATCTTTTCTTGCCTTGCAGTGATGTTTACTGTGACTCTTGCAGGCTCGATGGCAAGTTTGTGGAGCTGTTGCAGGCAGTGCTGTGCTCACCCAAAAGTCCTGAGCAGATTCAGGTGTTGTGTGCTGCCATCCTGAGAGAGATGTCACCTTGCAATGATCTGATCCTCTCCTGTGATGAGATTCAAGATACAAAGCTCTTGAGCCTGCTATCCTCAGTCCTTCTGGCTCAGGTAAATGACCTGTCAAGTCAGAGATCTTCCCTTGTCAATATGGATTTGCTTTTTGATTGTTCCCTGCTCCTGAGCTCCTCCCTGAGCTCAAGGAGAGTGAAAATCAATTGGAAGTATGTAGGAAAAAGCAGAGGCATTTCAATGTTCATTTAAGGGATCTCATTATTCTGCTTTGCATAGGAAAAATGGCAATTTTTTGTGAATAGCACTTAAAAAATGCTTAAAATTGTACTGTTTAGACACTGAGGTCCTGGAAGCAAAAAAGAACCCTTTAGAGCTGGCTGCTGGAATGGATTTCAAATCAGAGTTCCTTGAACCTGGGGAGGAAAGCAAAAGATTTTAGATATTCTTATTTTTCTTATGATATTGGCTTTCATGTTCACATATAAAAAACATAGATAGAACCTATAAAACGTGTAAGACTGTAAATGCAAATGACACTTCAAAGGTCCAGATTCTCCATGGAGAGGAGCAAACATGAAGACCTTCCTGCTTTGAGTGCTGCCTGGGGAACAAGCTGCAAACTTCTTTTTCCTCTGCTTCTTTTACTTTCATTATGCCTGTTAAAGGTAAAATATTTTTGTGAAACTTCTCGTTCTGAGTTTCGGTGCGTGCTTAGAAATGTCTCCAATGTTTCTGACATTCATCTGAGTCTACTTAACTAAAGGAAGTGAAACAGAAACCAGCAATGTATTGCTTATTTGCTGCCTCACAAAGCTCCTCTCTCTCATATCCAGCCTTGAGACTGTCCTGCAATGTAAAAACACACATAAGCAGCTCCATAGTTTGGGATCTGTGAATTCAGATTGCAGAAAATCTCTGTAAAATGTGGTCAAATCCCCTGTGCTGTGAGTTCTTTTTTGTGTTTGACTTTGCTATTGATGCCTGATGAAGGAGATTGGTCTCTGGTAATGGTAGATTACCTATCTTTGCCTCTGCTTTATTTTTCAGGGAAATAAGGGTGAAGTGGCAGCTGTGGGGCAGCGTGTTGTGAAAGTCCTTGAAAGGAGGCTGCCTGAGGGTCAGAGTGCTCGATTCCTCCTCCCTGTCCTGGCAAATGTCATCAGCCTGTCACCAGACTCTCTAACAGAAGGTAAATCTCTAGGAAGGGCTGAGATTGCCACCTGGCTGTGATCTGGGTAGTGATCACAAGGCTCCCAGTTGGAAACTGCTGTCAAAAGTGACATCTGTGCTCTGAGGAAAGGGAACTTACTGGGTGGGATGTATTCCACCACACAGAGCTGTGACTGGGCCTTCCAGTCAAATCCTGCCCATGGATTTGTGTAACAGGATCATGTACCCTAGCTGAGGTCTCCAGATGCAGCAGGAGTGTGAAACTGTAGCTATCCTGAGGAGCATCAAGCTGAGAGAGACAGACAAACAGACAGAGATGTGCCTGTGCATCTGGTCAAGAGAACAGCAGAAACAACTAGAGGTGCTCTTCATCAGAGAGGCAGCACTGGTTGGGTGGTGGTGACTTAACCTAGGAGAGCATTCCAGGCTTCAAATGCTCAGGAGTTGTGAGCAAGGGTGAGTTTGTGGGAGTTTCCTGTGAGGTTTGTGTGCCTCGTGCATTGTGCCAGAGAAGCTCTGGGGAGGATGTTGGGCTGTGTGCATGGGCTGGCAGAGCAGGAAGGATCACCTCCCCCAGCTCCTGTGAGTTCCCAGTGAGGGAGTTGTGCCTTTGGCTGCAGAGCTGAATGAAGTGACAGTGTTTTTGCACATTCCTCCTAATAGCAGCTGTGGATGGGAGACAAAGGAGCAAATATCTCTTGAGTGGTAGCAGAGTCCTTGGCTCCAGCACTCACTACCTGGCTGGAGTAGTATGAGGAGTATAGGACATCCAATTGGGGTACCAATTTCTCTATGGATTGCTGGATCAGAGAGTGATCCAGGCTGGAGAAAAAGCACAGCAATTGAGGGTTAACAGGGACATGTTGCAGAGGCTGCTTCTCTGCCCAGTCTAGCAATGACCCTGTCACTTCCCTTGTACAGAACAGACCAATGTTGTGAGTAAGAAGCTGGCTGACTGGCTGAGGTATGCAAGCATTCAGCAAGGAATGGCTCAACCCTCTGGAGGCTTCTTCTCCAGTCCCAGAACCAAACAGGTGAGTGCTGAGTTGCCATGGTGACTTCACAGGGACATCTGTTAGTCTGTTAGCTGCTGTTTTGGCTTCCCAGAATCACCTTCTTTTGGAAAACAGTAGCCTAGAAGTGCTGCTATTCTTCAGCATTTTTTCTGGGATACTTGGGTGAGACACATAGGAAAGCAAAGCAGGGGGATTTACAGCTCTGAGATTTAGGAGTTCAGCTGTAGAGCCAGAGCTTTGATCCTTGAGGAAGTTTTTAGAGAGGAGTCTTTTAGTGACTGTGTACTTCAGGATTGCAAACAAGACCAGTGTCAAAGTAGCAAATTCATGTGTTTCAGCTGAGGAGAAGGATCCAGCACAGCTGGCTTTTCTCTCTCTGGATACCTGCCCTCCTGCAGGACCCCAAACAAGGGCTACTTGTCTCCATGGGCTCAGTGGGGTTTTCTCTGCCCTCTCACTTTGCCTTTCCCTGGGGCACTGACCTGCTGCATCATTTCTCTCAGCCTGCTCCTGTCACAGAGATGGATGGTGCTGTTGCCACAGACTTCTTCACAGTGCTCTCAGTGGCTCAGCACTACACACAGGACCAGTGGCTCAACGTGCAGACCTTCTCCATGCTGAGAAACTGGCTGCTGTGCTATGGGGGCAAGGAGATGAACATCCTTAATCCAGGTAGGGATTGAAGGTCTGCAGGCTACTGTGGTCTGCAGCCCCAGTAGGGCTGTGTGCTCTCAGATGTCATGTCAGGTGGCTGCACCAGCGACCCAGCAATCTCCTCTCTTTCAAACTGATTAGATATTAGGAAGAAATTATTCCCAGTGAGGGTGAGGAGGCCCTGACACAGGGTGCCCAGAGAAACTGTGGTTGCCCCATCCCTGGAAGTGCTCAAGGCTGGGTTGGATAAGGCTTGGAGCAACCTGGGATTGTGGAAGGTGTCCCTGCCCATGGCAGGGGCTTTGGAACTGGATGAGCTTTAAGTCCCTTCCAGCCCAAAACATCCTCTCATTCTGTGATTCTAAGTGACAGGAATATGGGAAAGAGTTCAGAGATCTTTGACTAGGAGCGGGGAAAGTTTGGGAAGGAATATCACTAAACTTCCTGACTGATACTTACTCATCCTTGCTTGGGGAATTGCTTGTTGGGTGAGGCTCCTGTTTTCAGCCAAAGCCCCATGGATTCCTAGGAAAGAAGGCCTGGATGATGGGAGACAGCATCTCCTTACTATTTTTGTAACATTCCCTTCTCCCTCAGCCTCCTGTCCTTCACTCTGCACCTGGGGACAGTCAGCTGCCTTTCTGTTGCTGGGCTGCTGCGTGGGTGACACTGCTGACACGTGTGACATTTATTGTGCAGATGACAAAGCAGGAAAGGACAGGCCTGTGACCTCCATGGTCTCCACCACAGCCAGGGCTGGGCAGCTGCTTCCCCCCCGGGAGCGCCTGCGGGACAAGGCCTTCGAGTACTGCCAGCGCCTCGTGGAGCAGAGCAACCGCCGTGAGTCTTGCCATGAGCCCTCCTGGGAGCCCTCTTGGTACTGTTCTCCAAAATACTCCTGGTTCTCTCCGTGTTTGGGCTGGCATCTCACTCCCTGCAATCCCCAGTTGGGCTCCTAGGGATAGGGCCTGCTGCACCTGCTGGGGCAAGTCGTTGACCAGCCCTGAGCTGGGGTGTTGGGAAGGATGTGGAGGCAGCAGTCGTGTTCTGCCTCCTTGATTGGCAGGGGAGGCTGTGAAACTTGGTTCTCATTGGCCTGATTTAGGGTCAGTGTGTGTGTTCCTGCCTGCCCTAGAGCCAGGGTTAGTGCTCAAACTGACAGCCTCATATTCCTGTGTGGGTTTAATGCTTGACTTGGACTCATTTCTCTGGCAGGACCCCTGAAGAAAGATGATGGAGACCTGCAAAAAGCTGTAAGTACACAGAGGTGGGGCTCAAGCTCTGGGAGTTGTGGCTTCCCCCATTCCAATTTTACTCTCTGCTCTCCTGCAGTGTCTCATTGAGGCAGTGACAATCATGGACATCATCTGCAAACAGGACTCCTCCTACGTGTGCCGTGCTGCCTCCTTCCTGAAAATCCTGCACAGCAGGATCTGTGGGGATCCCTCTTATGCCAGGGCAGTGCTGCCCATTGCCCAGTTCTTCCTGAACCACAGTAAGTCTTCAGCTCCCACCCCCTCCTCCACAATCCAGTCCTGCCTATTCCAGCACAGCCTTTTGTCCTGGCAGTTTGCTGCCTGCCAGAGTTGGTAATTCCACCTTGCCTGTGCTCTGGTGTGGATGGTCCCACCCCAGGAGACCCAGGAGCTGGGGTGTCTGCTGCTCTTTAGAGGAGCATAACCCAGATCTCTCTTAGCCCCTGGAGCCCTGCCAGGGCTGCTGGGTGGGCTGTGCTCAGCAGGGTGCTGTGTCCTCCCAGGCAAACAGACAGCTGTGGACTCAGATGCCATCTACAAACACCTCTTCACTGATATCCCAGCTCAGCTCTTCCACAACCCATCACTGGCCTTCGAGTTTGTCCAGTTCTGCAAAGAAAACAGCCAGCTCTTCACAGACTCCTCCAGCATATTCAGGCAGAGCTTCCCCAATCTCTTCAAGGTACAACGTGTTGGAGCAGCAGAGGGGAGAGCCTGCTTCACATCCCCTTCTCTGCCCTAGATCTTTGGTTTTGCACCCCAGAACCCTCCATGTGCCTCCATGGCAGTGCTAGGGAGAGCACAGGCACAAGGATTGTTACAAAACAAGTGTGAGTTTGAAGGGGAGGAGGGTTCTGGGTGTGTTTAGCACTGCCAGGGGAGAGAGTCTGGGTTGGCAGGACTGTAGAGGGCTGGGGAGCACAGTGAACACAGGACAGCACTTTGTTTCTGGAAAAGTTTAGTAAATTGCAGCTTGCCAGCCACTGAACCAGCTGCCAGAGGCCTGTGTTGAGCTTCTAACAGGCTCCTGGGTTTTGACCAAACCCTCAGACTTCTCTGGTTTTGCTTTTCAGAAGTGACTTTCTCTTCCCCATCCCATCTGGTCACAGTGTGGAGTAGCCTGGGTGTGTGATGGAGTAGCAGGGGTAGTGCAGCAGTCTATGCTTGTTCCTTGCAGTTCCTGGCATGGAACAGCCCACCTCTGATCTCTGAGTTTGTGGACCTTCTCCCATTTCTGCTGGATCCAGGCACAACCATTGAGATCTTCCATTTGCTGCTTGACCTGCCCTGTTTGACAGCAGCTCTGGACATCCAACTGAGGTAATGCACCTTCCCTTCCTCTCACTTGTTAATCAGCATCTCAGCACTGACCAAAGCCCAGTGCACACTCCTGAGCCTCAGCTGGCACAGAGCAAGAGGCATCACTGCAGCCAGGTTAACACAAGGCTGCACAGCTGTCAGCCCAGTTTTCCTAGTAATGTGTTGTACATGGGAAGAGAAGGTGACCAGCTCTCTGGGCTTTGGGGCTCAGGGAGCTGTTGCCATTCCCCTCTCCCTGTCCAGCTCCAAATGATTGCCACATGTTTGAGGCTTCCATGAGCTACCACCTCAATACAGAGGTGAAAAACCTATTCTTCCTTTCCTGCTCTTAGCCCTATTTTTGGCTTTGTTCTCCTAGAGGCACACAAAACTTTCTTCCTGAGATCTTAGGAGCTGTGAGTTTCCATGAAGATGGGGTAGGACTGGAACTGGCTGCGCCTCTGCTCTTCCTTGTCCTCCTGACACTACAGCTCTTTCTGAGTGCTTAGGAAAGAGAGTCATCCTGGGGGCAGATGTTGGTGGGCTTGGATGACTGAGGGATACACAGTGCCATTTTTCCCTTTCCCAGGCATGACAAGAAGCAAATCTGGAACTATTGCCTGAGTATGGGGGGCCTGAGCTCATCAGGTTGGCTTAGAACAACTTGCTGTTCAGTGCTCAGGATCCCAGCTCTGCCCTGGCCCGTTCTCACAGTGCAGCACATTCTGTGTGTTCCCTGCTAGGGCAGCTGCTCTTCCTGCCTCTGAGAAGGCCGGGGGTGACCCAGCTGGGAAACCAGCCTCGTGTGTGGAGGCCTTTCGCCATCCCCTCTACAAGAGCATGTTCCAGTATCTCCTCCGCACCAGCTCTGCTCCCCAGGATGCCCCGGAGAGGTAGGAGCCTGCCTGGAGTGTGCTTCAGCCATCCAGCTCTGGGAGGCAGCACTGGGATCCCCGGGAAAGGCACAGCTGCTCTGAGCTGGCCTGAGGTGGATTTCTCTTCCCTCTCTCAGCTTTGCCAGCGCTCAAAGGCCTTGTGGGGAATAGGGAAAGGCAACTGGGAACAAACCTTTAGCAATAACTTTCCTTTTGCCCACAGTCTGGTTCCACTTCGCCTGCTGCTGGGATCCCTGGCTGGCAGCCCAAGGGTGGTGCAGTGTGCAGAGACTGTCCCTGTCTTACTGGAGCTCTTTTTCAGGGTGGTAGCAGAGGTGGGTCCTTTTGGGGGAGTTTGGTTCCCAGCTGTGCCCCAGGGATCTCTTGTTATGTGAAGAGCAGTCATAGAAGCAAAATTGTGAAGGTGCTGCAGCTCTGAGAGAGGGGTGCATGAGGGGATGGTGGGATTGATACTGGCATGAACCAGCACTGAGCTGCCCCCTTGATCCAGAGAAACAGAAAAGCACTGTGGAGCCAGTGTCAGGTTCACTCTGCTCTCAGCCAGCTGTAAAGGAGAGAGATGAGAGCACAGTGAGCGCCTGGTACCAGCTTTGTGCACTGCTCCCCTCCTAGATCAGTCAATTTCTCTGCCAGCTGTCTCACCTGGCTGGTTGTTTTGGGGTTTGGCTGCTGGATGTCACTGGTGCTGCTGAAACAAGGGCTGGCTTTCAGTTTGCAGATGGGTCTCTGATAAACCAGCTGGTGGTGCTGCTGCTGCAGAGGAGTGACCAGCTCTATGAGATCCCAGCGTTTAAAGAGGATGTGTACAGGTGAGATGAGACAGGAGGCACAGCCCAGCTCCCAGCTCTTCCTCCTGGCAGCCCAGGGCAGCCCAGGAGCCTTTTCAGTTTTGGCCCAGTCCCTGCTGTGACATATCTTTGAATGAGGGCTGCACCTTCATCCCAGCTGGGAACATCCTGAGGATACAGCCCTGTGCCAGTGGGTGGGTGCTGCCAGCCCCTCCTGGCGTTGAGCATCAGCACCTTGCCCTGCTCTGAGCTGTGCCCTTCTCTCTGCCCCAGGGTGCTGGGCTCACAGCTGGCAGTGCTCTGTGGGCTGCGCCCTGCGCTCGTGCTGGAACTGTCCACGGAGATCCTGGAGTTCTCAGGAGCAGTCAGCAACATCCAGAGCAAGGAGCCCATCTTCACCCACATGGTGAGCAGGGCTGCACTCTGCTGCTCGCCTTCCCTCTTCTGCTCTCTCCTAGCATCAGCTAACCCGATTTTCTATTCCCTAAAGATCATTCAAGTCCCTTTCCCTGTGCTTCCCTCTCACCCAGGTGTGGGCTGTGGGCGAGTACCTGTCGGTGTCCTACGACAGGCGCTGCACGGTGGAGCAGGTGACGCGCTTCTTCGAGAGCCTGGAGGCCGTGCTCTTTGAGATCACCCAGCTCCGGCCACAGGCCAGCACCCCCAGCTGTGCCCCCCGGGCAATCAGTGTCCTCATGGCCACCTTGACCAAGCTGGCAGCCCGCAGCCAGGACTTGATCCCCAGGTGAGCACTGGCAAGGTGTTGAAACGTGCAGATTTCATGGGTCCGAACGTGGGTTTGATGGTGTTAATTCATAATTGAGTCTGGCAGCTGAAAAAGGACAGAGGTGAGCTATGGAAGGGCACAGTTTGGAGGAATGGGGTTCATCTGCTGACTAATGCTCTGTCACCTGCACTAGGTGAGTTGGAGTTGTTGGACTTTGTTGGAGTTTACACACGTAAGTAGTGACCTGGCTGGGTGAGAAGGTCCTGCCAGCTGATATCCATGTCCTTCTCTCCTGCAGAGTGTCCATGTTCCTGTCCAAGATGAGGACATTTGTGCAGAGCCCTGCTGTCACCTCTGTTTACTGTGAGGAAGACCTTGAGGAGATCCTTATTCGGGCAACTGAGCTCATGAACCTGCTGAAAATGCCCAGCGTGGCTCAGTTTGTGTTCACCCCACCCGTGGCCAGCACACGCTTTCAGAAGGAGGTGAATGACTCCCTCCCTTTGGCCCTGAGGATGGTCACCCAGCTCCTGGAGCCTGCTCCAGGCTCCATGCCAGTGTGAGGGCAGGAGGTTTCTGGAGTAACTCACTGGACACTGCTGACACTCAAGGCTGAGGCCCTGATCTTAACTGGAAAAGAGGAACAAATGATTGTAAATGAAACAGAGAACAGTAATGAGGAGAGCTGAGGCTGCTCTTCTGCTCTGAGGTTGTTTGTATTTCTGTGTCCTAGTGCCTGTTACTTTTTTATCTCCTAAGCTTGTCTTATCCCTTCCTGGTGAGTATGCATTGAAAATCCTGGTGGATTTGTGCAAATGTTGCAGGAGAGTGAATGGTGCATTAATACCCTGCCAGCACACCCTGACCCTTTGGAGATGTCCTTCTTCCCTCCCTTCTTATGTCTTGTTTCCCTTCCCCTTTGCTCTCACTACATCTGTACGTGCTGCTTTTCTTGCCTCTCCTTGCAGCAGATCAGGCAAAGGGCTGTGTGAGCTGGAGGAAGCAGGACTGACTCCATCACATCTGGGAGCCCTCACCACTCTTCTGTCTCACCACTGGAGTGAACACAGAGAGATCCAAGAGACAGCTGCCAGAGCAGGGCTTAGAGAGATTTATTGATCCAGTTTATTGTTGACACAGAGCATTTCTTAACATCCACCGTGTCCGACAGGCGCCATGCTGTGCTCGGTATCTGCACCAGAGCTTTGTACACATCTCAGCTGTACACTATTAACACACTGGGAAGTCAGTCCAGCCCACTGCTCCTCCTGGGAGAAGCCAGCCCTCATGCACACTAGTAAATAGCAGGGTTTATTTACAGTCTGTTTCAATACCTGACTGCACTGTGAGTGACACACAGCTCTAGGGCTGTCTTCCAGCTCCAGGGGTGCTCAGTGGGTTGGGCTGGTACTGCTAGAACGTGCCAGGATGCAGCCTCAGCACTGTCTAGTGCAAACCAAGCCTCCTCCCAAGCCCTGGCTCCGGCGCAGAGGGGAGTAAGGAGTGCATGCAGTTTGCCCAGGGGCTTGAGGCAGCCCATTTCAAGTTCTGTGGAGGATGACAGGCCAACATACCTACTTGATTGAAAGTGAAGTGAATCACCCTGAGCCTTTGCTCACCTGCCTGGGAGAGCTGAGTCAGTGGCAGGAGGATGCACCCCAGGCCAGGGCTGTGAGTGTGGCCCAGCAGAGCAGCAAGGCACTCGTGTCTCAGGGAAGGTGCCTGGTCCATCTTGCCTAGAAAAGCAGTCCAGGCTGCACTGAAATCCAGCAGTGGAGCATTTCCCTTTGCATGGAGTGTTCTGACATCTCTCTCCTCCTGCGATGTGCAAGACTAAGCACAGGAACCAAAACTGCAGCAGTGAGGCCTAATTAAAGCCAACCCTGTTTTACCATCACAATCCTCAGAGCACTGTTGTTGTGAGATGCCATGTGAGTATCTGATCCACTGCCAGAGCCTGGACCGTGGGCAGGGTGTGATGGAGGGCTTTGCTGCAGGCTGTTTTAATAGGGTTCAGCTAAACTAGGTCTCAGTATCTGTCTATATGTGGAAATCAGGTCGGGTTTATCCCGTCCGTTAATGGTGCTAAAAGCAGAGGGAGGACTCGGCGGGCAGGAGGCCGGGTGTGCGGGGGCCCGGGCAGCCACACGATGGAGCTGAACCCTCGGCTGAGCTGACACCGGGGTCGGTAGCAGGGAGCAGAGCGGATCCTGGGATATTCATCAGTGTCCTCCCAAAGGGAGTCTCTGCTGTCCATCATCACCTGTCGGCATTTCAGCAGCACACACCTGGGAGATGCTCCGAGCAGGGCACCAAACAGGGTGGCCTTGCAATGGGCTGGCGAAGCTGCAGGGGGAGGAGCAGGACATGGTGCCCGAGCTGTAGTTCATCTGCCTGGGCTGGTGGCAGTGCCGAGTGCTGCTGCGCTCACTCAGGCTCCTGGTGGCACCAATCCTCTGTGGGAGCATTCTGCCATCAGTCCTGGCGGCCTTCAGCCGGGATCGTGGTGCCAGAGCCGGTAAATCTGCGGAGCAAGGGCAAGGGAGTCCTTCTCTGCAGGGAGCTCTACCCAGGACTCACAGGAACTGCTGGTGGTGTCAGCCCTTTGCTGTAGCTGCTTCCCATCCTGAGGCAGAGCTGTAGCCCAGCAGCAGAAAGGCACCTGAGCTCGTGTATGGCTCCAGGGGAATTAACTCCTGGCTATGCATCCTGTGTGGAATCCCACTCCTGGGTGCTTGTGCTGCCTTCACCACCCCCAGAGCTGACGTGCCAGCACCTCAGGTGGTCACTGCCACAGTGAAAGCCAGGCCTGCCCCAAGTGTTCTCTTCAAAACCCAAGGGTATTTCAAGCCTGCCAGCATAAAATATCACACAGCGCTGCCAGCCTAGAGGAACAGAGGAGCCTGCCTACAAGTCCCCATGGTGGGAGCATTCCCTTCCCTCCCCCTGCCAGAGGGGACAAAGGAACAGGAAAGCTCCTGAGAAGGACAACACTGGGAATAAGGTGAGGCTGGGCAATGGATCAGGAATGATGCTCCCAGTTAGTGCAGTGGGAGAAGTGTGCACCATCCTTGCATGTCCTTTCATCTGCTGCAGTGCAGGGGCAAAGTGTCCAAAAGCACATCGAGGGCTGTTGTGGAGTCCTGGTCCTCTGTCTTGCACTCCAGGCTCCCTGAGGTCAGTCTTAACCAGAGCTGTAGCCACAAGCTGCTGCAGAAGGATCCTTGTACCACAAGGACTAAGAGGAAGAAGAGCTGGAACTGATTTTTTTGGCTATTTCAACGTCCGACTTGGCAACCAGAAACCGCAGCTTTTTCCCTCCGGAGCGGATGAGGTCCACGGCACTGCAGGGAGCAGCAACAGGGACAGAGGTGAGTTCTGGTTCCCTCAGGAGCCGGTCAAGTTATGGGCATTCACAAAACACCCCTCCCCTTTGCCAATCACCTGTGCCTGCTCAGGGCTACAAGCAGGGGCTGTCTCTCTCATGCCTGTAGCTTTGTGGAGGGCTTGGCCTCAAGTGGTGCCAGAATGAGGGCAAACAAGCCCAAAGCTGCTCTGTGCTATGAGCACCTGGGCTGTGCCTCTGAGCTGCCCCATCCCACCACCTTCCAGAGGAAACCTGGGGTGGGATGGGGCTGGAGCAGCTCTCTGCATTGCTGAGACCCACCTCTGGAGCACTCATTTATTCCCCATATACGCTCCATAATTCCTCTTCCAAACCCACAACCTTCCCCCCTCTGTGGTGTCCTGTGCACGTCACTCCTCTCCCTGCAGCTTGCTGGTACCGCAAGCTGAGAGTTACCTCAGGGCTGCAGCACCTGTAACTCTGGGAGCAAAACAACCAGAACCCTGGACCTGACAGTAACTCCTCCAGTGCTGGTACCTCCCCAGGCCCTGCGGTGAGGTGAGGCTGACCTCTGGTAGTCTGCCCCGATGAGGCTGGTGCCATTGACAGCCAGAATGCGGTCCCCGATGGAGAGCCTGCCGTCGGCTGCCGCGGGGCTGTCCTCGATCAGCGTGCGGATGTAGATCCCCGGCGAGCACAGAGGGGTGTGCTGCAGGCAGGGCAGGCAGTGAGAGAAAAAAGGGACACAAAGATTTGTGGTCCCAAAGGGATGAGCTCCCCAGGCAGGATAACTCTCCCCCGGGGTTCACAACCAAGCCTGATGGCAAGTGGGACCTTGGAGATGCTTGGGAACATGATGGGGATGGTGCTAACAGTAACAGGAAGGAAATGCGATCCTTTAGTTTTGTATCAATTTATACACAGAAAGGAGAGGTGGGGGCAATCTGCTCTTGTTCAATTTAATTAAGAGTAAAGCATCGTTAACCTGCAGCCATGTTGGGATGGGAGCTCTGCTCACACTGTCCCAGGGCTGTGTTGCTGTTTCCTACTGACCAACAGCACAGCTGGGAAAGGCCATTTAAAGAGATGATCCACCCCATAATGCCAGATTCCTCCTTATGCAAAGGAGGAGCTGTTTTGATACCCTGTGAGCCTCCCTGCTCCTCTCTGCTTCTCCTGTCACCGCTGAAGGGTGGAGGAAAGACCTCGGCTGAGTCAGTTTCCTTCCACAAGAGAGCTGAGCCTGTTTGCTCTTCCCAGCTGCAGGACAGCTGTGGACTTTGCACGCACAGCACAGTGACCTTCGAGTAGAGATCCACTGAGAGATCCCTCTGTGCCTCCTTGTCCTCAGGAGAAGCAGTCTAGCTCCCCTGGGAAGCCATCAGCTGCTTTGCTGGCTTTTCTTGGGCTATAAAACCATGTCCCACTCCAGCTGTGTGAAGGGCACCAGCTGAGAACTCACCACGCCGTCGATCAGCCCCATGCCCAGCCCGATGGGGCCCCTCTCCAGCTCCACCACGAAGACGTAGCAGAAGTCGTCGGTGGCAGAGCTGCGGCTGGAAGACTCCGGCGTGGGGTAATCATAGAGGGTTGGCGAGCAGCCTGGCAGCGGAGAGAGCGGCTTACGGCCCTGGCACCGCCCAAACCCAGCCTCACCGCCCCGGGGCAGCGCCAGCCATCGGTACCTTCGGGGGTGCTGCCTTTGGTGCCGTTCATGCCGTTCCTCCGGGGGTCCTGCAGCCCTTTGCCCGTGCCCTGCGGTGACTCCGGGCTCCCGGAGTCGAAGTTCAGCGGGGTGGTGGGGGGTGTCAGCAGGCAGGAGGAGTCTGTGGGCGCCGTGCCGCCCTTGGGCACCGGGCTCCTGCCCAGCTGCAGCTGCTTGAGCTTCTCCTGGAGCTGCGGCTCGCCGGCGGGGGGCTCGCAGGGACAGGGGCTGGTGGCCAGGCAGAGCTGGGGGTTCCCCTCCTGCTCGGCACAGCCCCCCAGGGAGCAGAAATCCTCCTGGGCAATGGTGCTCCCCAGCGCGGCCACCGGGCCCTCGCTCACCTCCAGCACCTCCGGCGTCGTGCATGCCTCTTTCTTAAGAAGGAGGAGAATGCTGTGGGATCCCCCGCCCCGCGTGTGCTTTTCACTCTTCACCTGTACCCCATCACCCTGGTGCTTTCCTGGCTGCCAGATCTGTCCAAAGCCTTGGCAATTCAGACACTGCCAGGCTTGTTCTGGCTTCCCAGCACAGCTCCCACACCCCAGTTTAGTGGCCAGGGCTGTTCTGGGGATGTTCACAGCCAGCCAGGAAGGGACTCCTGGTCCTGTCCCTGCTGGGGGGT
This sequence comes from Trochalopteron elliotii, assembly GCA_024734555.1. Lineage (NCBI taxonomy): Eukaryota > Metazoa > Chordata > Aves > Passeriformes > Leiothrichidae > Trochalopteron > Trochalopteron elliotii. The sequence continues at coordinate 4,126,418 of JANPWX010000033.1, forward strand.
CCCATTGGAAGGGGACACTGGGGTAGCACAGCTCCTCCTGTGCCACAAGGGCTGGGCAGCGTGGCCCCGGGGTGACAGCAGGAGGCAGCAGTGCCTGTGAGTGCTGCAGGGACTGGGGACAGGATGGGAGAGGAGAAGGGGACCCGCTGGAGTGACATCCTTCACATGGCAGTTGAGCTTAGCACCCACAGCACGTATCACCCTCCCTGTGCTTTACAGGCATTAGCTAATTAGTGCTTTTGTGCAAGCCTGGCTGCTGGGGACGGGCAGGGTGCAACACAGGGAGGACAGGGAACACACAGGGAGAACGGGAGCACTGCCACAGACATCTCCCCTTCCTCTCTGCTAAGGAGATTGCTGGGAAGAGCCTATCCTTCCAGCTCACCTTCCCATGCCCCCCATGCTGGGGGGGATTAGCAGCACTAATCCTTCCAGAAGCTCTCCATGAGGGCACTGCCACAGCTCCAGGCTGCAGGGGAGGGCAGCAAGCCCTTGGCACTGGGCTTGGAGGGGTCTGAAGAGGGACCCAAGACCCTCCTGCCCACCCAGGAGAGGAACAATCCCCCTCTAGTGGGATACAGGCTACCTTTGGGAGTGCTGAGCCTGGCCCCTCACTGGTGTGGGGGCTCCTGCTCTGCAGGCTCCAGAGGAAGTGGCGAATGTAAAGGAGGTGTCTGTAGATGTTGTCGTCCAACGTCTCCACCTCCAGGTCCACTTTGAAGCCCCCACTGGGCAGGATGATGGGTGGGTGATTGTCAAAGGACTCCAGCACCTCATCTGAAAGGCAGTGGGATGGAGGTTAGCCCTGGCTCAGGCTGCGCTTCTGCCTCCCAGCTCTCAGCCATGCACAGCCTCCCAGCTGGGATTAGGGATTTAGTGAGCTTGAGCCAGCAGCATCCCTCACTTGGGACAGAGAAAAAGCCTCATGCACTTTGCATCCTTTGCATTTTGGAGCTATGGTTATTACCAATTGCTGAAATTACTGCAGGACACCCAGGAAGGGGAAGGGAATTACCTCTTTGGTTTGTATGTGACTGGAGCAGACCGATCAGGACTTACCAGGCTGGAAGGTGCTCTCCTCCTCGCTGGGCTGCCAGGCTGAGATGCAGCCCACATCCATCACTGCCTGGCACTGGCTCAGCACCCGGTGCAGCTGCGCGGGGCTCAGCGCTGGGAACTCAGCTCGCAGGGATGGCCAGGTCATCTGTGTCAGGAGACAGAGCAGGGGGCAAATGGCAGAGGTGAGAAACTGCTTCCTCTGAGGAGCAAGGGGCACAGGAGGGAGAGGTCAGGCAAGGTGGAGAGAACCAGAACATCCTCTCCTGGGTGCTGTGCACCCATGGACCCTGGGAAAGGGCAGCTGGTGGCAGGCTGCAACAGGGACACATCAGTGTGGGGACCCCCCAGACACCAAACAGGAGCTCTCCTGCCCATGCCTATCCCAATGCCACGAGCCCTGGGCTGGGCATCCCTCACCTGCACCAGCTGGGAGCCGGGCATGGCCAGCAGGTTGGCCACGCTGGCGAGTTTGGCGAAGAACTGCTGGGAGAGCTGCTCGAAGCCGGCGCCGCGCAGCCACTCCAGGAGCAGCCGCACGCTGGCCCGCAGCTTCACCCCCTGGGACCAGTGGTAGCAGCCAAGAGAGGAGCCTGAGGAGGCAAAGCATCCATCAGTCATGTCAGGGAACAGCCCCTCTGTCCCCCTGGCCCTGCCCCAGGTTAATGTCCCCAACAGCCTGTGCCTGTAATTCCAGGTGGTGGCTGGACCTTGCCTGGCACTTACAATGGGGCAGCTGCATTAATGAAGGCTAATGAGTACCTCAGGCTGCTGTAGTTGATTAATGAGCTGCCCCTATTAACTGCCCTCAGCCTCCTCTGCTCAGGCTCAAAGGGGCAGTGGAATGGGGACTGCATTCCTGTGGGGTTTAGCCTCTCCTGGGAATGGGGACCCAGGAGCCAGCAGCTGGGTCTGTGCTTGGCCTCCCTGTAACAACGCTGAGACCTGCCCATCTCCAGCCTCTTCCTTCCTGTACCCCATAAGGTGGCACTGGGATGGACTGGAGGGCATCCCAATAACTCCGTCCCTTATGTGTTACCCAGTCCAAGGAGGACTGACCCTTATCCAGGAGCTGGTTGAAGAGCAGAGTGTTGGAGAAGAAGAAGAGGTAGGCAAACATCTGGGAGGTGATCTCGGGGTGCACTTCGTACTGGTGGAGCAGGTCCAGCACAGCCTGGTAGATGAGCACGACCCTGCGAAGCTCCTCGGGCAGCGGCGGGCTGCCCCGCCAGCTCTCCCGGCACTCACTCTGGAAGGGGTTGCACTCCAGCAGGGCAGGGAGAGACACGTACAGACACTGCAGGCAGAGCAGCAAGGTCACAGCAGACTCAGTTTGTTGGGTTTTTCTATTTCTGCACGAGCCAAGCCTTTCCTTCACCTCCTCAAGCCAAGCAAGACCTGCCAGTGCTGCTCCAGCAAGGGGCTCCCCTGCCTCCATGAGCTCCAGCATCATGCAAAAGTTTTTAAAAATTATAAAAATTAACGCGTTGGCCATTTTTAGCAGTTGGAAGAGAGATGGCGTGTGACAGCAGGTAAAATCTCCAAAACCTGATGTGAACCAGAGCAGCCACCAATCAGTTGGGGACGAGGGTGAAAGAAAAGTGAGGATCGATGGGGATGATTTTCCACACTGCTTAAATGGGAGAGCAGCGCCTTGCACTCCCTCCTGCCAGGCCAAAGAGAAGGGGAGGGCGCTGGGGAGGAGGGCACAGGAGAGGAAGGTGCTGCTCCGGAGCGGTGCAGGAGCAGCCCCCGTGTCCCCGTGTGCCGCTGCCAGTGGACAGGAGCCGTCCTGCACAGGGCAGCCTTTCTGTGCCTCACACTGCCCGCTCTGTTCCCCGCTGCCGCCCGGCTCTCGCGGTCCAGCGGGCCAGGGGCCCCTTTCCATCACGCCCTGAATCACACTATTATGCCGCGCTGGCCCGAGCCAAGCAGCCCTCCCCAAACACCTCCCCCGAGCCGCTGCACTGCAGACAAGGAAACACGCCGCAGTAATTCAATACTTTTCCTGGGCTGCGACCAAAAATCGGGGCACTTCAGCCCGAAGGAAAACACCTCAGCGTGGTGCAACTGCCAAGGAGTAAAAGCTTTTTAAAAAACTCCTCCTGCACAGCCCTGGGGATGCTGGTGCTGGCCCCGTGTGACACTGTACCTTGGAGATGTAGTAGACACACTGCTGGAAGGTGTACATGATCACCTCCTCCAGCACCGTCATCGCCTCCTCGCTGGCCGTGATGGTCGAGGAGAACAGAGACTCCTTGGAGCCTGCAGGGAGGAGAGGAGAGGAGGATGGGGGAGCAAGCCTGCAGCAGCAAGGTCCCCAAACTCCCAGGGGGTGGGTTATTAGGATTTCCAGGTTTGTATCATCCCCATGGAATCCCTCAAGAGGGCAAAGAGGCTCCTCCGGCCCAGGGAGCTCCCACCTGCCATCCCCCACAGCTCCCATCACTGCTGGCAGCTCGGGGCTGAACCTCCCTGGCCTAAGAATATTTTAACTTTTTGCATAGACCAGAAAGTTTCTGAGGCTGGTTCAATACCTTTTTTTTTTTTTTTTCCTTTTGCTGGCATTAACACAGGCTTGCCAGTGAGCAGTTCTGCAGGGCGACCTGCAAATCCAGGGTGAATAAAGCCACACCTCAAGCTGCTCTGGTGGCAGCGGATACTTGTGTGTGAACACAACACAGCCTGGCTCTGGAGCTGGGCAGCACCACGGCAGGATGTGAGGCTGCTCCTCCCACAGATTTCCCCAGCCCACACCCCAGAGATGTCCCTGCTGATGAGGATTACAGAGGGTAATGGAGCATCTCGAGGGCACTGACCACCACCTGTGACTGGAGATTAGCAGAGCTGAGCTGCTCCAGCTGGAAAAACAGGCAGGATGCTGCATCCAGACTCACCTTTGATGTCCAGCTCTTCCTCCATGCTCTGGATGTAGGTGGGTGATTTCTGCTGGACAAAGTAGAGGATCTCGATGGCATTGGCCATCCAGAAGATGATGTGCTGCAGGTCTGGGAGAAGGTCTGTGATGGTGAAGCGGGACAGGGTGGCAGGGTCCTGGCTGGGGAGACACAGCAGGTGTTACACCTGCTGCTCCTCAGCATCCCCACTCAGGCTTTTAGGGAGAAAACAGCCAGCCTGGGGCAATGCCAGAGAGCTTTCACATCCCCTCACCCCCAAGCCCAGCACTCCCCTTGAAGGACCCTTTACAAGGAAAAATTCAGTGGTTTCTTCTCTGTGGGGTGGCAAAGGGGACCCTGTGGGGACCAGGCTGACCAAAGGCCTTCTGGCCTTTGTGGGGTGCCACTTTTGGGGGAGACTTCCCCTAATACAGATGAACTGCCCTAAATACTCGTGGCTGAAGAGCAGCCCTTCCCCAGGGGTATGTGCTGCTCCTGCCAGCTCTGGACAGTTAAACCCAGCTCACCCGCCTTGGGCTGTTCAAAAATAAAATAAAAAGCATCTGGGCAATTTCTCAACAGCTAAACTGCTTTTTCCTGCTATAAGAAGGGCCTGGGAAGCATCCTTGAAGTTTATCCTAAAGAAGAGCTCACAGCAAGCACCAACAGTTTCTCCAGATCCCGGTTTAGAGATAGGATTTTGGAAATGGTTGGGAAGACAGCTCCTTGTGATTGTCCCAGAATGGTGCTCCCAGTACACCCTGTGCCACCACCCCTGGATGCACACATGCAATGCCATCTCCATCTCAGCTCCTGAGGAGTCTGCAGCATGAGGAAGGTCAGGCTTACACATAAGGGACATTCCTACTACATCACTCAGGGATGAAGCCACAAGTGCAAAGCCTTGGCCAGGTCTTGGATCAGAGAAAACCCCAGAGCTGCTGCAGGTTCCTGTTCCTTCACAAGTTCTTCCAAACCCACACATTCTGTGCAGGCATTGTGCAAAGGACCAGAGAGCAGAATGCGTGGGATTTAGCAGGAAAAACTCATCATGCATCACTGCTGACAGGCTGGGAGTGTGGTTTTACCAGCCACGGACTTCCCTCACTGATGGAGGAAGAACCAGGCTGAATTCTCCCCGTTTTGAGGCCAGCCAAGGAGGGTCACACTTACTGCTGGGATTGCTTTTCAGCCAGCTCCCGCGTCCGCTCCTGGGCAGGGAGAGAAGGGGAGAGCACAGTGAACACCAGAGGGATGGGGTGGCACGAGCATCACCCCCACCAGCACTCGCTGCCACCGGTGACCAGGCTGAGCAGCCCCCAGGGAGGGGCTGAGCAACACCCCCACCCCACAAACACCCCTCCCCACTGACTGACCCACACTGTCCTCTGGATCATTTTGGCCGCTTTGAGCAGCAGCTGCCCGAAGTCTCCTGGCTCAAAGTTGGTGGCCGAGTGCTGGATGCAGAGGCAGAGCAGGAAGGCGGGTGTCAGCTTGTGGTCGTCCCCGCCGGGCTCGATCAGGCTCATGATGCGCCGCAGGAGCACGTCCTCGGCCGCCGGCTCGAACTCCAGCTGCAGCTTCCTGCGGGGCGTCCTGGGGCCGGCGGCGGGCGAGGGGCCGCGCTTTTTGGCAGCGGGATCCTTCTCCCTCAGCAGGCTGCCGCACGCCCCGCACACGTGGGGACCTTCGGGGTGCAGGGCTCGCAGCCTCAGCAGGGTCTGCGCCGGCAGCGGCTGCGCCTTCATGGGGTCCTTGTAGAGGAGCAGGTAGTAGAGGCCGAGGGACAGCAGGTCCCCGTGCCGCAGCACCACCGTCCGGGCCACCTCGGAGAAGTTGACGGAGATGCCAGCGCCGGCGATGGGCTCCAGCACCAGCTTCTCCTCCGAGCGATGCCGGGAAGGTCGGAGCTTCCTGATGGTGCAGTGCAGGGGCAGAATGTCGGGGGCTGACAGGCTGATGCTGGGCTTGCTCGCCTGCGTCCTCTGGCCCACCGTGTGCTGCTCGCGGTTCAGCAGGTAAACCAAGCTGTCCTGCCGAGCGAGGAGACGCAGCATGAACCGGGGAGGGGGGAGAGGGGACCCTCCTCCCTGCCATGCGGTGAGTGCTGCAGCCTCCCGCTGTCCCCAGCTGTCCCCTTGCTGTCCCCAGCTGTCCCCCATGCACCTTCGCACGGCAAAAACATTTCTTTTTTTAACTCTCCTCTCTGCCAAGCAGGACAGCAGCGATCTCTGCCTTGGCCACGCCAATAAATGGGTACAATGACTTTGGGCATGCAGTAATGCTTTGGGGCTGCTTTGGGCAGAAGGAGCCCTCCTTCCACCTCTCCCCCTCATCCCTTCTGCAGCTGCTTTTCTTTCCCATCTTCTCCCCCCAGACTGCAGAGATGCCTACAACCCCTGCCCGGGGGGACAGTGGGACCCCGGTCAGAGCATCCACCCCTGGCCTTGCCTTTCCCTGCAGTCTGCCCACACATACCGAGGCAGCTCAGAGGACCACCCCGTGCCTCAGTTTCCCCAGCGGCACTAACGGGATGGCTGCAGTGCCGGTGTCACCCTGCCAAAAAGCTCGGAACAGATGGATATTCAACGGGCACAAAGTAGCCATTAACTACAAGGGCCGACCCTGACCTTTGCAGTTGTCCAAGTGCCCCCAGCACTCGCACTGTTCTCCTTGCAGCCTCTGATTCCAGTTGCCACTAAGGAACCAGCCGGACAGGGGACGGGGCAGCTCAGCCACCACCACAGAACCGGCGCTCCCTTGGGCCGGGACAGGGATGCTGCCCGGGAATCACCTTGCACCCCTCTGGGGCATTGCAGGGGGTCACCGCCCCTGCCTCCGTGTTCCCCGTACTTGGGGACAGGCCGGGGACAGACTTGAGGACAAGGCTGCAAGTCCCAAGCCCTTTTTCTAAAGGATGCTCATCCGCACCACCACCACCACCACCACCTCCCTCGACCCCAGCAGCTCCGGCCATGCAAGCAGCCCCGCTCCCGGGGGCTTCGGGGGGTGGGAGGGAAGCGGGAGGGGGGTGCCGGGGGTGCGCAGGAGGGCGGCGCGGTGCTTACATGCTGCTGGCTGTAGCCCTGCAGGAGCAGGAGGTGCGGGGACTGGTAGAGGGAGTACCGCATGCTGCTGCCGCCGCTCCGCGCCGCCGCCGGGCTGCCGGGCAGGGTGGAGCAGTGCCCGAGTAGGAGGTATCT
>JANPWX010000033.1:4133950-4147053 GCA_024734555.1 Trochalopteron elliotii
TGGAGGGGGGAGACAGAGCGGCGTTCAGCCCCTGCAGCCCCCGCCGGGAACACCCCCGGCCCCGCCGCAGCTCCCCGCGGCCAGAGGGATGCTGCGGCTCGGAGCGGGGATGGAGCGGCCGGAACGCTCCCGGCGCTGCGCACCCACCCTGCCTCGATGCCTTGATGGTCCTTTGCCCTCCCCGAAAGGTGACGCCAAGACACTGGCGCGGAGAGTTGAGTGTCCTAATGCCACCGCTAAAAAAGGGGTGTCCCAGCCCTCCCTGGCCCCCAAACCTCACTGAATGGAGAGCAGCCGGTCCATAGTATCCCACATCTGCCCTGGCCACACTGCAGGGCTGGGGGGAGAGGAAATCCCTGCTAAAAAGAAATTTCACTCAATCTTTGCTAAAAAGGAAAAAAAAAAAAAAAAAAAAGAGCCTGGATTCGGCTTTCAGCCCTTCGGCTCTCGGTCGCCAGCAGCAAGTGGGAACCGCAGGGAATCCCCCCAATTCCCCGGAGCATCAGCCAGGCATGAGAGCTGCAGTGGAGCCCGGTTGCAGCAGAAACAAGCTGTAATTAACTTCTCCCAAGCATCAGTTCGGGCAGAGCCGTCTGTCCGTGACACAAACAGGAGCAGGAGTGAATGAATAGGCCTGGCCCAGCTGCAATAGCAGCCCCTTACATGGCACCCCCAGACCCAGGAGGGTCCCGGTGGGTCCCTCCGTGCTGCAAGCGTGGCTCAAGCTCTGCAGGAGAAATAGGAAGTTGTGTGTCCGAGGGGTGATGCTCGTACCTCAGCCGGGCAGCCTCCTGGGAGCAGGTCACTGGCATTCGGGGAGGACGAAGAGAGGGGGAAAAAATCCGACAGGATTTGCTTGGAGGAGCAGCAGTGCAGCGTTGTCGGTGCAGCACCAGAACCAGAGCCCCGCTCCTGGCTCGGCCGAGCAGGGAGCAGGCTTTGGACAGCGAGATTTGGGGACAGCCGGCGGGATTTGGGCACGGCAAAGCAGAGAGCCTGGTGCCCAGGGCTGCTTAAAGGGACACTCACGAGCTCAGACCCAAAAAAAAAAAAAAATTAAAAAATCATCTGCCTTATTTGGTGAGGAATGGGCTGCCGGTTCAGAAATACATTTTTGTGTTTGTTTGTTTTAGATGGAGTGCTCCTTTGCTGGGAAATCAAAGAGATGGGGATGGGGAGGGGGGTGGGACAGGGAGAAAATAGCCCCTGCTGTTTACATGCCTTGGGATTAGAGCAAGGCACAGTCAAGCCACCCCAAGGTCCTGTGCCCAGTGTCCTTCTTAAAAAGGCAATTGGCCACGGCACGGATGTGACATCCAGGGAGAACAGCGAGCCCACCCAAGCCACGCTGCTGGGGATGCCAAAGGCCACCCCAAACATGTCTGCAGGACACCTCAGCTCCCCCCAGGAGCCCTGTCCCCAGCCCACATCATGGAAAAGGGCCAGAGGGATGGATGAAGGAGGGCCGGGGCAATGCAGATCCCAGAGCAGCCTGTGGGAGCAGGGAGGAGCAGGGCCAGATCCTGGCGAGCAGCTACTGCTGGAGCTCAGTGGGACAGAGCAGAGGGCCTGCAGAGACAGGCCATCAGCAGCCCCTTATCGAGGGGAAAGGAAGCTTCTGTATTTATTTTGTGTAGGAAAAAGCTGCTTTTTCACTGCTGATAGAGCCCCCATCACAGGCTCCCACTAACCCCGGGGCTGTGCTGGAAAGATAAACACAGCACTTTTCCTGAGCAAAACAAAGTCCCTCCATAAAACTGGGTTAGGCCTTTTTCATCCTTTGGTACTGTTCTGTCCTCCCAAGCATGTGCAGGTTATCCCACCCACAACTCAGTATGAACATCTTCAGTGCAGTGTGACTAGGGCAGAGCCAGTGGCTGCTGAATCCATATGGAGATTGGGATGGGAACAGTGTGTAAGGAGTTAGAGAGCATCCCCAAATATTATATTCCTGCCTGGATAGCCAGGACTTGGACTGTAGAAAGGAGGTACCACTGTCAGGGTGTTGGGCCTTGTTAAAGTTTAGGGCTGGACAAGCTCCAATGATCTCAGGCCTACAGGGAGATTAACAGAGCTTGGGAAAAAGGATGAACCAGTGATAGTGGGCACAAAGAATACAGAATTTACAGGCCACAAGGACATTTGGCAGAACTCCCAAGATAAGGAAGAAACTAATAGAAGCAATTCAACAACTGTGCTGAATCAGCCCTGACTGAGTAAGAGGCAATTCTGGCAGGGGGAGACTCACAACCCCCAACCCAAGGAACCACCAGCTCAAAACAAGAGTGCTTTCTCTGTCTTTGTCTCCTCTCTTTTCACTTTCTTTCTCTCTCTCTACTTCACATTGATTGCTAATAAAATCTGTATTATTTACTTCAGCATTTGTCTCGTTTGCACCTCAGATCAGGCAGAGACATCTCTCACTAATCAGATCCTAACACAGGGCTGGATCACATCCTTAGGGAGAGCTGGGCCCCCCTTGGGCAGCACACACCAGACCCCACCAAGCTGCTGCCTCCAAACCCATCCTGCAACCCAGGGGGAAAACTGTTAGTTCTGGTGCCTGGGATCTTGGCTGGGATCTGCCTCTTTTTCAGCTGAGGAAGGAGGTTCACTTTTCCTGGCTGAGAAATAAATCAACAAATAACTCCATGGGCCCCAGGAAAGAAGAAAAGCTTTGAATGTACCCAGGAGGGACTAAGACCAGGCTAGTCCTTCCTAATGTAATTGCTCTGCAGACTCTGCAGGGAATCTTCCCTGGATGCAGTTGTGCTAAGGTATATCAAAGCCAGATCCTCAAAGGCACTTGCCAGAGCATCTTTTAGAATAACAGGCTTAAATCCTGAGTTTCTGGAGCTGCTTGTGCTGTTCAGCCTCTTGAGAAAGCTCCAGTAAGGACAGGACCTGGTAGAAAATGGGGCTATTTTGGAAAATTAATGCCACTGAGATACCAAGTGCTGCACCTCCCACCAGCACCCTCCATTTTGTGGGGTTTTCCCTGCATCTCCAAAACTGCTGCCTCTGTGCTCCCCAAAAGGAGCAGGGTTGGGGGTAGCAGGAGGAGAGGGGCTGCCTCATTTGCTGCAGAGAGGCTCTACCTGTGCTGCTAATTAGTGGCATGAGGAGCCAGCACTGTCCTCCCCAGTGGGAAGCAGCTAATAAACTAATTAGGATAATGGGTAACTGAGCAGATAAAACTCTGAAGCTATTTGCTAACAGGTTGTGGATGGATGTAGAGCCTTTCCCTCACCCAGCAATGCACCTGCATGACCTCAGTGGTCTTAGTCATCCCAGTCCTGCTGCTCCAGCAATGCCCTGTGTGGGGAAGGGCCTGCAGGTATTGCTCTGGGGATGATTACAGCATCCCTCTGCTTTTCTCTGAGGGAGCTGCAAGCCCAAATTCCCTTTATTTTTGCACAGATGTTGTGTTTTCCATGCCAGTGCCTCACCACCCCAGGCAGGCAGATGCTGCTCAGCAGGGTGACCTCTACCAGCCTGAGCCTGGTGACAAGGGTGACCCTGGTGGAGGGCACTCACGGTCAATACCCTCAGCTCCAGGAGTTTTGTGTCATTTGTGGGTGCTGGGTCACAGGCTGCATCACTCACATTCGTTCCTGGCAGTTTGCAGGTGAGGTGGGAAGGGGTGGTCCCAGCCCTGCAGCATCCCAGGGCCACCAGCACAGGGTGAGGCTGGTGACAGAGCCCCTGGGACCACCAAAAGGAAGGGAGCAGGAGTGAGATTTCACCAGGTAAGACAACTATGGGCTGTGTAGTCTGCAGAGCAGCCAGCCTGACTGCGGGTGTAGCTTCTGTCTTAGAAGAGCTTGGTCAGCTATGGAAAATGCCCAAAGGTTAAAAAATGGGGAATTTCCACGGCCCCGCCCAGGAGTGCTGAAACAAATGAAGTGATAACGAAAGCATAACAGGCTTATTTCCAGATCCAGAGCACAGGATCCTATCAGGAACTGCTCCTCCATCAGAAATGACTGAGTGGTGCCAGTCCCAGGCCAGCTGAAAGTGGTGCTGGGCAGCCCAGACCCTGCTGCTTCCCCTGCCTGTGTGGGAGCCTTGCACTCCCACAGCTCCCAGCCCACCCAGGATCCAGGTCATGGGGAGGAAAGCTGCTTTCTGCATCTGAGGGGGAGGATTTGAGGCTGAGGGGATGTGACCTCAGGCTCCAGCAGGGAGCTGCCACGTGGCTCTGCCCACCATGTGCTGAACCATTGCACTTGGCTCTTGCCCTTCCCTCTATTCAACAGAAGCTGTTTTTAGAGTTGCTGCTCTCCCAAAGTGCTTCACATCTCTCTGATCCTGGCTGGAGAAGGAGCTGAAGATAAGAGCAGGGCATCCACCTCCTTGGCCCAGGCTCTGGCAGCAGCCACCTCTGGGTCTCTGTGTCCCACGTGCAATGAGCTGGGACCACCCGTGGCATCTCCTCCCTGAGCAGACAGGCTGGACACAGTGAGGATGGAGGCAGCCTTGTCCCCTCAAGTACCAGGTGAAATCCCAATTGAAAATTGCAGCTGGGGGGCTCCAGCTGCTTCTGCTCTCCCCTGGAATGCCCATGGCTGGATTCCCTCACCGTGCCTGGGTTCCTTCCAGCCTTTGTTAGGATGGGTGGGAGAGGAGTTGTGTCCCCCCAGGCATGGGAGAGGTTGGACCATTTGTTCTGCTGCTGGCAGGGGAAAAACTTGGCTCTCTTTTGCCAAGCACACAGAGTAATCCTGCGTCATTATCAGTTTAGTTCTGACAGTAACAGCCCTTTCCTACATGAGTAAGGAACTGCTCAAGGCCCATCCCAGCAAAACCCTGTGACTGACACCTCTGGAGCCTGGTCCAGACCCCTCTGTCAGCAGGTCTGACCCAGCAAGCACATTGTGCAAGTAAAAATCTGGTTTTAAACCTTTCTGCCCTCATCTTCACAGGGCTTTTAACTGAGGGTGGGAGGAGGAAAGCTTCATTGCTGTGTGCTGGGGTCACTTATTAACCTGCTGGTTCCTAATGATGCACTTATCTCCTTCTGCCAGCCCTGGCCTCCATCAGGCACTGCTGCAGGGGCTCTCCTGCCCTACATTGCTCTCTCTTCATTAGCTTTTCATTTTCCTTAATTGCTCCTGCAGATTTGCCTGGGGTGTCAGGCCTGGGGGATGCCCAGAGGGAGACGGGGATGCAGGGCAGTGCTCTGCCAGGCACGAAGCTGGGGATGCCATGGTGCTGGTTCACTGATGGGAAGAGCAGGAAGCACGGATGCTGTTGCCTGCTGCTCCCCAACCATGGGCAGGGTTTGTTATTAACCCCTAAAGTGGCTGGGGTAAATATTTGAGGTCACAGATACCAAAGTGATGCAGGAGAGGTGCTGAGTCCTGCCTCAAGCCAAAAGCCAGGCAGCTAAAATGTGGCCACCACCCCCCGCACCCAAACCACGCGTGAAAGGTGTGGGAGGGCTTCTGGGGCTGCATCCCACCCCCTCTCCCTGCCCCACAGCCAGCTCTGACCTGCGGTGGTGGTGTCCACGTCCTTGGCCGCCATCTCCTCCACCTCCGCCCTCCTGCGCAGCTCCAGCCGGCGAGAGAATCCCTCCCTGGGCTTCCAGAGGTCCTGGATGAGCAGCGGCTTCTCGTGGTCACCCAGCACCCTCAGCCCCTCGGTCTGCCACTGCCTCTCGGGGCCCTGGAAGCGGCCGATGACATCGCACAGCGCGTACTGCCCGGCGCTCAGCTGGCTCAGCCCGTAGCGCTCCAGGGCCTCCTTCACCAGCTCCCGAGCGCCCGAGCTGCCCGTCACCAGCACGCTCTTGTAGTTGGTGCCCGCGCAGATGTTGCCCCCGAAGATTTTCAGGATGCCGGGGGCCGAGAGCTGGGTGGAGAGCTCGGCAGGGTCGTCCTCGGCGGCGGCCGGGGAGGCGGAGCCGCGGTCCTTGTAGCTCAGGGTGCGGTACAGCACCTGGGAGAAGAGCCGGCTCTGGCGCTTCAGCCGGCTCTTGGACGGCGGGGCCATGCTGGAGGACGGCCCGTAAAACATGGTGCGTGAGGTGGTCATGAAGCACAGCTGGGCGGGGAAGAGCAAAAGAAGGGGAGGTGAGAGGTTTGGAAGGCAGATGTGCAGCAGGGGAGAGCGGGCAGGTGGCCACGTTGGAGCCACTGTCACCTCTAAGGTGACAGATCAAGGGAGGGCCGTTTCCCTTGTGTAAGCCAGAACACCAGTGGGAAAAGCTCAGCCAAGCTCCTTGGCAGCAGCACGGTTACCCCTGGATGGATTTGTCCCTGAAAACACAGCCTGGAGAGGCCCCATATTTCTCCATCGTGGGTACCAAGAGGTCCCTCTTGCCCAGGCAAAATGCAGTGGGAGGAGAGCAGAGCCCAGTGGGACTTGGCGGGGCCCATCCTGGTTGGGAGCCAAGGCATCAGGAGTTACTTTCACTAACGAGTTTATGGAGCAATCCCATTTTTTAGAGGTGAAACGGAAAAGCTCAAGTGCAAATTCACTCACTCTGAGGTCACTGCGAAATGCTTTTGCTCAGCGAGAGGCACAGGGTGAAAATGGGCTTTAATTAGCCTTTCTAAAAATGTCCTGACTCCGGCAAATCTCTTGGCTGTTGCTTGTTTGTGGAGGACGTTCAGGCCCAGGGTGGCATCGCTGACGAGGCTGCCCTTGTCACATTAGCCCAGGGCAGGGCTGCTCAGGGCAGCCCCGAGTGGGCAGCGACTGGAGGAGACGTGGCCACGGCCATGTGGCAGCTCCCAGTGCTCCTCAATCCCCTGGAACGGCCCAGGAACCACAAATCATCTCTGGATTTAGGTGGGTAGCACTCCTGCCTGATGTCACTGTCACCATCTGCAGATGGCTTTGAAATCCTGTCCTGGCTGCACCTGGTGCTTGCTGATAACCCACAGCCACGCTGTGACCTGCTGGTAGGGCAGGTCTGCAAAGACAATCTGAGCATTCCTGATTGGGACAGAACTGGGAACTCCCTCACCCCCAGATCTATAGCTCCATGGATACACAGAGGAACCCCAAAATCTCCCATCCACAGCTATCAGAGCATGTGGATGCATCAGTTGGGGTGATCCAGGTGTTCCTGGCTGGGGACACGTGAGGTTCCAGCAGGTTCCCACAGCTGCAGCCCTGGCTCTCTTGGGCACAGGCAGAGCAAGCTCAGCACTCTCAGGCAGAATGATGTTGGGCCTGGAAAGCCTCCAAACCACCATCTAATTCAGGGAGAAAAAGAATGTCCCTGCTGCTAATGGAAGAGGTCACCTTCTAACCCAGAAACCGCCTCCCAGCCGTGTGTGGAGGGTTGCTGCAGGATGTGCATCCTCCCATCCCACAGCCAGAGGCCTGTGGAATGCTGCAGGTGGGGAAACTGAGGTACCAGGTGCTAAGGATGTGGCTGGGAGCTGTGTAATCCTGCAATGATGCTGCACCCCAAGTCACTTCTTTCCTCTCTCCCAGCCTCACCAGGACTGTGAAAATGCTGGGGTTTGTCCTTCTTCCCAGCCTGCTGGTTCCAAAATTTACTCCCAGTGTGCTGAAGGGCAGGAGTCCTGGCACAGGACAGCAGGGCTGAGGACCTTGTGTTTTATATTGCCCCAGAACTTCACCCCAGCTCACTGGGTTCAGGTAAGGCTGCTCCTGCTCCCACCTTGCAAGTGGGGAAACTGAGGCAGGGATGGGGTTGGGGCCCTGGCTCCCCCCACGCTGCTGCTCCTCCCTCTGCAGCTGAGCCCAGAGCTGCTGCTCCCGCTGGGGACATCCCTGGGGACATCCCTTGATGTCTGCTGTGTGACATCTCCGGGGAGTGCCACGGCAGCCCCGACCTGGGGAGCAGGTCAGGGCACTGGCAGTCAGTCAGGTTCAGGAACAGCTGCCCCAGGGCTCCAGCACGGCCCTGCCAGCCCTCATTAACATTGACCAGAAGGAAAACTGCCCCAGAGTCCCTACAAGACCTTGTCATCAAGGATGCAAAAGACAAAACTTTGTCATCAAATCACTGGTTTCACAGTTTTAATCTCCTCCACCCTGAACAACCCTCAGCAGAAAGGGAAACCTTTTTACCATCTGCTGGTGGCAAAATCATTCCTCCAAGCCCACATCACAGAGACACCATCCTTGCTTCTTGCAGGTCCCTGCCTGGTTTTGAATGTGTTATTTATAGCTCAGCTATTTTTCTGCTCTTTCTATCAAATGCAGCTCCTACAGAGTTCAGGAGCAAAGACATTTCACCGGGAAAAAAATCAGAAGCCTGGATCAGGAGGAGGTGCCAGCCTGGTCACCCCAATTTTCAGCATCTAGAGCAGCACCAGTGTGATTTTACCAGCCTGGGTGACCTGAGAAATCCCAGCCTTCTGCTGGAGACAGCAGAACACACCCGGTCTTTAATCCCCCTGAGGACTCTAATGGACAGGATAAGATGATAATGAAATGGGCTCCTCCCACATTCGTGCGCTCCGGCACGCTGGACACCGGCGTCTCCCGCCAGGAGGCAATCTCTGGTACCAGGAGGAAATCTCTGGTACGTGCAATCCTGCTGAGCCCCGCTGAGGGAGCGGAGATGCTCCAGCTGCACCCAGCTGCCTGGGGACAAGCCAGCAAAGAGTGTCACACCTTTCAGCAGGTCAGTGGGACACGTGCTCCTGGACATCCCCAGCCCAGCTGAGCCCCTTTCCCACTGCAGGCCATTTCCCTGGAAGGACACAAGCCTGCAGCTACGGAGCATGATCCAGACTTTCCCAAGAGTCCCTTTCTCCAGCATTCAGTGGCATTGTCCCTCTAACGGCCCAAAAGCCTGGGATTGCCTCCCAGCAAGATCTGCATCAGGGATCCTTCACCTCTTCACAGCCAGTGCCTGACCACACCAAACCCAGCTATTTTCCACAGCCAGCTCTGTCTGTCTGAGCTCTGCAGAGCTGTGACAAATGCCCGTGGTATTCACGTGGCCACCACATGGAAGTTCCTTCCATCACCACGACTGACTCTGACACGGCCAGGGACTTTCCTGCAGGCCTGAGGCTCCTGCTCCTGTTACGGGTGAGCAGCTCCTTCCCAGTGCCCCCACCCAGCGCTCAGGGAAAGCCTCTCCCTACCTTGCCGTCCTTCTCACGTGCCTTTTTCCCTTCCATTCAGCCTCCTTCTCAAAACAATCTTTGCCCTTCGTTGTGCATCATCCTGGGCAGGCGTCTGTCAGGTTTTCTGAGAGAGGAAGAGGAGGAGAGGTCCTGGGCTGCTCACGGACATCAGCTGCTCACAGTGTGGTGGATTTGGAAGGCTCAGAGGTTCTGCAACACGGTTTTGGTGTTTGCATTGTGGGCTACTGAACCACATCTATACCCCCATAACCAACAGCATTGCATGGGAGACTGGGAGAGAACAGCAGGAGAAAGGAAAGGAAAGGAGAAGAAGCAGGAGGAAAAGAAAAGGAAGGAAAGGAGAAGAGGAGGAGATGGAACCAGCAACAGGCCCGTGACCTTTATCTCTTTCTCCTAAGCACACATGTCCCCAAGCAGGCCAGGCTGGGGACACTCTGACCCACAGGTGGACAAGCAAGCCCTGGACCAGCTCCTTCCCCCAGCAGCCACAGCATGCTGGGATGCTCATGAAGATTTCTTTCCCTGAATCTCAGTCTGTTTTGCTGGACATCAAGAAGAGCCACCAAGCACTGTCCCCTCACCTTGCTACCACAGATCTGCGAGAACACAACAACTGGTGACCAAGAGACAAAAGCTAAAAGAAGCACCAGGGATTTCACAGGTGCTCCTTGGAAGGAGCCATCAGGGCACAAGAACCACTCTTTTCTAGGGCTCCACCATGATTAAAGATAAATGCATCATCTTCTAATTAAATCACCTAATCAGGGCCTCGGTGTGGTTCGATCCAGTCCCTTTTGCTGGCCCAGCCTGGGGGCTGTGGGAGAAACTCTATGGGTTGTGATGTGACAGGCAAAGAGGTGCTGACCCCACCTCTGCTGCTCCACATTTCTTCCAATGATTTATCATTCCTCCTGGTAAAATATTTATGCCTTATTTCCAGTGTGTCTGCCCTCAGCTGCCAGATACTGATTCTTGCCATCTTTTCTCTTTGCAATTAATGAGCTTTTGGCTACCATGTATTTTCTGCTCTGCGAGAGTATTTAGATGCTTTTGCCAAGCCCTCCTCTTTGATTTATGTGTGGACTCACTGGATGGCCCCCTCTTCTCCACCTGTAAGACCCTTTCTGCCCCTTGGTCCCTTCCCCTCAGACTCAACATCTCCTCTGCTGAGAAGGAAAGATGGGATTTGGCTGCCATAAGCCCAAATTTGGTTCTGACCAGAAATGCAAATAACTGCCCTTTTTTTTTCCCCAGAGCCAAATTTCATGTTATCCTGAAAATTTTCAATTCTCCAGTGCAGAAATGGAGACAGACAGGCAGCCTGCCCCCAAACTGCTGCCTGGTGAACCCCTGTGCTGCCTCTCCCAGCATCTGCAGGCAGCTCCAGCTGAAAATTTACCATCCAGATTAGGGACAGGAAACCACGTACAGCCACAGTTATTATTTTTGGGTGTAAAAGATTTCCATGTTCCATTCTGCTCCAGCCAGGATGCCTTTCACTCACTCAGCTTACCACCCGGATTTGTACAAACCATTAACACTCAGCTTCTCTGGGTCAGATCCAGGTTTTTCCAGAAATCATTTCCATCTCCTTTCTTCCAGATTAGCGATAAAAACACCAAGTCCATGCTACCAGCTAGCAGTGTCCAGCAGTGATAATCTCCCTGATAACTGCCTTGGAAATGGATCACGTTTATTTAATACCAGCTTTCTTGACACTGTGTAATGTCAGCTCTAAATACTGGACTGGATTGACTTTTTTAATACTGGAAAGTACAGATTTTTTCAAGAATATCACCTCCCATAACTCAAATGCTTCTCAGAAGTGTATTACAGCCAGAGAGTCACCTCTCATGTTGGAGACCGAAATAATTTCTACTTGCCAGGAGTTATTTTCCATATAGCCACGGTGGATGGCAGGAATTTATTCCTGGTGCTGAAGTCTTTAATCAATTCAAGCCTGAGCCAGGCTTCTCCCTCTTCTCCCTGGGGGGATGCTATCAAGCCAATCAACCTGTAGCTACCAGGTCATCTTATTCCCTTCTGGGAAGAACAACAACACTATTAAAACACTTTTTAATCATCTGGAATTTCCCCGGGGCTCATCCCGGTACACGGATGGGTGGTGAGATTTCAGCTATAACCACCCCAGACCAGGAACCAGAAAAGCTGTTTCCTCAGATCTTTGAAAATATTCTTCTTTTTTTTTTCCCTTTTTTCCGCCTTTTTTTTTTTTTTTTTTTGGATGGAAACCACTGGAGTGGCAGCCTCGGACTAACGGCAGTGACCGCAGCCTGGATGCTGCAAGAGGAGGGAGAGGCCGCTCCGGCACTGCAATGTGGAACAAATTAGAACTCGGAGAGCAAAGGAAATGAGAACGCCCTGGACACGGTGGCTTTGACGTGCACTCCTCGGCTCCAAATCCTGCCCTTCTGCAGATCCCGTCCCACAGCCGAGGCTGCCGGGGCAAAACCCAAACCCCTCTGCTCCGACCGGAGCCCCCTCACTCCCCTCCTGTCGGGATCAAGTCTCCGCTCCAGAGCCCGGCCTTTCCTTGTGCGAGTTTTATCCACCTAATCTAGGGGCAGATCGGAGGCTGGTGATGTCCATGGCTCCCTCGGTGCCGTCTTTAGCCGGATCAGGGCGGGTAAACTCCTTACCACGTTATTATTAGCAGCAGGCACCCTGCAGTAGCCTGGACCCCGCGGCCCCGGGACTGTTCAAACAGGATGGAAAAGGCAGCCCCGCTCCCGCAAACACCGACAGCTTGTCCCAAAGGCAGCCATCGCTCCACAAACATTGTAACAGCCTGATTCCACAAGGACGACAGGAGTCCTTTCAGCACGTTTTCTTTCCTTGGTATTGTTTTCCCCCCTGTAATTATTTTGCAGAGTGTTTTGAGCCGCCAACGTGCACCAAGCTCTCCGGTAATGCACCAGTGCAAATGCCAGCCCTCTGCCCGGGCAGCTCTATTCACACACCCCAGAAACACTGCACAAAGAACATTTGCTTTCTGCTGCCTCCCGAGCTCCACACTCTCCGTAGGCTGCCTAATTATAAGATCTTAGCAATAATTTTTTTTTCCTGCGATAATTAACTGGTCCTGGAGAGAGCTGAAAATAAGCACTTCCCAAGCAAGTAGCAAACTCCCCTGAGTTTTCTCTGCTAAAGTTACAACTCAGCATGAAACTGCTCCAGCCTCCCAGGGACACAGATCATCTCAGCATCTCCCTGCCACGGCCTGCGATGCTACCACAGTCGCAGGCAGCTGAATACAGGTGAAGTGGCGGGGGTGGGATAGCAGTGGGATCGCAAGGGTTGTGCAAGAGGACAAGGATCCCAAGGGGCATGCAACGGGGAGAAGGCTCCCAAGGGGTACGGAATGGGCACAGGGATCCCAGGGAGTGTGCAAGGGGCAGGAGAAGCCTAAGGGGCATGCAACTGGGAGAAGGGTCCCAAGGAGCGTGCATTTGGGAGATGGATCCTGAGGGCTATGGAATGGGGACAAGGATTCCAAGGAGAGTTCAATGGGGAGAAGGAGCCCAGGGGGTATGGAACCAGGGGAGGATGCCGAGGGATGTGCGATGGGACACGGACCCCCAGGGACAGGCAGTGTTGGGAAGGCTCCCTGTGTGCCCGGCCATGGGACAGGGACCCTCGGGCGCTGCGGTGCCCGGCACAGCCCTCCCGCCGGCCGTGCCCGGTGCGGTTCCGCGGGCAGCGCGGGTCTCCCACGGCAACCGGACAAGCCCCGACCGCCGCGCTCCTCCCGCCTCCGCTTTCCAGGGGACCAGAAACAAACGCTCCCGCCCGACGCACCCAGGGTGTCCGGGGACGCAACAGCGGGGATCTGCCCCCCAAGAAAGGGGGGATCCCTGGGGTAGGGTCCTCCTTTTCCCCCCCTCTCCCCGCGGCCTCGGTACTCACCGTCGGAGCGGGGCAGGCTCTGCGCGACCCCGGCGGCGGCAGCGCCCGGAGCCGCCGGGGCTGCGCGGGGACCTCTGTACCACACGGCCT
>JANPWX010000033.1:4151052-4162169 GCA_024734555.1 Trochalopteron elliotii
CTATAGCATGTGAAGGTTTTGTGGAAAGGGGTAAGGTACAGCCTCGAGAAGAAGCAAAGCCAGAGAGGGAAACTCTATTTATTGAAACCAGGATGATTTTTTCCCCTTCAGTGGGGCCTGGTGAAGGGTCCCAGCCACCAGCAACTCACCAGGGAGCATAGGATGCAGCGATGAAGAAGTAGATCACCATCCTGTCAAACATGTGTAGGCAGTGCTCCACAGTCCTGCACGATGGACAGATGGGTCACAGCACTGAGGACACTGGGACCCTCTCCCCCTTCCCAAGCCCTGAGCAATCAGGGATGATACCTGAGATGCCTCTTCTTCCAGGAGATGGTGTGGAAGATGGTGGAGACAATGAAGAGGCTGGACAAGCCAAAGCCATAGATCCAGGCTGAGATGGTTTCCCACTGGTCATCAGAGAGGATGTAGAGGACGGAGCTGCCGAGAATGCTGGGCAGGATCCAGAACTGGAAGAGAAAGCAAAGCCACTGTTGGCTCTCTGCATTTCCATTGAGCAGCTACAATAGAGCCTCCACTTTTCATTTTAGGTGTTTCTTTAGCTTCTGGTCAAAGCTACCACCCATAAGGGGCAGGCAGAGTCCCTCCCTGCATGGTGCAGCTCCAAAATAGTTTGTCCAGAAGGTAGGGAGGAGGAAAAGGAAGGCACAAGAAGGATGGCTGTCTCTGAGTCATCTCCCAGGACTTGGAGTGGGAACTGTCAGCTCCCAAAAGAAACCTTGATGGGGGGAGAGGTCCCTCCCACAGGTACACAGGCAGCCCCATGGGCACCTGTCACTGTTCTTGCTGTGAAATAATCCATTGTCAGGGATATTTGAAAATACTCCTTGCCCCACCAAGCCCACAGCCAGCTTCCCCAGGGACGTGGGGCCACAGTGGGTGAGAGCAAGGGAGATGCATATCATCCCAATTCCCAGGAGCACATGGGGCACTCTGCCTCATCACAGCCCTCAGACACTCAGTGACTGTTCCAGGGCTGAACACAGACGTTTTTAGGTGTCCCTTGATGTTCCTCAGTGGATCCCCGGAGAGATGAGCACCATCCTCCCTCCCCCAGGGACAGGGACTCACAGCGTGGGTGGCACAGTTGGCTGCATGCTCGTATTCTGTGGGCTGGTACCTGCAGTTGGATGGGACACGGTGATTCATGAACCTGCAGAGAGAATCAGGGAGAGAAACACACTCAGGGGACAGGGATGGAGCAAAACCCTTCTAGAGGGGTCTGCACAGGGCCACCCCCAGCCTGCAGCCCTATCATGGCTCAGCTTTGCTCCAGCTGCCCTGCAAAAGTGAGCCCAGAGCACAGCATGTCCACCTGGCTGTCCCCAAGTGCCAGGTCCCCAGGTCTTGCTCAGCCATGGCTCAGGCTGAAGCAGCTCCTGGGAACTGCTGTTGCTTGGAGAGCAGAAGGCAGGAGCCAACTCTGCCAGTTGCTGTGAGCAGAGGTGGGAATAGCCCCAGCAACAAAGAGGGAACACAGGGTAGTGGGGAGACCTGTGGGACCCCAACCCATCCAGGGGTGACACCTTCATGTCACAGCAGCATCTCCAGCTTCTAAAAAGATATCCCTGCAATGCCTTTGGTTTCTGGGTACCACCTGCACCTACCCCCTACCCCCAGGGCTGCACATCCCAACACAGATTGCTGTGGGGGAAAGCCTACTGCCCTCCCTTGGAAACCTGCATCTTGATTTCTTTTTCTCTCAGTCTTAGGAGGCATCAGCTTGCTGTTGGCATTCACAGGAATGTATCGATTTCCCCTGCTGGACCAACACACAGCGATAAAAAAGAGTGTCACTCCATTGTCTGGTATGTAACAACAAATTAAATGTGCATCCGGGATAACAGGTCCAAGCAAAGCCTTGTTCACCACCCTCTTTTGGTAGGAGACGGCAGTGGAGGCTGGGAAAGGGAATGAGGAACAGGAGAATGGAGAGGGTTCCTTCCCTCTCCTGAGAATCAGGGTTTTAAGGCTTTTCCTGCTGTGGCTCAGGTCAGGTCGGCCGAGCCGAGCGGGCGCGGGCAGGGCTGCTCAGCAGGACCTGGGCTAATTGCTTTGTGACCCTGTTTGCCCCCAGCTCCAGCACCATCTGCGGCGTTTCACAGCTGAGTTGTGCCCAGCAAAGGGGCTCAGGGGCTGGCAAGACCTTGCTGCTGGTACAGGGTCAGGAAAAGTCCCCTCTCCCTGCCCCCAAGCCACCCATGCCTGTGTGGACTCCTCTGGCATCTCCCGCCTGCTTGGCCCCACTGCCTCAGCCACTGGCTGCTGCCTGTTAAAACTGAGCCAGGATGGATTAAATGGCTCAAATGACGAGGATTTGGTGTGGGGGGAATTGTGTGGCCCCAGCAGGGTGAGGGGCATGCCAGCAGGTGACAGTGACAACCCACAGAGGGACCCTGTCCCCAGCCCCTGCCCTGCCATGCCTCTGAAACATGGGGTTAGAAATTCCTGCCAGGCCCTGGCACTGTGGGAAGAGATTCATGGTCCTCATCACCAAAAAATGTCTGGAATTAAGAGGGGGAATGCAGGGGCCAAGCTCCCACTGCTCTGCTCACCGAGGAATCACATGGGGTGACCTGGGGCCCAGCAGGGCTGGGAAGAAGCTGGGCATCCTTGGGGACATGGCTGTGGGCAGAGCGCTGTCATCCCCACCCCAGGGACACCAGGGATGCCCTCCTCATCCTGCCACTCCAGCCACAAGGCCTGGCAGGGCTGCCTGTGCTGGAGCCATGTCCCCCTGGCAGGAGGACGTTACTGCCCCCAGCGTTGCCAGGAGAATGTCCCCAGCGTTGCCAGGAGACTGTCCCCAGCTCCCCTTCACTGTCTGCTTCCCTTTATTTTCCCTTTTAATAACAAGAAGGAGGGGGGGAAGAAGGGGAGGCCAGACGTCTACATGACGTCACAGTTGCTGAGGAAACACGTTCAAGGCCTTTTCCTTGAATTTATTGATTTTAACAAAGCCTGCTCCATCTCCCCTCTGCTCTGTCTGGTGCTGTTCAGAGTAGCAACATGGAACCAATTCCACAGCCCCCTCCCCAGGGCTGGGGGGCACCCAGACCCTCTGGGAAGGTGTCCCTGGGGTGCAGATATCCTCCCTAGCTCTGGTACAGGGATAGAGAAGCAGGGAAGGACCACCCAAGCCATTCCCATGTAACAACCTTGAAGAGCATTTATGTTCCTGAAGCCCAGAGCAGTGCTGGAGTGGGACCTCACAAATTCCTGCTTTTCCCAGAGGGACAATAGCCTTGAGTAGGAACCTTTTTTTTGACCTGGGGAGAGATTGCTCTTATTTTCCTGCCCTGCTTTCTAGTGAGCATCATCCTGTGGATGGTGGGAAATGGAGCATCAGTGATGTGGGACCAGTGCTGGGCCACCCTGAGCCCCACTTTCAGCACCTGCACTGTGTTTTGGGGCTAATTTGGCACATTTCTGTGGTCCTCTATCCTCTGTAGAAATGGGAGCAGCTGGTGTTTGCACATCTCCTGTCAAGGCAGGATAAGTCCCTGGCTGGACCTTATTTCCCAGGGGTGCAGAGGCCATTTCCTGCCCTGTTCTCTTGGGATTTTATGGACCAGCTCGTGTCATCCCTGTGCACTCTGGCATGGATGTAGAGCAGGGCACAGGGAGCCCTGCAGCATTCCCAGCCTGCAGACAGTTGCCATACCAGTGTGCAGAAACCACAGCTCCAGCCTGGACAGACAGATGGATATACTTGGAAAGAGCACTTGTGATTCTTGGGCCCAGCAAGCCACGAGCAGGTGTTTACACACCACTGGGTGCTCCAGTGCAGTTCAGCAGGTGCTTCAGGATGGCAAACTCCAAAAGACACAGTGAAGTTCAAAGGCTCCTGCACAGCAGGAACAGGAGCACATTCATTTCCAGGGATGGTGTGTGGGAAGCAGGGAGCCAAAGGGTTCCCGGGCACCTTCTCCTCCTGGTGCTATTCCTGGCAGACTCCCTACAACTGGCTGTATGAAGAGGGGGGGGCTGCTGAGGGTCTGACCAGGGGTTATTCACAGCAGCCCCCAGGGTTTTTGCCTGCCCTGCTTGTGCCTGCTTCCCCCTGGCCCCTTTCCCAGGGAGGGAGCCTGAAAAGGGCCAGTACAGCAGGCTCTGGCCAGGGAAACAAAGAGCCTCTTGTCCCTGTGCGCCGGGGCAGAGTGCAGAGCTGGCTTCCCAGGCCTGCTCCTTTCTCCTGCTCTTTCTCCCACTCTGTTGCGTTGGGGCTTTTTTTTAATATAGCTTTAGGGGTTTTTATTGGGTTTTTAAAAGACTTTTATCCAAGAAACAAAATCCCAACCTCAAAAATCATGCAGATCTGCCCGGCTCTTGCTTTGCCAGAGGGGGAAGAAGGTAAGAAAGGGATATGGTTACATTATTCCTCAGGAGGGCTCATGTGGGACCATCTGAGCTCTCCCAAGGGCACCAAGAGAACCTGAATCAGTCACTCTATGGTCGCCACACACTCACACAAGCAGAGCCCTGGGACACTTGAAGGAGAGCTGTGCCCTGCACACGTGAGGAGAACAGCCCCAAAAGAGACCCCAAGCCAGGCTGCAGTTTGGGACAGATGGGGCTTAGCCCTGCCTTTGACACAGAGGCCCTGGTTGGCCTCTGCCACATCTCTTCATGTCCCCCTCACTCCCCATTCCCCTCTCTCCATGTGAGGATAATAATTTTGACATCCTTTAGGCAAGCCAGTGGGTAGATAATGTGAGGAGGGTGTAAAATCACCAGTCAGATGTGGATGGGGAGGTGTGAGCTGGGCTTCTGACCTTGGGAAGAGCTGGTCCAACACCTGCCCTCCCCAGCCCTGCCATAAATCAGGCTGTGCATGTGTCTGTGTGTCTGTGCACTGTGGGCTGGGTGCCACGGGGACAAAGGAGCAGTCAGCAAGTCCAAGGTTATCCCAGGTGACACAAATCTCCCCAGAGCAGCTGACCTCTCCAGGTTTCACCTGCAAATGGCTAATAAAAGGGCTGGGCTTGCTCAGGAGTTGGCCTAAAGCCTGTGGAGATGGATTTGCTGTGTATCCCCCCTCCTGCCCAAGGAGCTGGGGCTTTTCCAAGCTGTGCTCCCTGCAGGGCACTTCTTGGGATCTGGCTGCAAATGGGGATGATTTCTCCTTCCCCTTGTGGCTGAATGTCACAGCTGCTTTTAAAGTAACAGAAGAAGATCCTGGTGGTGGTCAGAGAGGAAGGCTTGAGAAAGAATTTGGTGGATGTTGATCAGCAGTGGTGGTAAGTCCTGCTGGAGGTGTCCCTTGGTAGAACAAATGTTGTGATGTCTGAGGTGTCAGTGATGGAGCAGATGTGTCCCTGCAGGGCAGACTGGCCTCTGACTCTTCAGTGCATGGCCTGGGTTTGCTCTGATAGCCCCGAGGCTGCACACCCAGCACAGATGTCAGGGCTTGGTCCTGGGGCTCGTGCTCACGTGGGAGCTGCTGTGGTGGCATCCCCGTAAGCTGGGGCTTGGCAAGGGCTCTGCCTCTGATCTGGAATCTGGTAATGCTCCAGCTGCATCCCTGGTAAGAGGCTTCAATCCCTTGAGCTCCTCTGTGGTTTGTAATTAGTTCAGTCCTGGGGAGTTGTGTGTGCTGGCGTGGAGCCTGGCTGCTGTTTGTGTACAGCACACACTCACAGGGTTCAGAAGACGCAGGACCACGAGGAAATACCCAGGGGCCACCTTGACCCTAGGAGATCCCCCAGACTTTACTGCTTCATCCAGCCCAGGAGCATTTTATTCCAGCCCATTGTGAAATCCTGCTTTTCCTTCCTACCCATTGACTTGGGAACGTTTTCCACTGGAAAGCAGAAACACCAAGGCCATCACTGCTGGGCACTGCCATCTGCAGAGCCACCCACACGGGCATGTGTGTGGCTGTGTGGCACCTGCTGGGAGCTGAAATCTCCCTTCCATGCCCATTCTTCAGTGCCTGCATGCTCCCACGCACACATATGGCACTCCTGCTTTGCAAAGCTGAGCTCTGCCTGCTGGGAGCCTGGGGGTCAGTTCCTGGGGCCAGGGGAGATGGGGCAGGACTGTCCATGGGCCCCTCTTGGGACTCCAGCCCACCTAGAGGGGCAGGAGGGCTGATGGAGCAGGACAGCTCAATGTTTTCTTTTGCCACGCTGCCTAGCACAAGGAGCTGGCAGCTTGGGTAGGGAGCAGGAAATGGAAGGCTTTTTATCTCAGCCAGCATTTCCCTACCTTTCTCATGGGTAAATTGATGGATCACCAGATTTCTGGAGTAACCCACCCAGATTCCCCTGGTGCAAACCTTGCTTCCACAGAGCGAGTCAAAACGGGCAGCAGATTGGATTGTCACCCATCACCTCATTCGCCCCATTCCAGTTCTGCTCATTCCCCCATCCCAGTTCTGCTCATTCCCAGCACTCTGACATGTACCAGCACCCTGGGCTGGCTGTGAACCATCCCCTGGCACTACACAACATGCATGCCCTGAGAAACAATGAGCAGGTGCTGCTGCTGACTTCAAGATGCTCCTGGACAGGGACTCCGTGCTCAGCCAGGTCCATGCTGTACCTGGCTCTGAGCCACAGGCACAGATGTCCCCTGAGAAGGGACAGAGGAGGCAACCCCCTGACACATCCTGCTGCCTCAGAGGGTGCAGGAGGGAATATGCTGCTCTTCCCCTGAACATACCAAGGGCATACACAGTTCCTGTCTTGCTCCTCATCCTAGCAGGGACAAGCATGGGAGGCTCCAAGCCAGGCTGGATGCAGGCATTGACCCCTTCTGCACCCACAAGAACCCATAAACACCCAGCAGGGCTTGGTTGGTGGTGGAAACTCAGCAGTAATTCCCAACAGGGTGCTTACTGTCCATATTCCCATCCTGTGGGCAGGGATATTTATTTTTCTCCCCAGCTTTCTATGTAGATGGTACCTCTAAATCTTCCAAGGCAATTCATGACCCTGCAACCACAGCAGAGCTGTTTGTTTATTCACAACAGATGGGATTGGTGAGTGTTTCCCAAATTACTTTCTGAGCTGGGAGTTCTTTTTTCCTTTGGTACTCATGAGACATCCAACAACAGCTGATTAGTCACAAAATGACTCTGATGTCCCAGGTGTTTCATGAATGTTGGAAGGACTGTTTCCAGAACTGCAAATCTTTTATTTTTTATTAATTTCTTGTTTGGAAAGTCATTGGGCGTGTTCCTTGCTGCCTTGCCTTGAGGAAGGAGTTAGTGGGATAAATCCTGAGCTGGCTCTGCCTGTTTAACTGCAACAGCCCAAGGTGGGCAGGAGTGACCATGACCACTGGATCCTGTGCCTGTTGGCAGAAGATTTGGATAGTTTGAGGGTTGCAGCTTTCCCAGCCTCTAATCCTGGCTGTGACTGTGAAATACATGGACAGGTGACCATGTCCCAGCTTCATAAAATCTCCGCACAGCATGGCCTGGGAGACACAGCCAGGTTCTCATTTGGGATTCCCAGATGCTGCTCAAGTACAAATGATACCTGTAAATTATTCACAAATGCCTCTTGACAACGAAGGCACAGAAGGAAAATCATGTATTTCACCAGCCAAGCATGCAGATAGTAAGATTCCCATTAGTATTACTTACAACAGAGAGCAGTGTTGTGTTTAATGCTGCTGTGCCAGCCAGTGCTGCTCAGCACAGAGAGGAGGAAACTCCTTGCCCTGACCTGATGATCTCTTTCTGCATAAAATCCTTTCCTCAACAGCAGCAAACCTGGGCTGTAAACTCGATCAGGAGCACAGAGTTGACTCCAAATTCTCCTGAAGGTCAGCACTGCTTGGCTCAAAGCAGTGGTATCTGACTCATCCACCAGGAATATGACACCTCTGGTATCGTGTTATCATGAGAGGTTGCAGTGCTATCACAGAGAGCCCATCAGGCTCTGGACTCCCACTGCATGAAAATGTTGAGTTTGTCACACCTGGAGAGACCTGATCTGTGTGTTTGGCTCCTCTGCTTTTCTCAGAGCCAGTCCTGAGCATCCATCCCCTGGCAGCAGCATCTCTGGGGACTCAACAAAACTCCTCGTGCAGCTGCAGCCAGGCACTCCTCAGGAGTGAAGGACTGGAATAAGTTGTGCTCTTTTCCCTTCCTTTCTTTGGGAGTTGTACTTGTTGGCATGGATTTGTCTCGCTGTGGAGCTGGGGCTGTGGGAAGGGAGGAGGAGAGGAGGGGAGGCCAGGGCCAGTCCTGGCAGAGCCCCATTTCTCACAGTCACTGACCTGCCGTGCTGGGCAATGGCTTGAATTTCCCATGGGTTGTGTTGGCTGCTACCTCATGAAGCTGGACACAGCAAACTGTGCCAAAGAATCACATCAGGCTGATATCCAACACCAGCTGAAGGAGGGGAAAGATCATGTGTTTCCCAGGCAGCCAAGAGACCATCCTTCCCCCAAAAGCACAAGGCTTGGTTTGCCCACTCCTTAACGTCTTAAGTGTGGTGGTCCCCACCTGAGTGTGTCCTGAATACCTGGCTCCAATTATGCACCCTGAGCTACATGAGGTAACTCCTACTAGTGCCATTTTAAGTGGGTGTCTGAGTCAACCTGGCCCCACAAAGCAACCAGCATGGAATTGGTTGGTAACATCAGCTGATCCTGGTTTTCCCAGGCATTTTGGGGCAGTGCCTTTTGCATCAGAGGGGTCTGTCTGCTCAGCTAGGGACAGGCAGGGCTGGTGCTTGCAAGGTGAGCAGCCCCTGCTTCTCAAGGAGCTTCAGGCTGGGTATCAACACTGAAAGCATTTCCCTTCTCACTGCTTCATCCCACGTGGGCTGTGGGGGAAGCAGAGCTCTTGGAAAGCATCTTGGAGTGTGTGGGAGCAGGCAAGGGCTGCTCATGTTTTTGTGGCAAAGCTATGGGGAACAGGTCTTCCCAATGTGGTTG
Source organism: Trochalopteron elliotii (assembly GCA_024734555.1). NCBI lineage: Eukaryota > Metazoa > Chordata > Aves > Passeriformes > Leiothrichidae > Trochalopteron > Trochalopteron elliotii. The sequence goes on from JANPWX010000033.1 coordinate 4,159,969, forward strand.
CTCTGTCCAGGTTGTCAGCCTGGCACTGGTTTCCTTGTGTTTGGATTCTGAGCACCCCAACATTTCCTATTCCTCCTATTTCTGCTGATTCTCCTCTTCCTGCCTCGGCCAGAGATGCTGGACTAGCTGATGAAAGTCTCCTTGCTCAATAATTACAGGTGCAGAGAGAAACAAGGAAGGACTTCCCAACTGCCTTTCCCCAAATTCAGAGGATTTGGGTTTGAACAAGTGTAGAGTTCAGGCCTCCATCCCCTCATGCTGGTGAGGAGGTGGCAGTGCCTGCATGGCAGGCACAGGGAGGTGAGGACAAGCCTGGACAATGCACCTACAGAGACCCCCACAGACGCTCCTGGGCTGAGACATTAATGTCCATTTTCCCATCTGCTCCTCTTTGTGTTACTCCATGCAGGGCAAGCCAAGCAAGCACAGTAAGATTTAGAGTCTTTTTCATGAACAAATCAAAGGAGCTGCTATCAGTTTGTGAGGATGATTCAGTGCCCTGCAGCTCCCAGCAAAGCCCTCTCCACTGCTGCTCCAGAGATGCTGAAGCTGGCCGGATACAGCAGCCCCCTGATTAATCATGTTTCCTTCCAATTACAGCTCTGGATGGCCGAAGTCTGGGAAGCATTCAGTGTCCCCACAGGGAGATACTCAGCTGCTACGTGGGCAGGAAGGACCAGACCACGTTTGAGTCAAAAGTGGGCCAAAATGCGGTCAAAGCCAGTGGTGAGGTGCAAGGAGGGTTTGGTTACCAGGCCAGTGTAACCTGACCAATGAGCCCAGTGATAAAGATGCATCTTGGTCTGTTCTGTTGGTCTGGGAGAGACCCAGCACCGTTTTGGTGAGCTAGGAGGAAGAGTGGAGGGGGAGTGGAGGAATAACCCCCTGGTGGTTGGATAAAGCAGGAGGAATCACATCTGCTTGCACTTTGTGCTGTGCTGGTGTCGTGGTTAAACCTGGCCCATTGGGCAGGAGGTGGCTGTTGCTTGTCAGGATGCAGGTTGTGAGTGACAGGGAAAGCCTTGCAGCAACTGTGCTTTGAAGCTCCATTTCCCCACGGTGTCAGTGATGGAAGAGCCTCCTGGGCCCCACAGCAGAGCAGAAACCACTGAGTTTCTCATTTATAAGCAGCGTGCTCAAATGGCACTGCCTTGCACCCTGCTCCCACCGCAGTGACAGCTCCTCCCTTTGCTTCCTTCCCTCTGCCCCAGCTCTGCATCTCCAAAGCCCAGCCAGGAGGGATTTGGAGACAATCTAGTGCCCCTCCAGCACTGAGTTTTCTCCTGGCAGTTCACAGAACGTTCTCACATTGATCACTGCTTTTCATCTCTTTGTTCTCACACAACAGGTCTTTCATCACCACACTGTGTTTTATTTATTCCTTTTGGTGGGTGTATCAATGGCCAAGTTCCTCCCTTCTTGGTCCTCGCTCAAAATTAGATAAAATGACATGAAAAATGAAGCCTGTTCCAGGCTTTTCCACCACAAGGAAAACTTTGATATTTTTTGTTTTTTCAAGGAACACCATAAGCAAGGCCACGTTCTCTGAAAAGATGTTGCAAGATGGAATCATAGAATTGTTAAGGTTGGACAAGACCTCTAAGATGGAGTCCAACCATCAGTCCAGCACTGCCCTGTTCACCCCTAAACCATGTCCCCAGGTGCCACATCCACGTGCTTTTGAAAACTTCCAGGGATGGTGATTTAGCCACTTCCCACAGCCTGTTCTACTCATTCCTAACATCCAGTCTAAACTTCCCCTGGTGCAGCTTGAGCCCATTTTGTCTTATCCTGTCCCTTGTTCCCTGGGAGCAGAGCCTGACCCCCCATCTGGCTGCACCCTCCTGTCAGGGAGTTGTGGTCAGTGAGAAGGTCCCCCCAAGTCTCCTTTTCTCCAGGCTGAGCCCCCCACAGCTCCCTCACCTGCTCCTTATCAGACTTGTGCTCCATTATCCTTCTCTGGACCTGCTCCAGCACCCCAACATCATTCCTGCCGTGAGAGCTGAACACAGGATTTGAGATGCTTCTGCTGCCTTGAAGGACAAGTGCCCCCATGATTCCCCTGGCTTCTGCTCACCCCAATTCCCACCTCAGAGCTCAGCTGAAAGAGCCTCCCTGGCACAAAGGGAGAAGCAGCTTTAGGGTTTCTTTTGGGATATGCCCCAGCAGAGCATTTCCATGGAGAGCAGAGCTGGTGTGCA
>JANPWX010000033.1:4172010-4206737 GCA_024734555.1 Trochalopteron elliotii
GTTGGGTGTGCTACTGCACTGCTTTTCTCATTTCAGTTTTCTAAATAATCAAAAAATGTTCTTTGATAGCTGGCTTGATTTTTGGGGTTTTTTTTTGTATTTGGTATTCTAATATCCATTGTGTCAATAAATGATGTTTTTTAAAAATACAATTGATACATAAATCACCTTGAGATTAGTTGATGAGAATTTTGGTGATTTATCTTTTGTGTGAGGCAGACCTGGCCCATAGATCTTTGCAATTCCAAGTTTTGGGTTATTCGTGCTTTTGTGTCATTTTTGAGTATTTGTGAATTCAGGTATCTGATGCAGAAATGACAGAAATAACAAAAGGCTCCTCTTCATACTTTTGTCTCAAAAATCTGAGATTAATTTTAAAGGCCACTTAATTTGAGATAAATGAGGTGGTTGATGATGTGGAATAATCTCTTCTTACTAACAGTATCTTAAATAAAACTCCCCAAGAAAAGTAGTGAGTATAAAACCAGTCTTGCAGATGCCTTTGTGAGCAGCTTCTCAGTGAAACACTTGTCTGATGTGGTAAGTGGCCCAAACAACCAAGTTGCATTCAAGTTTCTAAACTGAGTAGAATTTAGTGGGTGTATACATTCTTTAAACAGAAATTTATTCTTTTTTTTTTTTTTGTTTCCCACCCATGATCTCTCCTAGTTTCTTGTTTGAGTAGAGAAACAAGAAGGTAGCTCTCTGGGTTTATAGTATACCATTCTATATATCCAGGAGATCACAGCTTACCAGGTGAGAAGAGCTGAAAAGAACTTATTAGGAATGACTTACACTTTCCCATGCTGGGCCTCAGAAAGCTCACCTGTTTTCAACTTTTACAGGTAACTGGAGCCCTTCTCCAGACAGGCAAGGTAAACAAATGTATATTCTTTCAGGCAGTATATGAAAGACAAGCTTTGTTTATGTCTGCCCAGTCAGTAGAGCTCACATCATGCTTTAAGGTAATGCTTCAGTAATTAGAAAAATTGCTGACAGACAGAACTGGAAAATAAATGACATTGGCTCATTGTTGTTACTACATTTAAAGCTTTTACCTTCATCCTAACAAGGTGCCAGTTCCACTCAGGCTTAACTGTGTCTTGCTTACCTGCACAGCAGAGCCCGTTCCTTGTGTTAGGAAAAGATGGGGCTTGTTACTGCTGAAAATAAGCATCAAGCTGACTTTTCTTTGGTTTTATGAAGTTTTGGTAATTAGTTACTCTCTCCTGTAGGAAGATGAGCTTCATGGTGGCTCTCAGTCTTGGGAAATTGGATTGCTGGTAGTTAGAAAAATGTTGTCATCATAAAAGTTGCTGTTGCTTTTTCCTGGTTGTTGCAATCCCTGGTGACTGAAGCAGATTATCCTCTATCCTGCTTTAGTCCCTTGGTTTTCCCAGACTTGGCTGATATTCATTCATGGATGCTGTGTGTAGTGGCATTGTCTCTTGGAATAGTATCTGCATTATTGCAAGTGTTGTCTTGCCTGTTTATCCCACATTGCCCTAAGCTTTATATACATGAGAGTTTTGAATTACTGGCTGGGACTGGAACTCTGCCTGAAAACACTTCACCTATAATGCAGCAGAAGCGGTTGGTTTGTGGCTTCTCTTTGATACAATGTTTTCATTAAGTAAAAAAACACAGAGAAGGGTATTTTCAGAAGATGTTAGTGTGCTTGTTTTGGACCTAGCCCTTTTCCCCAGTGAATCAATCATTGCACAACTTGGCATGACTGGCATTCCCTGATTGAGAGAGGCAGAAGCTCCAGCTTGCACATCAAAGTGGAGCAACCCATCGGAATTCGGGTGTCCCAGCAAAACCAGGCAGTGGAAGCTTGTGGGTGGCCTCGGTGCTAGGTAGGTTTTACAGCTGTAAATCTTTAACAAAGAATGCTTGGGAAGAAAAACCCGAGTGCAGTTTGTATTACTTCTGGGAGAAGTGCTAAAACTGAGCACAGATATGTTTATGAAAGATTAAACGCCTCACACACTCGTAGAAGCTTTAAATCTCATAAGGGAAATGCTAATGGATTCGAAGTTTGTGACTTCTTAAGCAAAACTTCAAGATCCCAAAGCTTGTATGTATCTATATAATAGGTAAAACTTTCAGTGTTTAAACTGTTGCCCAGGTATTCTTGGAAGTACTTACAAATGGTGTTCAGATTCAATTTACAAATACGCACCCACTTCCCCCCACCCACAAAAAATAACCCCACCAAACAACCTGCTTGTGAAATTATGCAAGTGGGCAAGACTAGAGAAATTTTAGTCATCTTTTTTTAAAATAAGTAATTGTGTGACAGCATTTGGAAACAAAGTAGTCACTGCAGTTTTGAAAACAGATTCCTGATGAAAGGGGAAGAGGAAACCTTGTGTTTGGACTTCTGAGGAAAACATTGCTGTGTTCCTTATTAGCCAGGATTTCTTCAGGCTCTGCTTTCATTTATGTGTGGAGTTACACATGACATGTATCAGTCCGTATATTTCTTCTTTCCATTTTAATTCTGCCCTTTATTTCCCAAATAAATCAGTTTCATTCTACATTGTGAGCAAATGCTGCTGCCTCTACATGCACCTGGCATGCTTTGTGTCCCAGAAGCTGCACTCTCATTCCCTTACTCTGTGATGTTTGGATCTCTGTAATAAACTGCTTGTGGTGGGAGGAACAAGGGTTAGGTGCTGAGCATTCACTCCTCTGCCTTTGTTTCTCCTAGGTTCAGGTGTCCTTCACCCGTGATCCTTGAGGACAGGAGAGCTCTCTATTCCAAGGAGCCTTTAAAGCTAAACACAGACCCAAAAAAGGAAGGACAGAGCGGTCACGTAGCTCCTACACTCAGGGAGGATAGCTGAGAGAGACAACCGTATGTTGTGTTTCTTGCTGTTGTTGCACAGGGCACAGCAGCTGAGGGGGGCTGCTCAGAGGAACTGTTCCTCACTGTGTGACCCTTTGGATGGGAATCTGGCCCAAGAATAGTGATGTTTTCTTGGATTATGGACTTTGTGTTGTCCCAGCCTGCGTGTTAAGTGATGAGCAGGCGTGGTCTCCTTTTGCTTTAGCGGATTTAAGTTTGTGGGTTTTCTTTTAATACAAGAATAATGGGAAAATCTCCTGTGGGTTGTCAGAATGTTGCTGACAAAAGCATTGAATGTATGAAGTTCTGTATCTTTTCCAAAATAATGACTTTTGATATTAAGATATGTCCATGAGATGTTACAGCAGATACTTTGGAGGGGGAAATAAAGCAAGGTACATTTCCTTAGTAATTCCTTAGCAATTCTTATGTCTTCATTGATTTTTCTTTTATTATTATTATTATTTTTCCCCTCTTCATCATAAGCCGAAATGTTTTGTCTGTGGAAATTTACATTGGTTTTGAAATGAGATGGAACATTAGTATAATGAGACTGTATCATAATGAAAGTAGGCTTCATTAACCAGTTATTTAAAGCAGTAATGACTATTAGAGTCATGTTTGTGCTGCAGCTGCAATTGATTTAATCTTTGAGAGAGCTGCCCTTGTTAGGAACTTTCTGATTATTGTAGAATATTTGTGATTAACAGTTAAGGTCTTCTGTGATATGGAAAGGGAAAAACTGGTTTTCTTCCTTCTATATGTATATTAAAGAAACAAAAGAAAACCTTAGGATTGTAACCCAGCTGAAAAAACTTGTTTCTAAAGAGGCAGAGAGATTGAAGCAACTGATTTCCCACTTTAGGTGAGTGCACTTAGAGCGAGTGTCAGCATCTTCAATGAGTGTGTGAAATCTCCTAGCACTGTTTGCTTGATGAGGATGGTTTTAATTTTTTATGGTAGTCACTCTTGAAAATACTATCAAGATTTATGTAGTCTTGGATCAGTCTGCAGCATTATCTCTGCAAAAAGTGGATAAACACAGTTCCATAAATCATGGCTATATTGATAATTTTGTACTGAGGAGACAACCTTCGTGATGAAATAGCTCAGAGTCTGCAGTCTAAAGTGTGTAATAGAGGCTACACATAATAGAGCTAAAAACCCACATGTGTATAGCATAATGTTTTGAAGGAAAAAAAAAAGGCCATTTTAGAGAATATTTATTTTATTTTCAATTTCAGTCTCATCAGCTCCTGCAAATCAGTGATTATAAAGCATAACACCTACGCTGTAAAAAGAGCTTCTGGTAAAGCACAGCAGCTTCTTGTTGGCCACTGTCTATCTGAGCAAGAGCTGAATGGCTTATTGATCATATTTCTTCCCCATATGCTTGCACATTTTTCCAGAGGTGAGGTAATTTTGGCTAGGTCCTTGTTTTGTGGATTTGGCCATTTAGATGGCTGTGGGGTGTCTTAAGGGCTTAAGTGTAATATCAGTGCGGGGAAAGATGGGAGATTTAAATCACTGTGATTATGCTGCTATAATTCAATCTAGTAGGTTCTTATTACATATAAAAAGCCTTTTTCCAGGAGTTTCATAAGAAGTAATTTAAGAGTATGTTACCAGACCAGCAAAGCAAACCCTCCAAAAGCAAGACTGCTGTTACAGAATAAAAAAAGGGTTATTTTCCAGTTACACTTTCACACTGAAATGGCTTTAAAAACTTGAACTGTTCTGTGTAAACAAATAATTTGTGACTTTATCACCTCGGTCCTGAAATAAATAACAAAAAGCAGTTGTCATGGATGGAAAGGTCCATTCTGTGCTTCTGCATTTTGGGTTCTACTCAGTCTAAAGATTTTTAGCGTGTACACAATTCTTGCTTGCCATTGTCTACAGCTCATTTGAATGAGGTGTAGTCATAGGACAAGAAAAATGGGCTTCCTTACTGCTTTCAGTGATCCTGTCAGTAAAACAGTGATTCAGCACTATTCTGTATTTAAAGTTGTAAGTGCAATCAGGAATCAGTTCTGCCTAGTCATACAAATAGCTGCTGTGTGGGGTTCTCCATGAGGAAATCATCCTGTGTCTTTTGTGGATCATTTATATTGCAAGGAGTCTTGTGACTCCATTTATTTTTAACTCTGTGGAGTGCTTGTTTACCTTTGCAAAGTGACAGTTTTAATGTCATTCTTCGTTAAACTTTCTTTTGAGGAAAGCAGTAGATAAGAAAAGCTGACTCATTGCTTTGCTTACCAAATTACAGTTTCAGGGTTTTTTTTTCACGTAATGTGAGTTTTTGTTGAGTTGTACAAAAGTGGTTGAACAAAACCACTGAAGTATCTTTGGTGATTAATCAGGTGGAGACTGCTGAACATACTGATTTTGTCTGAAGGAAAATTAAATTCAGAACTTCTAGGGTGACTTAGAGGAGCAGCAACAAAATTTTGTTTTATGATTGCTTCTCTATCCTTAAGCCTAATATGCTTTTTTAATATCTTGGTTATTGAATCAGTGGAATTGAATCTCATGTTTGCATGGGTCATATTTTAATTTGAAGGTTTAAGCCTTCTCAAATATAATTTCTTAACCAGATTGTACCAGTTGTATTTTCTTCTAGAAGAGAAGGTCATACCATCCTACAGAGGTTGATTTTGTAGCTTAATTTTAGAGGGTGAGCTATATGAGGAGCGATTTTTAATCTTCTGGGTACGTTGAAATTTAAAAAAGACTCATTTTGGAGCCACTAGTGGAAAATACAGAAAGAAGATGAAATCTAGGAATCTTCATTGTATTCCAAATGCAGCATTAATTGTTAGTGCATCTGAACTGTAGAGAATCATCTTGCTGAGTTCAGAAAGGCATTTTTGGCAGCCTGACTGGCAGGGTTGGATTGGAGCCCTGTGTTGAATGACTTGCCACAATTTAGGGTATGGAAATGTATTTTATTGGAATTTTTCTCCATGTCTCTTGGCAGTAAGAAATATATGAAGAACAAGCATACTAATGCACTTCTGTAAAAGTGTATTGACTGTTAATTTTCTTTACCTGTGGCACAAAATCGTCCTCCAAATGGGGAAGGGAAACAAGAATGAGCCATTGTCTGCTGCCTTGATGTGTAAAGACCTGCAAGACAGGCTAAAGATTTTTCTAGCTTAAAATTTAAGACCTGCCTTTGACTCTGGCTGGAAAAGCAATTAAATGGTCTGTGAGCTAAGTGTGAAAATTGAGTAATGGAGGAAAGAAGGGGTTTTAGTCAGTCTTTTAATGTTCTGCTATTGTTCAGTCTGTTTAATATCAGTGACTGGCACTTTGTAGAGGGTGCCTCTGATCAAAGATTCAGTGTGAGTATTTGTAAGACTGAGACCTAACAATGGAGGTGCTAGAACATCATCACATAAAGCTAGAGAAAATTAGAGTTGGCAGTCTTTAATTACTTTTTTTTTTAAATATGAAAACTCTTTTGGGATGCTCAGGGACGGTTACACTGTAAAGAATAAAAAATCCCCAGACAGCCCCGTTTCAAAGGTCTTGGAGGTCGCCTCTAATGATGAGGCAATGATGTAATTGGTTTGCATTACATTATTCAAGTCATCATCTTCCCTCCACACTAAAGCTTTTAGTCTGTGTGAAGAAATCATCGGTGAGAATTGGGCAGCAGGTTTACTTTAGGCTGTGAGCTCTCATTTCATCAATGTGCAGCAGAATTCCACACCCCAGTTCTGTAATTCTGAAGCTGTTTGGTCTGATCAGAATTGAGGAAGCTGTCTGTGTCTGTTATGGCTTTTTTGGACAAAGTTTTATCACTTTCCTTACTGAGCTAACCCAGCTGGAGGTTTAGAACTGGGTAAGAATCTGTCCAAGGGTAATCACAGCTCTTGGAGTTCATGTTCCTGACTGGCTTGTTTCTTTTGCAGATCCCTTGCAGTTGGCAGTAAATCAGGCTACAAATTCTTCTCTCTTTCTTCTGTGGACAAATTAGAGCAGATCTATGAATGCAGTGAGTATCTTTTTTTTTCGTTTTTTTTTTTAGTCCCCTCAGTTGGCTTAATGTGGGAATAATAAGAAACTTTTCACTTTTTCACAGGTTGTTTGAAATTGGCAGAAAAGGAACCTTACATGTAAATATCACACAAATACAAAACAGTAATTGCAGGCAGGGTAAAACTCTGAATCAGTGTTCTGTATTTAAATTTAGCTGGTGTGGTATGAAATGTGGTAGTAGCTGTGAGAACACTGCTTTTCTAATTTTATGTCCAGCCAGGTGACATAGCAGCTGGGCAGAAAAATAACAATTTACTCATGTGAGAGAGTGTCTTGGGTCTCTATACTGGCTGTTGGGGCACTAGTGGAAACACTAATACACCTTTATCAAATAAGAAAATAAAACCTTAATTATATTTTTTTATCCTAATATTTTCTGTTAGAAAATTATTCTTCAATATGAGAGCTGCAGGCTTGCTCATCCAATAACTCAGATTCCCATAACTTCTCAATAGTGATCACAGTTGAGTAGGATCTGAGGTGAAATGGAGGGAGGCCTGAGGGAGAAGTGGTATCCCCTGTTCTCCCAGCACTTCATGGACTTCCCTTTTTTGAGATGCTAATAAGTCAACTATGAGTGCTATGCATGAGTATCCTTGCTTTCTTGTAAACTCCATGTGAGCAGGTGGTACCAATTGCTGTGATGTCAGCATTTCTAGTGGGATCCCATGACAGAGTCGTCCTCAGACTCCATTCCCAGAGTGACCTGAGCCTGTGGCATGTTCAGTTTGGAAATGGGGTGTGATTCAGATCACCCATTAGCTGGGATGACAGCCTGCTTCTGTACACAGTCAATGGAGAGAAGTAATTGTGAGGTTCAAATTAGGCACCCGTGGTCGGGTTAAATCGTGTTGCAGCTACATCTTCCTATTTGAGTCATGGGCTGGTTGTACTGGTTAATAAGTGCCTTGGATTCCATTTTCTGCCCTGGAGTTTATGTACCTGACCTCTGCAGCATGTCAGGCACTTACAGTATCTGGCCTGGTGTCACCCCAGGAGACTCAGTGAAGATGATTCCCTGTTACACGAGACACTGAGGAATGCCCTGTGAGGTCAGCTGCACTGGGCAGGGCTGCATCTTCTGGGTAGTCCTTGGGAGAAGAAGTACAGGTTAGATGAAGTGCCTTATTCAACATCTTGGAATAAACTGATAAAAGCAGCTGGAACTGGAATTTTGACCTGCTGATTCCAGTCTTGTCTTCAGACTGTTCTGAGATGCTTGGTAAACTCTTTGATATTTTAGATTTTCTGAGTGTTACATCTGTGAAAGCTGAGCACAGAGGTAACATTTAGTAGAATGTTTTGGGTTGGAAAGGACCTTAAAAATCATCCAGTTCCCCTATCCCAGGTTGCTCCAAGTCCCATCCAACCTGGCCTTGGACACTTCCAGGGATGGGGCATCCACAGCTTCTCTGGACAGCCTGTGCCAGGGCCTCTGAGCACCCTCACAGGGAGGAATTTCTAACATACACCAAACCTGCATTTCCCTCTGGGAGTTTGAACCCATTACTCTTTGTCCTCTCACTACAAAAAATTCAATGGTTTGGCCTGTGGAAGCCAGACAGTCTTGGCTCAAAGCAGATCAAAATATTGAGATGCCTTCATTTTCTTTGTATGAGTCAAATAATTTTCAGTCTTGGACTTGCAAACCATGCCTGTTAAAACTTGATATGAGGGTGGAGGGCTTCCTGTGCACTGGGTACCTCCTTTCCTCAAGGAAAGGTGTCTTGAGGCCTCCCGGACACGGTGCCTCCCACTTCCCAATTTAGTTTTAAGTGGGTCTAAAGACCTCTTGTGTTGAGTGAGCACTGTTAAGGACCCCTCCTTCTCTTCTGGAAGATTGATCTGCCAACTCTTGTATAGGTGTTTAAACTAAATTGCAGAATATGCCTCAGCTCTCTTGTGTTGGAGAAAAATACAAAAAAAGGTGGGAAATTTGGCTGCTCCCATCACTGACTTCTCCTGTGACTGCAAATCCCCTGACTCCCTGTGCAGCTGATCCCACTGTAAAAACAGGCTTTAGATTGGAGGGTGCTTTAAGGCTTAATGAATGCTTCTACCATGCTTCATGTTCTTGGATTAAAAATGGAATAAAGGCACAGCTGATCATAATCTAGCTGGCTCTAACCAGCTCTTGTCTGTGATGCTACATGCTTGTGTTTGTGAAACTAATCTTGTTATGTGTTTGCTTGTTCTCCCCGCTGCTGGTGCTTAATTTGTTTTGCAGTTCTTTTTGTTCTTACTCTGTTTTGAATCTGAGTTTCTGGCAATGCTCAGTTGTGTAGTGTAAAGGAGATAATACTAATAGAAAAAAAACCCAAACCTGAGTAACAGCATTGCTATAGGGCTTTAGTGCTACTAAACATATGATTAATTCAGGTCAGCTGAACATAGGATGGGCAGCATAGCCTGGTACCCTCTTGAATAGTTGCTGTTGGGAAGCATAAGTTAGTTGGCAGCTGTGAAGAGATTTTATCTCTTCTTCCTGTTAAAGGAAGACAAAGAAGCAGAGATGCATCCTGTATTTTTAAAGCGAATTTAATTAAATGCCCATCACAAAGCCTTTCTCTAAAGGTAACTGTCTGTTTTATGATGAGACTGAAGGATTATCAATACCTTTGAGGCATTTTGCTTATTGAAAATCTTTTCTTCTGTCTCGTGGCTTAGTTGTTGATAGTGCTCTTCCCTGTGTGCCTTCTCTGCTGCCCACCCTTCCATCAGTGCAGCATAGGACAGCACTTTGTCCACATGAATCTCTGCTGCTGTTCCTCTGCTGAAATATCAGTTCTCCTGCTTGCCTGGGAGGGTGACAAATCCCAGAAGCTGTGTCTGAACACTTGTCCCTGGATGGGGACAGAAGCTGTGCTGGCCCTGGAGCTGGGAGCAGTCAAACTGTGGGGTTTGAGTCTCTGTGTGCTGGTCTTCTGACTCTTGTAAAAGGATGTCATCATTTTGAAGGACTCCAGGCTTAGATGGAAAGCTGATAACCCATCCTGTAAAATATTTGAGAGTCTTTTATGTAACTGCTCTGATTCAAGGAACACTGACCTCTGCATTTCAAAGTCTTTGCATACATTTATTGAAGCAGATTTTTGTATTTCTTTTTCATGTGTTTCGTGTAGTATCAGAAAAATGGAGAACAATTCCTTGAAAACAAAGTAATTACTAAAATGCATTATCCCTGTTGCATGAGAAAATTGAATTTTCAAAGCCTCTGTGAGCTGTTATGTCTTCTCTGAAAAGTACCATATTAAATACAAGATGTAGATAAAAGTCAATTATGTAGCATGGAGTACTGAAAATGCAGGGTGTAAACCTGCTCCTTTTTCATAAGGAGGCTATTTCTCTCAAAAAAATGTGGGACATTAAATATGTTGTGTTCATTTTCTTGAAATAACTGCCCAGAAAAAGCACTTTGAAAGCGGACGTGTCCCACACTGATGGCAGTGTCATATACTGAGAATGTTGAATAGAGCTTTTTTCATGGAATTTCTGTCACTGCTGTTGGGAACAGTGCAAATTAATTACTTAATGTTTCTCTTGGCCAAAACAGAAGCCTTCAGGTACAAGCTCTTTTGGGTTGTTGGTTTTTTTTTTTGTGTAGTTTTTTTGTGTGTAGTTTTTTTTTACAGGCAGTTTTATGGTTTGGAATGTGTTAAGCATTGAGCTAATCCAGAAGCTGACTCCTGAAAATTTTGTTTTGATGGATCACGGCCAAAGGCTCCAGTCACTTGTCTTGATTGGGTTCTGTAATGAAAGGGCAGGTGTAGCCAGTGGCTGTGAAAGAGCTGCAGTGCATGGTAAAACTCTCTCCAGCTTCTCACTGCCCTGAGAACTGTGTCCACTGTGTTCCTGGGGCTTTGGAGGGGAGCTTTATGGGATGGAGAGGGAGGCACAGATGCCAGGATAACTGGTGGTGGGACTTGGTCTCCTGCCAGCATGGTCCAGTGCTGAGCTATGATCAAATGCTCTGAAAGTGCCTTGTTGCCAGAGATCCTGGTCTTTCCTCCCTCCTGCTCTCTCCTCATGTAGGGGTTTGTGTTCCTCCTTTGCTTTCAGTGCTCCCATAGTAGAAACACTTGGCAAATCTGATGTTTTATGGCTCTGCATGAATGCTGGGCATCAGTGATTCCTGCACAAGTTGCTCTTAGGGCCTGTCAGGTCAAAGAAGGTGTGTGTGGAAATGCTAATTGGTGGCTGCAGCAGTCTTGTAGCAAATGAGTTTCACCAGCTTCTCTGAGTACTGTAACCTTTCTTTCTTCCTGGAGAGGTAAATGGAAATGCCAGGGCCACTGGCCAAATGGTTTGGGTCATCAGGAATCTTTTCAAGTGTAATACAGCTTTAAAAACAAAACCCAAACTCACACACAAAAGCCCAAAAAACATTTGCTTTCCTAGATTTCTGCAGAGATAGAAGAAGATTGTAAAATTCTGGAGTTTGACAATTTTCTGGGTTTTGTAGCTTTGGGGCTTTTTTGTGTTGGATTCTGGGCATGGGGAGTAGACACTGTCCTGAAACATTAATTTGTGTGATACCTTGGGGAGTGGGGAGGAAATCTTTGGAAATCAGTACTCACTGTGTAGATTTTCTGCTTTAAAAGCCTGTCCGTGTCCCACCTTGACTCTGAGCTGTCGTGGCAGAATGTTTGTGGTGTTAAACTGTATTTTTAAATAGACTGAATGTATGATTCTGTGATTTTTCTTTGGTGGTATTTCCTGTTGATGTGCATCATTCTTCTTCCCTGACATCTCCCTCTGTATTTTTCCCTCGTTGCTGTGGTTCCTCAGCTGACACAGAAGATGTGTGCATTGTGGAGAGGCTCTTCTCCAGTAGTCTGGTGGCCATAGTTAGCCTTAAAGCTCCACGCAAGCTCAAAGTTTGTCACTTTAAGAAGGGGACAGAGATTTGCAACTACAGTTACTCCAACACCATCTTGGCTGTCAAACTCAACAGACAGGTAGGTAGTGCATTTACCTAGATGGAAACATGGGAAAGGGGTTGTGGATCTTCTGGCACTTCCTCTGCTGGTTGATGTCTCTTCCTTTAGTGACAGAATTGCTATGTGAAATTTAGTAGTACTTCTCCAATTGTGGCTTCTTTATGGCATCTCAGTACTTGTATTTGGTTAAGTATTTTTGGTTGTGTTAATGTATTTACTTGGGGAAATACCCTGAGTAAACAGGGCATGCTTTGAGTAGGAGGTTGGACTAGACACCTCCTGAGATCCTTTCCAGTGTGAATCATACTTTCATCCTCCAATGTGGAAGTGTGTAAGACTGGTATTTTCTCTTCAGGTCAAAATTTAAAGTTATCTAATAAATTGTTATGATTGTAAGTGCTGTTTGCTGAATTCTTCTCAAAAGAATAAAGTCTAAAAAATGTCATGCAACTGGTGAATTTTTTAAGTAGCTGGAAGCATAGTTTGCTGTATGACTGAATCATTAGTAGGTTCTTCAGCAAATACAGACTTCTCTGTCTTTAGATGGTTCCTTCAAACTAGAGAGAATGGCATCTGAAGGAGAAAAATCTTAATGTCTGTCTTTGCCCCCAAAAAATGAGTGTGGGAGGAGGGGTTTTCTGTTTAAAGTCATGAGAGAAAGAGTGAGTAATCTGATTTCTGGCATAGGGAGTTAGTGTAAAATTAATAATGTCTAGTTAGTCATCCACATGTAGTCTATAAAGTAAATGAGATGATGAAGAACTTAGTTTAAAAAAAAAAGAGGCCATTCACAAATGATTATGGATAAGTTATAGGCTGTGTGAATGGTTAAAAAGTCTTGTTTGTTTTCTCTGTTTAGCAAAAGCAGAAAGTAATTTCCATTATTTCCATGTTCAAATTGGTACAGAATAAGAATTAAGTGAAAGTTTCTGGCTTGCTGACTTAAACTAGTAATGGGAAAGTCTTCAGTGTGCACTGGTGAGGTTGAGGGAACTGGGGTGCAGTGGTCAGTTCAAGTGACCACGTGCAGCATTTGTGTCGGGGCTGGATCTTGTTTATCTTCTGTCACACTCTTCTCCCCATCAGGTGGGTGCAACCTCTTCTCTATTGGAAGGTTCCTGCTGCATTTTGGGATAGAATTTTTTTGCTAAATCCATATGAACTCCATTTCCACGTCACCATTTTGTGCTTTCCCTTTTTTTAGAGGCTGATAGTATGTCTGGAAGAGTCTCTTTATATACACAACATACGAGACATGAAGGTATTACATACAATCAGGGAGACACCTCCCAATCCTGCAGGTAAATGTGATGGTACAATCAGCAGAACTCTGAAAAGTGCTGTGTCAGTGTGTGAGGTTGCCTACAGGCAACTGTGGTGTTGTTAATTCTGCTTTCAAATTCAATAACAAATATGAGTGTTGTCTGAAAGCCTGCATGTTTCATCCAGCTGAGAGCAAGTAGCAGGCTCTGCCCTAAACTGCATCTTCCCAGTATTTTGGTCTCCTGGAGTGGATGTGTTGAAATGTTAGAAAAAAACAGGAGAGATAAAAAGTGGATTTTGACAGCACTTGGTATAGTTAAAGACTTTGTCGGGTTAATGCTTTAGGAATCGTGGCAGACATGGGAGGTTCTACTTTTTAATCAGTTATTGTAACTCTGTTGGTATTCTTCCTTTTCTGTTTTATATTAAATTTACACTAAATAGTTGAATATATTGCAGGTTAACTCTGAGATTACTCATCTTTGTTTCTGTTGATAATTGGAGTTATTTTTGTGACACTCACGCACAGAATCAGAAAGTTTTACTGCAAAAGTCTTGGAATTTGCCTGTTTCTAATCCTGTTTCTGCATCCATTGTAGGGTTGTGTGCTTTATCAATAAACAATGATAATTGCTACCTGGCCTATCCAGGAAGTGCAACTATTGGAGAAGTACAAGTCTTTGACACCATCAATCTGGTAAGAATCTTTGAATGCTGTTTCCACCTCTAAAGATGCTGGTTTTGCAAATTACTTAACTTGCTCAGAGAGGAATTACTGGACACTTAGGTTCCTGTGCAACAGTTTGCAGCATCTCTTGCTTCACAGAATGTCAGCAAAGAAAATACAAGTGCTAATACTAGATTTGATTGAGTAGAATTGGGCAAATGGGTGGAACCAAGTAATTTCTATTTGAATTGTCTTCCTTCTGCTTGTACTTTCTATGTATATGCTTCAGTGATAATTTTATGTACTTAGTTAATGAAAAAAATATTAAAGCCCTTGTCCAGAAAGTAAGAGCCATATTTGCCTTGAATGTGCTTAAATATGCAGTCACATGTAGCTGTTAACCTGTGCTGTTCTAAGGTTCTATTTTATTGATTCACTGCAGAGAGCTGCTAATATGATCCCAGCTCATGATAGTCCCTTGGCTGCTTTGGCATTTGATGCAAGTGGTACTAAACTTGCCACAGCCTCAGAAAAGGTAAGTGAGCTTTTGATTGCCTTGCCAACAGTGATAAAAATCAAATATGTCATTAAGTATTTGAAGTGTGCACAGTTCCATGTGCAAGTGCCAGAAAAGAAGGCTTACAGTTAAAATGGGAAGTCTAAGTTAAGATCTGTTAATGATATTTGACACAATTTCCATGCTGTGAAATGTTGGATAATAAGGTTATTTAAATAAAACATTTTAATCTGTCTGCAATTAGGGCAGTCCTCTGAGTGTTTCTGCCTTCAGTGCAGGATACTTATTAGAAATTAGTTGTCTTGTTTTGATGCTGTCTTCCTAATGAAAACAAGACAGTTAAAATCCAAATAGAGAGAAGTGCCTCGCTAGTCTTTGGCATGTGATGACAAATTGTTCATGTAATGTGTGTAAATTAGAGAGTCTGAAGCCTCTGCTCTTGGAGTAATAAGCTTAGACTATAAAGGTATAACTGATTGCATCTGATAAAGGCACAAAGACATCCAAGTGACTGCACTTGTGGTGCTTGTCTAGTGTGCTCATTTTCATGATCAAATATGATAAGAAGGGCTGGTTTTGATGCACAGCTTGTTCTCTGCATTAGTAGCTCCCACCTCTTGTTTCCGTACCCTTCAAACACATCCTACAAACAAGCTCCATAAATACTTCATGTAGTATTGGGGCTACACAGCAGTGAGTTAACAGCAAAGTGGTTTGCTGCTTCTAGTTGTACTCTGCTCACTAGAGCTAGTACAAAATGAATGAACTTGAAATGAAAAATGATGTATTTATTTTTTTTTCTTTGCAGGGGACAGTAATAAGAGTGTTTTCCATTCCAGAGGGACAGAAACTCTTTGAATTCCGAAGGGGAGTGAAGAGGTAAGGTTCAGCTGGGTTAATTACCTGACACTCATTCCTTATGGTTGATTTCCAGTGTGTTCAGCAATTGAGCTGGCATCCTGATTTTTTTTGCCTGTTTTCATCTTCATTCATCCCTGCATGTATGCTTATAACAGTTTCAGCTTGAATGTTTTCCAATTTCATCCCTTTGGACTTGACTGTTCTACAAATCAATCCTGTCAGAACTGTACTCCCTCTTGCCTTTTAAAAATTTATTGGTGAGGGAGCTTGTTTAAAGTGGGTCACCTTCTGTAGGATATATTGTATTCTTATGGCAATTGGAGCCAGTACATCTAATATTCTTACTCTGTTCTAAACCCTTCTAATGCTGTGGCCATTGATAGCCATTGTGAAATGGTGATGTGGTTTGTGGTAGCAGTAACTCTGTACTTTGTGCAGGGTGAGACTGAGTTCAGATTGTAACTAATTGATCCCATACCTGGTAAACATCAGAGCTGAGCATCATTAATCTTCTTCTTGAATAGCTTCAAGAAATTATCAGAGAATTGAGAATGCTTATTATTGAAGGGGTTTTTTTCTTACTTTCAAAGTAGTGGTGACTTCAGAAATCTTCTTAACTAAGCCAAATAGTTTGACTTCTTTGTTTTTCTTCTCTTTTTTCTTTTTTTCCCAGGTGTGTAAGCATCTGTTCATTGGCTTTCAGCATGGATGGCATGTTTCTGTCTGCATCCAGTAACACGGAGACGGTGCATATCTTCAAACTTGAGACTGTGAAAGAAAAGTAGGTTTCAAAGGTGCCTTAGATTTTTCAAGGAAAAGGCTTAAAAGTTGACTGTACTCAGCAGAATGAGTTCTCAAAAGTGTGGACAGACTTCTTTTGAACTTTCACTGTAAAGTAAAGGGCATCAGAAGTCACTTATGAATCAGCAACTGCAGCTGAGCTGTGTACTGTTCTCCCACTGAGTAGAAAAGGTGTTTTTCTGCCAGAGAGAACTTGGCCATCCTTCACAGAGGAACGTGGAGCAGTTTTAAGATTTTCAGTTACATTTGTTTCACCTCTTCTGACATTCATATGGGAAGAGCTATCTCAGCAATACTTTCCAGCTGCATGTAGGGGGCTTTAAAAGGCACCAAGTTGTAAAATGTTCCTATTTATTATTTGAGAGGACAGTCTTAATTCCATTTCAGTGGAAGTTATTGGAAACAATGATTTGCTTAGTGATAAACAGATTAATAAAATCCTGAAGAGTGGTGCTTTCCAGTAGATTCTGCTCTTGTATAATGAATGTTATAAAATGCAGTCTTATATACAGAAGTATCAGTTTACAATCAAACATGCTTAAATAACTGGCTGAGGGTATTGGAGGACACATTTTCTCCTGTAGGAAGGATGAAGTGTGTTCGAATTCTCAAGAGTGTTAGTTGTTTCTGAAGAGAAACAGCTGCTTAATATCTTTTAAAACAAAATGTTTTCAAGTGTTTGGACACTTTTCTCTCTAAGGTGTAGGCAGAATGGGTCACTTTTCTCTTCTGACTTGTAGACCTCAGGAAGAGCCTACAACCTGGACAGGTTACTTTGGAAAAGTGCTGATGGCCTCAACGAGCTATCTGCCCTCTCAAGTAACAGAGATGTTCAACCAGGGTAGAGCCTTTGCTACAGTCCGTCTGCCCTTCTGTGGCCACAAAAACATCTGTGCACTTGCCACGTGAGTACAGGAGTGGAGCCTGCACTCCCCACCCTGCTGGGGTGTTTGGGCTCTGG
Organism: Trochalopteron elliotii; assembly: GCA_024734555.1. Taxonomy (NCBI): domain Eukaryota; kingdom Metazoa; phylum Chordata; class Aves; order Passeriformes; family Leiothrichidae; genus Trochalopteron; species Trochalopteron elliotii. The sequence goes on from JANPWX010000033.1 coordinate 4,188,922, forward strand.
AGAGGCTGCCACTATAAAACACAGCTTCATCTGCAGCAGAGCGGTGGGTCACCTGTGATCATTCCAGCTTAAGAGCAACATGGCAGAGCTAACACCTCACAGGCCTGTGAGAGAAGGAGGAAAGGGCTTCATATTTGGATAGGAATAGCCCATTTCTAAGTGTTGTTTAAAGATGTCTTCTAAAGATGTCTTTTAATTTTGGAACCAGAATATTGAGATCAGAGCCGCGGGCTTTTATGGCATTTGCTTCCATTAGTGCTATGGGGAGTGATGGTGTATGTTGTTAGTGAATTGCAGAATTAGGCAACCCAGTCTAACCATTAAAGAAGTCTTTGAAAGCAAGTTCATATAATTCTTGTCTCTAAAACAGCGTAGCATTCATTAAAGTTAATTTTGAGGACTAAATCTAATCTTTTATGCTGTCTTCCTCAAAGGCAGGTCCCATTTGGCACAGCTACCAAAGTAATAAGCTAAGCAGTAGTAAACTTACTTTGTGGGGGTTTTATAGTTTTTATGCTAAATTGACTTCATGTCTGTATTCTCACTCCTCTGATCTCAAAGCACCCTTTAAGCAATAATTAAGCTTTGTAACATTTCTCAAATAAGTAAATCCTTCCCGTTAGAATATTTGTCTCTGGAGTTGCACAAAGCTTGATAACAGGATGGTAACTTCGGAATCTGTTTCACAGAGTTTTATGTAATTGGTTGATTCATGTGGCATTCTGTTAGCCCCAAAATGTGGTTATGCTGTAAATTTTTTACACACAGTTCTTTCCTGGGTGCTCTATCTGTTAACAGCATTCCCTTTGCAGGAGCAAAAGTGTGGAAAATAATGCCTTAAAGTCATAGAATCATTTAGGTTGGAAAAACCCTCTGAGAGTGAGTCTAACCATTAAATCATGGGAAGGGAGGAGAGCATGCTTTCTTATGTTACTTAATAATCTTTTATTTAATAAAACTTCTGCTCTAAACCTTTCTAGAATCCAGAAGATCCCTCGTTTGCTGGTGGGAGCTGCTGATGGGTATCTCTACATGTACAACTTAGACCCCCAGGAAGGAGGCGAGTGCACACTAATGAAGCAGCACAAGTGAGTCCACGTTAGCTGAGAACTGTTGTATTTTATTTCCTCTCAAAATCCAGTTTTTTCTCAAACTTAGTTCTGTTCTGGAAAAATCTAACTTAGAAGAGCTCATTTCTTCAAACTAATATTTTTCCAGACCTCTGATATGAATGAGTAACTTCAGAGTCCCTCTGAGCCTTCCTTCCAGGTATCCACTACACCAAACACTGCTTTAGCAGCAGAAAATTAACCCTGTCCCAGTGCAGGGAGGGATCAATCGCTGCTCCCTCTGTGCTCCTGTTTCCTCTTGGCACTTTGAGTTGAGTCACTTAAACAAGAATTTGAAACGTGTGACACTGTCCTCTTCATCAATAAATGAGGTGGTTACAAACATGAGAAAGATCTTACTCTGACTTCACAGAGAGGAAACTGGCCTATGAAATTATCCCTGTGCTTTCTCTGCTGGTGTCCTTATTAAACTTCCTTGCATATAGGCCAGGCAGCTGGTGTTCTGTAATAGTACTGTAGAACACTTACAGAAATAGGACAATGCACTGTTTTTCAATAAGGGTTGGCAGGAAAAGCTGGGGTAATACAGGCAAATTACTTGATCAATCATAGAATTAAAGATAATAACTCGTGATGATAATTCAGGTTTGCAGCTTTGGTCAAACTACAATTATAGTCAAAAATCATACATTTATATGAACATTTGAAGACGTGACCTCTGGTTGGAGATGAAGTGAAGCCTCATAGAGGCTTGGCTTTACCAAGTTGTTAATCTTTAAAATGCTCTAATACTTTCTCTAGAGGGCTTTCTAGTATCTGTGTATGAAGCAACCACTTCTGCTGTGTCAGAGCTCATGATAACCTACAATATTGCTGATTGGAATGGGGTTTTTAATCATGGAGTCTTGTTTTGAGACTTCTTTTCCTACTATGAGCTACTAGAATTTAGATCCTGATGCTCTGTCAGAGGCAACCACAATGCTGATGAGTCTTCAGAGAAATACCATGTCTTGTGAGGTGCTTTCTAGCCAGGCCTCTGGAATAGAGGAACCTATATACATTACTCTTGCACATCAGATGGAATATTTTCCTGTAGCTGCCAGCTCAAGCTGTCTGGTGCCCAGGCAGATCACCTCTCTAGCTAACCCTTCTCTTCCTGGCAGGCTGGATGGCAGCATGGAGCCCGCCAACGAAATCCTGGAGTCTGCATCCCACGACCGGCCGCTGGTAGCGCAGACGTACAGTGCCGCTGTGACTAAAGGTACATATGTGCCTTCCTCACCCACCAGGCATGGTAAGGAGAGGGCTGGGAATGGGGCAGGGAGCACCTCTGCCTGTTGCTTCCTTCTAGATGGCTGCGTGAGCTGGTCCACATCTGCCCCGAGCTTTGCGTAACCGCGCGTGCGAGGTGGAGCCTTGGTGAGCAGTAGGAAAAGAGCACTCGTGGTGTGCAGTAGATTTCTGGGGGTGGATCACTGATCTTCGCTGCTTTCTGGATAGAATTTTGTCTTCAGTCGTGGTTGATTGCTGTAGTGGTAGTTGCAGTATTTGCCACATGGTTCTTGAGGCATTTCTGCACCCAGACCTTATGCAAAGCATCTGAATTGTAGCCCTGCTCCCTTTTTTTAATTTTTTTTTTATGAAAATTTGATAAATGCTGCTATTGTTCCTTTATGGGAACAATGACCTTTTAGCCTGATTCACTGCTGTGTTAAATCAAGAGGATGAGAACTTGGTTAATGCTGCAGCTCTCCAAGTCAGTGGAGCTTTTGCCACATCTGGCACCCAGGTTAGTGCTTTGCTGCAAAGGGAGGACAGTCAGCACATACATCTGTACTGCACTGCATCAGTGGAGACTGAAAACACCAGCCTGCCCAAAGCTCCGGTATGCACTGCACACACACAGGAGTTTAATTTTGATCATGAAGTGCTCTTGGCTTGGAGAAACGCAGTCATGAAACAGAGTCATGATAAAAACAAACATAGGGTGGCAGTGAAACTATTTTGTGTAATGCCTGCTACTTCAGCTCTACTCATTCACTCTGGATCCAAGCCTTAGTTTGTTGCTGCTGATTCCCCAACTCCTTGTTCCTTTCTCTCCAGCCTATACAGATGAAGTGGGTGCTGTGGGTGGAGCTTGCCTGGAAGATGAAACCAACTCCCTTCGATTGGATGAAGACAGTGAGCATCCCCCCATGATCCTTCGGACAGACTAAACTTGGACCTGTGAACTCACTCCTGAAGCAGAGAACACTGGCTTGACGTTTCTTGAGGAATCTCGTGTTATGCTGCTATGAACTTTGACATGAGTTGGGAGAGAGGATGACAGACTCTTACAGTTCTAAGTCGTAGCTGTAGTTCTAATTCTATACAATTGGAAAAATATATGGTTTTCAATTCAGTGGCTTTTAATCTTGCTTATCTATTTTAGCTGTGTTTATTTTTTTTGTTGCCAAAACCTGCTGTTTGTGCAGCCCTCAGAGCCTACTTAGCTTTGCATGCATTCATGTGCCAAGCAAGCATAGGAGGGGGAGAGAGAGAGAGAGAAGCCACTTTATAACAAACTCAAGTTTGTATTTTTTTTATATATGTATATAATATTTAGCCTATATAAGGAAGGAGTAGAGAAGTGGTTCTGGAAGCTGAGACTAGTTCTGCACTGACAAAGGTCCAAATGGTTTCCTGTGCATGGGCTTGCAGGCATACCTAGTGACTGACATGCAACCTTTCACATGCAATGGCCTGGTTTTTTTTGGGTTCTCCCTTCCATTTCCTGGACCATTTTGTTAATTAAAATTCCTTCTGAATGTTGTGTATTTGTGGGACTGTTCTGTTTGTTGGGATGGAAAACTGGAAGTGTTTCCCTGCGTAAGGATATAGAATATAGAAAGTGCCTTTACAGGGAAGGAAAGGAATTGCTGCAGGAAGAAGAGGTAGAATGAGGGAAGGGTTGTTAGAGAATCTTGTCTGTACTCCTTTGGTACTTGGCTGTCTGTAGCCTGTGGTGGCTGATAAGCTTGTGGGTTTTTGAGAAAAGACTTGGAATGCACTTTCTTTCCTGTAGATTGTCCTGTTTTCTTGGCAGAGTAGCAATAACCTTTTTTTATACCTTTTTAAATTATCCAAAGCAAGGATTCTGACAGGCTGGAGGAAGTCCCTGTAGAGTTTGGCAGCCCCACTCTATAAACAGCCTTAAGGTTTCCTGCTAGAAGGCTCTCAATTCCTGCTTCTTCTCAGTCTGGGGCTGAGTGTACTGCTCTAATAGTGAAAGTTCTTGATTTTTTTTTTTTTTATTTTTCAGATACTGATGTAAATATAAATGATTTTGAAAACTTAATTTACTTCTGGGTTCTCTACTGCTGCATAACAATGCTTTTCTTTCTTTCTGGTTGTTTTTTTTTCCATTCCCCCTCTCATCAGAGTACCTCTTATAATACACTCAAGGACTGGTAGTTTCTTTGGCAGTTTTGGAGTAAATCCTTAACTGCCCTGACACTGTCTAGGGCTTTCCAAGGCTGAGCAGTGCTGCAGACTATTTTTAGGGTTGTAATGTGCCTTCTCTTAAGTCTTGGATAACAGTTATTGAGCAAGTAATTAGTGAAGTGCTTGGTGAGTGTTACTTCCCCTTGCCAAAAGGAGCCTGCTTTGCCTTCTGTATATCAGTGTGGGTTGTTTCCTTTCCTCTACTGACTGCAAAGGAGTAAATATTAAAGGCGAGGAAATTGCAGATCTTGAGAGGAGGACAGAGGCTGAGTGCTCCAGCTATGTGTGAACTCCCTACCACAACTAGGCAGTGATGTTCTTTTAGGATTCAGTACCATGAACAAGCCTTCCCTGGAGCAGCAGCAGGCAGTGGGCTCTGTCCCCAAAGCCCTGTGTGGGCAGACGGCCTTCCCCTGCCTCTACAAGTACAAAGAAGGTGGCAGCCCCTGCCAGGAGAGCTCTGTCAGGGAAGCTGCTGTGAGTCCATGTCAGTGGAAGGTGTTTGTACACAAGTGTGTGTGGGAGAGAAGGGATCAGGCTTGTTTATTCACTGCAAACCCTTGACTGTCCTTAAGTAGTTGGTTGGAGTGGCTTGTGCTGTCCTCTCCAGAACCCAGCACATTCACAGCAAACCCCTGAGTCATGCTGAAATCTCACTTAGTCTCTTGACTTTAAGGTCTGGCTGACAACTCAATTCCATGGTCTGCAGTTATTTATTTATATTCTGCTTTACTGCTCTCAGCTTTGCTGTGATGTTCCAAGCTGCAGAGTGAAATACAAGTCTTGAAGTAAATATAAGCTCAGTGAGCTTTGCTGGCAAACTGAACCACCCAGGAGATGTCTGCTCATTCCAGACTAAAGCTGGTTAACATTCCTGATAACATCCTTGGAGGTTTGGCCTAGACTCCACAAGCACAGATAGCAGTAAACATTGCACCAGCAACACAGGTCTGCTAAGCACACAAGTTTTACAACTCTTGAGTGTAACAAAGGCCATGTTACACCCCTAAATGTAATTACTAACTTTACTGTTAAAAATGGAGATCATTTATTGTATTAATTTTATTCCCTTCTTAATTTTCATACCTTTTTTTCCACAGGTGAGTAGGAGATTCCATATTGGCTGTATTTGTGTCTTCCATATGCTGTAGTGTGTTCCTGCTCCTGGGCCACACACTGTGGAATTGCTGTGCCCTACTTGCTTCACTCTTAAATAGAAGCTGGAAGCCAGTTAAAAGTATCTTCTTGCTGTTGTAACTGAGAAAATCTTTTTATAGAGCAAAAAATACGAATGTTCTGAGGTTAGTGACCAGCTAGTAGGGTGGAGCAGGTCATTTCTGGTCCCCACTGGCTGTGTATTTAAGAGTGGTGACAGTACTTTGTCTTAAGTTCATTGCATGAGGATATAAACTTTTCCTTGCATAAAACATGACTGATCTAATTTCCCTGTGATGGCCTTAGGCCCTCAGTAACCACCCTGTTGTGGTGTGCTACCAAAGTTAGAAGCCTTTCAGGTTGGGGGTTTATCCCAGTGACACAAAGATGTGTTTCTTTTTTTTTTTTTCTTTAAGCATAACCAGAAATGCTTTTTGCAGCTGCATCCTCACCTGAGTGTGGAGCATGTGATTGCACTGTTGTTCTCTGTGAATCAGGTGGTGTCTAAACATCTCTGTTCTGATGCTCTGACAGACCCAGGGCAAGCCAAGGAGGCTCAAGCCCTGTGCTGTGGCCACGAGCTCCTGGTCACAGGATGTGGGAACACCCGGGCAGCCCCTCAGTTTAGACTGACCTTCCTTGGAAGGACAGTGTTTGTTCTGTACAGCCTGTCTCTCTCTCTCTCCATATGGGCTGCACTTCTTGATAGCTTTTAGCTCAGTGGAGGGTTGAGGCAGAGAACTGAAACAACCAAAGCTGGGGAGGGGGGAACACTGAAAAACTTGGAATCCTAAACTCAGGTCTTAGCTTGCAGTGGGATGAGTTCCCAGTGAGTACCGTAGGGAAGGAGCTGTTTGTCTTGATGTGCAAATGGGCAGCGAGTGCAGGTCCTGGGCTGCTGTCTCGACATCTGTTTACTCTGTATTTCGAGTTGTGAGGCAGAAAGCTTTTATCTGCCCTGGCCTCTTCTTATGTCACTGTTTCCAAAATACAAGTGATAGATATGAATCTAGCAGTTAAAAGGCAGGGCCTGGCAGAGAAGGAGGAGGAAGTAGAAAGCATCAAGAGGTTGGTAAAAGCTGTTTGTTCTGATACCCTGTTGAACAAGACACTGGCACGAGTGCTCCCTCTGGGATCAGGTGTGTGCTTGTACCTCGCTGCTCTGGGTCCTGCACGGCGAGTTTCTTGGCTGTGTTTTGCAGAGGTGGTGGCTTTTCAAGTCTGCCTGAATGCAAATAAATACCTGAGAAGACCTTTAATGCAGTGACAGGTGTCTGCACAGAGGAAACTTGGCCTGACCTGTGTGGAATAGTGAAAAGGGAGGAGTGAGCAGAGGAGCCCCGGGCTGGGTGAGCACTGAGCCCGAGCACAGCACTCTCTGTTATGTCCCATGCTGTGCTTTCTTGGCTCCAATAATGGCATTAGCACCAACCAGCATGCAGTAGGACAGTAGCATTTCTTTCCCTGTGGGTTGCTGAGCTGTTCAGTATCCCACTGGTGTGTGCAGATGCTCCACTGCTGTTTGCAGAGCAATAGGAGTCTTTGTCCAAAGCGTTGGTGGGGATTAATCACTGCAGAGGTTTGGGAAGTTTTATTCTGTGCTCCAGCTGTCCTGGCTAACAGTCAACTTTATTTAACTTGTTCATATCTGAGAGCAAGGCCCCGAGTGTCTTCTCCACATGTGGAGAGCAGGCCTTTCTTTTCCTGGAATCTGCTGGCCTGTGAAAGGCTTGCAATGAAGAAAGCATGGCTCTGACTGTAAATAAATCCTTTCAGATTCCAGTTGTACAACCAAAGGAATTCAGCAAATTCCTATTTTTCTAATCATGACATGCCTTCATTTTAATGCTCTTCCGACTGGCAAATCTCATCTTACACTGCTTTGGAAATAACGGGCAAGAAGTTGTAATTCTGGCTTGCAAACAGCTGCCCTTGTGCTCGTTACAGGTGTCAGTGCTGTGGCTTTGGCCATGCGGCCGCAGGGACCCTGCATGTGTCCAACTCAGGAGTGGGGAGTTCTCCCCAAACCTGTAGCTCTGGGTTTCTGTGGGGCGTTGACTCAGCCCTAGGTCTGCCTGGATCTATTTGCTCTTGCATTTGCTTCCTTACCTGGAGAAAACCCTGCATCCTGCAGTGCTCACTGACTGTTTGGTATCTGTGTCGATAAGTGGAAAAATCTGTCTTAACATTCCACCTCACCAAGTGTCTGGCTCTCACTGCTAGCCCGTCGCTCTTTGTAATTTTATAACTGCCTAAGAAATTAAATCTGTGTTGTGATAAGTATTCTGTGTCTTCTTCCTTTTGTTTGCTACTTGGAGATGGGGCCAGATAAGATCAGGGTAAGGCTACGTGGCCCAAACCAAAACAGCAGCAGTTGTGAGCCCTCAGTCTCAGCTGTGCTTTGTAGCTGCTCTCCACAGACACTCAGCTTGGGCTTTGAAGGGACTGGGAAAGGACAAGCTGAGTTTTTTCTGGCACATTTTGCTTGCAAATGTAATTTTCCCTCTTGTTCCTCCTTAAAGCTGCTCTTCCCAGGACTTGCATTTGTGTATTTTTCTCATGCTGCTCAGGTGAGTTTGATAAGTGCCTTTATTCCGTTTTTTTTATGGGATGCATCTCAAGCAGTACTTTCATTCCCAGCCCACTCCCTGTGCTGTCGCTCCAGGCTTGTTGCTTCTCGCGTTCAAGCCCTGGAGGGAGATGTGGAGCGAGCCCTTGCAGATGGGGGAGGAGGCAGCTCCTGCTTCTGTGTCCTTCCTCCTGCAAAGCAGCGATGAGAGCTTTGATCGGGGTGGAGACAAGAGGAGCAAAAGCCTTTCTGCTCTTGCTGGAGCGGGCGGGGATGAGCTGAGGATGAGACTCTCCCTGTTCTCCCGCGTGGCTGTTTCCTCAGCTGAGGAGCTGCAGGCGCCGCCTCCCCTGATCCAGCTCTGGAGGGCAATGCTGCCCTGTCGCTGCTGCTTTGTGCCTCCCTTTGCTCCGGGCAAAATAGGCTCTGTTAGCTCAGATGAGTGTCTCCAAACTGTTCACTCGGCTGCTGGTGATGTTTCCCTGTCTCTTGCCTGGAGCAAACTGAAGATCTGAGGGAAGCTGCTGGTGGATTCAGGAAGTGGCAGTGACTTCCATCTGCCGTGGTGATGCCAGCAACTCCTCTGTCCCCTGTGTCCCAGGTGGACAGAGTCATCCAGACCTACTGGTGCTTTGGGAGGTCCAACAGCCCCTCTGCTCCTGCCCTAGGGGAGCAAAGCAGAATATTCTCCAGTGAGCATGAGGAAAATTGTGAACAGGGGGTCATACTCAGCCCTGAAATAGGCAGCTGTGGTTGCCTTCAGGACGGCAGTTTCACATCTGTCTGCTGCTGCTGAGTTTGGCCCACTGAGCATGAGTTTCCAGGGAAGGGACTGAGCAATCCCATCTCCAATTATTTATCTTATTACAAGGGTAAACATGGACTTGTGCCTCTGTTCTTCCTTGCCTTCTCTTGGTACTGAGTAGGCTTTTGGGTTTAGCTGTGACTATCTGCCCAGTGGTCAGGCCCTGACACCCTTCACTACACAGGACTTGAATCCAAGATGAAACAACTGAGCAGAAGCACAATCCTGGTGTGAACAGCCCCACTTGGGCTGTGGCTGAGCTGAACACACTGCTGGGAGCAAAGGAAGGAGTGAGGTACCAGGCAGAGCAGCTCCCACTGCCCCTGGCCTGGCTGGTTTGCAAGGTGGATGCAGCATCACTCATTTTTAGAGCCAGCGGGCAGAAAGGAGCAGGGGCTGGGGTGGTGCTGGGGCCAGAGGTGAGCGCCAGCACCACTCTGATCCTGCCCAGGCTTGGGAGCAGCTTGTGCTGCTCTGCAGCACCCACATTCTGCTGCTCCCTGAGCATTCACCTCTCCCGTGCCACATCCAACCCATGCAAGTCTCAGACAGGCCCTTGGCAGAGGCTTTTTTGGCTAATTAATGATGAACTATGAGCTAATGAGGGCACTGTGCCCAGATTGCTGGAGCTGAGGACTGTTGATGCCGGCTCCTCCAGCACTGGGTTATGTTTTGGGTTGGGGATTTCAGCAGAGAGCTTCACTAAGTTACAGGTGATAATAAAGGAGTTGGAGATTGCTGTATCTGGGTAAGTCCATAAAGCAAGCCAGAGGGTTCTGGCAGTATTTTGATATTTTGGATTCTGTTTTGCAGGGGCAAGGAAAGCCCTGGGAGAGACTCATTTTTCCACAAGAGTTGTCTGGAGCTGGGGAGCACCAAGTGATGCAATACACAGATCCACTTTGTCCATGTGATCAGATCCACCTTGTCCACACGGTGGGTACAGAGTCACTTTTGGGTGCCAGTCTGATGTGTAACTTCTCAGCACCTCCCTTGTCACTGCTGTCCCCTCCTCCTTGCTTTGAGGGAGGCTGGTGACACCATCAGCCACTGCTCCTCAGCAGCTCCAGCTCGGGGCTGATAATTTATTTTATCTGTGGAGGGCAGGCAGAGGGATGGGCCTGTGGCTGGTGAGGGGAAGGCTTCTAGGGGCCAGCAGTGGGGGGCTGTGCTCTGCTGTTGTGCAGCTGCTGGATGGAGGTGCAGGGGCCTTGGGCCACAGAGCGTCCCTGTCCCTTCCTTGGGACCATCCCAAGAGTATCCATGTACTTTCCCTTCTCTGGTACCATCCCAACCTTCTTTTCCTGGAACATCCATGTTCTTTCCTTCCTCTCCTGGGAGTATCCCTGCTGCTTCCCTGGGAGCATCCCAGCCTTTCCTCCTCCAGAGCATCCCTGCATGTTCCCCAGCAGCATCCCAGTCTTCTTCCTCCCATAACTTCCCTACTCTTTTTGCTGGCAGCATCCCAGCCTTTTCCCCTTGGTGCATCCACACTCCCTCCCTTTACTCCCATAACATCCCTCATCCACTTCTTCAGCAGCACCTTCTGTGCATGCTGAGGACATCTGCCTTGCACTTGTGCTCCTTGACCTAGAGCAAAACATGAAGGGGAAAAATACTGATCTGTGCTTGCCTTCACCCAGCCCCTGAGCCAAAATTGCTGGGGGAGGCAGAGGCAGTTTGGCTGCTGTATGTGGAGCTTGATCCAGCCATGCTGGGATGAGGGGAACGTGGTGGGACCGGAGCAGAGCGGGTCTGGCTTTGGCTGTGTGGCTGTGCTGCTGCTCTGCCGTGTTTTCCTGAGTAAATAATGCTGCAGCTTTTGGAATTGGGCCCAAAAATTGGGTTCAGGCAGGGGAGGGCAAAGCTCTGGGCTTCACTTAGCCCCACAACCTCTACTGCTGGCTGAAGCCTGGAGCAGGGCTGGTGTGAAGGGAGATGTAGACCCTCCCTCTGTACCATCAGGGCACAGGGCTCCAGGTGTCCCCTGAGGACCCCCCTACTCTCTGTGGGCACGAAGGATGGTGAAATCTTGCAGAGCATCTCTCCTTTCCTTACCCGAAAACAATTTTGGAAATGAAAGCCGAGAGAGACAGAGCCAGGGATGTTATCTCACCCCTTTTTACCGTTTCAGATAAGAAACAGCCTTTCATCTCTCCCAGGGTGAAAGGCAATTTGCATTTCAAGAGGTCAGGACGAAGCTTTTTCTCTTTACCATCCGAAATTCGTTATTCAGAGCCTATTTGGAAACAAAACAACACATGCACGGGAAGATGGCCTCTGCAGGCTCAAATTAACTGCTCCTGTCATCCCTGATTTCCCTGGCTGCTGCTGGAGGATGCGGGATCGAGGAGGAGGTGCAGGCACTGCTGGAGATGTGAGAGGAGCAAACCTGTGAGCTCATCGGTGTGGCTGGAGCTGCTCCAGGGCTCGGGGGTCTCCCCTGGGAATTGGGGGGGCTTTGCACACCCCCTGCCCTGAACAAGCTTGGCTTAGACAGGTCAGTTCCCTGAGGATAACTCCAGACCCACCTCCCTGCAAACCCTGCTTCCTTCCAGCTCCCACACTCGCCCTGGACTGGGACCTCAGCCTGGCTCCAGCAACCCAATCCTGCCTAATAAAAACCCTCTGACAGCCTGGAGCTTGGCTGGGGCTTGCTGGGCGCTGCTGCTTTGTTTTCTCAGCTGCTGCCTCTGCCCTCACTGCTGCCACTTACTGATATCAGAGTTTGCATTAGCAGGTGCAACTCTGGGATATTAAATTACCTGTAAAAAGCTGTAGCAACGAAAGACATTGCTGGAGGCATCAAGGCCGCTGGTTTCAGGGTTTTTTTTCCTTGGTTTCAGGTGTTTTGTTTTGGTTTTTACCTTGCATTTAAAGGAGACGTGAGGATGGGTAAAGTGGTATTGGCTGAATAAAAAACGTAAGTAAAAAGTGGCATAAGTAGAGGGAGAAATAAATAAATAAATAATCTTGTTTATTAAATGAAACAGCTGGGTAGGAAAAAGAATGATCTCCGGGAAGAAAGCAGCTCCCTGGGCTATTTTTAGCTCTTTTGTTTCTCTCCCCCCTTCCCACCCCCACCCTCCTTGCACAGTCGGAGGGGTTGGTGCATGTCAATCCTGCTGTTCTCCCTCACCTCCTGAGTGCCAGGTGATGTGCTCTTTTCTTATTTTCTTTTTTTTTTTTTTTCCTCTTTTTTTGCATCTTATTTATAGCATGGAGGTGGGGGGAAGGGCAGCAGCATCAGGAGAGGCCGTGCAGGCATATCGCCCTCAGTCCTGGCTGGGGAAAGGAGGGGGCAGCAGGGGCTGAGCCTCTCCTGCAGCATCTGGGGCTGCACATGGGCCCTCCCTCTGCTCCTCGGCAGCTTCAGGAGATGCTGTAACCCCTCCGAAGTTCCCTTTGCCTGGATCTTGGGGGGCTGCAGTTGCTGGGCTCCCACCAGCTCCAGGGCAGGGGCCACGTCTGGTGTCTCCTCTCTGCTCTTGCAGCAGTGGGGCTGGAGGAGCCCTGGATTTCCATCAAGTTTCTCCCTCTAGGCACCATCATTCCTAAACCCATCCCAGCAAAGCTCTCCACTACCCCCAGGCACTCAGCCCTGCAGCCTTCCCCTTTCCCAGCCATCCCTCCCAGCTCCCACATCTCCCATCACATCTCCTGGATGCTGCTGCTGCCCCAAGACCCCTCTCCCCTCATCTCTGCCACCAGCTCCCCCCTCACCGAGCATCCTCGTGGGCTCCCATCTTTGTGCCCTTATGGAAGAAAATACATAATTCTTTTATTATTCAATTAGGAATTTAACACACAATCAGGTGATCGCTTTAAGAGGATTTCCTATAAGGCAGGATTTGAATAACGGGGCTATGAGTAATATATTCCCTTAACTGGTTTATTCCTTTATCAGATTTTTTTTCCCCCCTAAGCACTTTAATGCATTTACTTTCCCATTGTCGACACTTTTCTCCTCGCTCTTCCTCCCTCCCCGAGCTTATGCAAATCCCCCGTAAGGCGTTTAATGCGCCGTGTGTGTCAATAGTGCCCAAATCTTTGCGACAGCATTAGGCTTCATGCGTGCCCCGGCTGATTAAGGGGGTGGTGGGGCCAGCCTGGCTGCCCAAACCCCCTTCCAACCCCCACCGTGGGGCCAGCCAAGGGGCCTCGGCGCTGGGAGCTGCATTTTTCCAGAGAAAAGGCTGGACTGAAAGTGGATTTTCTTTTGCAGGGCTGGCCGTGAATGGGGAGTGTGGGTCTGACCTGTCCGCCGCTGTTTGCCGCCCTGTCGCTCAGATTTCGGGATGTGTGGAGGTGTTCACTGGGAGAGGGGGATGGCTGCGGGTGGGATGTGAGCAGGGAAGGAAGAGGAAAGTGGTAAAATAACCCCTGAGCCGGTGTCAGTGTTGATTTTGCACACACAATCCATCCTGTGTGGCAGCAGGTGCTCAGGGTGCCTGCTGGAGCCCTGTGGGAATGGCTTGGGCATCACTGGCAGGAAAAGCTGGGGTTTTCCCACTTTTTGTGCCACCAAGGGCTGAGGCCAGCTCACCCTCACCACGCTGCCCAAGCCTCCCTCATGCTGTGGGTTTGCTTTCCCTGAGGCAGCCTCTGGGCTTTGGTTTGGGGGGGTTAAACAGCCTTTACAGACAGGGGTGTGATGTACCCGGTTACTGGGATAGAAGCCTGGAGCCTGGCTCAGGGGGATGGATTTGCCCTGCTCAGCTTGGTGGAATGTTCCGTCTGAACGCCACAGACAGTGCTGGGGAAAGGGGAGCCTACGGAGGAGGGCAGCACTGATGAAAGGAATAGCAAAAAGGGTTGGCCTGTAATTCCTGGTTTTCCCACTGCCTGAGGGTTTTGTGGCTGCTGGTGAGGTTCTTGGTGAGCACAGCACGGGAGAAAACATCCCCTCCAAGGGTAACTCACCATTTTCTCCTTCCAGAGAAGAGTCTCTCTCAACCTGTGTCTGTAAATAGCCTGGTGAGTGGGAGCGAGCTGAACCGGCCCTTCCCGGTGTTGTTTCCTCTCCGCCCACCACTGATTGTCTCCTTTTTTTATCCCGTCCTGCCACTCTGCCTGTGCGTGCAGCAATTATGCAAAGTTGCAATCAAGGAGCTGAATTAGGAGCTCATCTTGGATTAATTAGTGATGGATGCAAATCTGTTCCAACAAAGAGGAACGAGGGGAATGCAAAGGCCACGGGTATCCTCCCAGGGTTTCTCCAGCTCTCCCAGGCTGGTTTGAGGGCAGGAGGGATGCAGAGTTAGGCCTTGCAGGAGAATTGGGGCATCCACGTGAAAGAATTTGGTTCTTGGCCTTGGGACAAGGCTTGGGTGCCCCAAAGCTGATGCTCAGCTCTGCCCCTGCATCTCCATGGAGGTTTTAAATGCAGAGCTTTGGGCTTAGAGCATCTCCTCCCATCCCAGCCCTGCTGCAAAGCTTGGGGAAAAACCAGTTAATCCCTGCGGCCTCCAGTGCTGAGCTCCTGCCAGCACTGGGGATTTCTGTTCTCCTGCAATCGGATTGTGACAAACCCCTCCACTTGCATTGAACAAATTCCCTGGCTACTCCTCGCTCCTTGCAGGCCTCAGTAATCCCCCAAGTGTGACTCTGGCCAAGAGGCAACATCCCTGATTAATCCCCGCCGCCGTCCCCACGCAAAGCCGCTGCTGCCCAGGATGCTCCTGGTGCTGGCACGACACGCTCGGCCAGCGCTGGGAGCAGACCCCAAGGAAGGATGCAAAGGATGCAATGCTATTTAAAGGAGCTTTCCCAAGAGGGGATTGCAGGCTTGAGAGCAGCCTCTTCTTCCCGTGAAGTGGAAAAGATGGATGTGTAGCACTCCCGGGAGCACTGAGCGAGGGGGTGTGGGGAGGGGGGGCAGATGTTTCATCCCTTTGCCTGCCTCCCCCCTCAGTGTCACCCAGCCCAGCTGGTGCAGAGGGGACACCCACTGGGCACAGAATAACCAGGGCAGCCTGTCAGGGTGAGCACAGCTTGGTTAAGCAGCTCCTCAACCAAGGGATGGCTCGTGGCTGTGCCCACAGGGATGGGGACAGTAGGGACAGCCCCTTCCCATGGTCCCCAAGAGTTTAAAGCCTTGGCTTGAGGATTTTGACAAACTGAAAGCTCTCTCCTTCCTCTCCCCTCCGTGACAGCAATGATTAATAAAACCTGACTCGGTTGGAAGGGCAAGGAAAAAAAACAACAATGCAGGACATTTCTGGAGATCTTCCTAATCCAGCATCTCGGAGCCAAATGAATCAGCAGCTCCTTATTCTGCCGGCAGGATTAGTCAATGTTCATCCAGGCTCCTGGGAAGTGAGGTGAGGCTCTGCATAGCAAGGAGCTGTGGCAAGGTGGCCACAGGGTGTTGGCTGGTTCATGGAGCCAAGCAAATCCCTTCTTGTAATCCTGCAAACACTGTTGGGATGCACCCACTCGTGCTAGGAGCCATGGGACAGCTAGGAGAGGCAAGAGAAGGGGAAAACAAAAAAATACCTCTAAAAAACTGCAGTGAGGCTGTTGGATGTGGGGTGTAGGGGAAAGACTCCAGGCTGGGGCTGTGTATAAGGGATGTCTCTCATGCCACAGGGACCAGGATGCCTGGGACCTGGAGTACCATGCCTGGCTGGTTCTCTTGGCTGTTAAAGTGGGTCAAGCAGAAACCCAAGGAGCATCTGAGCTCGCCAACCTTGAGCCAACTATGTGGAAGCTGAATTATTCAGGGCCAGCTTAAAAAATTGAAGAGCCCAGCAAAACTCCAGGAGAGCCCATGGGACCCCCATATCCTTGTCAGGCAGAGGCAGCTCAGCCTGTCCATGCTCAGGGGGTACCTTGGGCATTTTGGGAGGGGGGGACTGTGTTGTTTGTGTCTAACACTGCCCTTGGGGATGGGGAAAGCAGAGGGAAAACACCCAGAGAAGTTCACCCTGACTTCATCTCCCTATTTCCCTGTAGCACTCCAAGCTGTAGCAGTTTCCTTGGGTATCCCAGCATGGTTCTGTCCCACCTATAGCAGGAGTAGTTGAAAGAGAGCCCCCTTGTCCCTTAAAATGGGGATCTCTTGATTCTGTGATTTTAGAGAGGAGGCTAAAACTCAGAGCCTTGATCTTTGCCACCAGGTGTTTGGTTGCTGCATCTCCCCACAGCTTGGAGAACTTGACATCCATTTGGGAGCTAAGCTGCTCCCCTCAGCTGGGTTGCCTCTAAAGGACCACCCGTGGTGCTATTCCCGGGGCTTTGGAATGGGGAGAACCAGCTCCTGGGGGGAATCCCTGTGGTGAGTAATGCTGCCTGGCGAGCGCCGGGAAAAGGCGGGTGCACATATGCTTCAGCTCATCCTGCTCTTTTCATGGAGCACTCTCACTGTCTGGGTGCCAACCAGTGGCAGACACGGCCAGGCAACCCCCACCACACTCACCCCCGCCCCCGCCCCCCCCCGCTTTGTTTTTTACAGGTTCTTGTCTTTAAGGTTCTTGGAAGAGGGTGATGGGGTCTGGCGTAGAGCAAGGGGATGTACCCCAAGGGGAGCGAGGTGCTTTGAGATTTTACAACGACACTATGAAACGAGAGCTGAACAAATGTGCCAAAGCAAACAGCCCAAAAAAATCCCCTTTTGCACCAGAGGGCCGAGCTGTGCAGGTGCTCAGCCCAGAGGGGAGCAGGGAAGGCTGAGCCCCGGCTCCAGGCCGTGCTTGGCACAGCAATCAGGTACGCTTTGAGCCAAACTCCGGCTATTTCAGCCAAAGAGAAAAGATGGAAATTTCCACCTGGCCTGTTTTCTTCCCTGTGATGAATTTGCAGGCGACCCTTTCCTCAGCCCTGTTCCCGGCAGAAGGGTGGCTGAGGTAGTACAGGCGGTCGTGTCTCTAATTTCCTCAGGCAGCAGCAGCAGCAGAGGCAGCGCATCCCCTGCCCCACACGCTGATTTACACAACGCAGCATCTATTGACTGCGAGGAGATTGTAATTCACAGCCCGGGGCGGTGCAGCCACGGCCTGGGAGCAGGGATGGCTCCTCTCCTCCTTCCTGCTGCCTCCATCCTCACACACTCTCGAGGGAGAGCCCAGCAAGGGATGGTCCCCCAGGGCTCTCACCCAGTTCGCTGGGAGGGGGCACCTGCTGAGTCCCCCCTCTGTGCCTTGCTCCTCCTGGATAAAACCCGATAGCATCAGATCAGATCCCCGTGACGGAGCCTGCAGCCTGGGCCAGCTCACCCAGCCCAGCAGGGGTGGGGACACCCACGAAATCCCTGCCAGAGTCACCCACCTTGGGGACACATATCTTCTCCCTGGATGGATGTCCACACTGCCCCATATTGCTGGTTCCCTTCCTCCTCTGCTTCCATTCCCTGGTTTTGGAGGAGGGCAGAGACTCTCTTGACTGTTTCCTCAGAAAGCTGGGGGACTCCTGTGTTCTGTTAACCAGAGCTGGAATCCATCCATCCCATCCATTCATCTCTCCACCCATCCCTCCTGATTCCATCATCCCCTCTTAGACAAAACCCTTCGCAGGGCAAGAATTACCCTCTCCCTAAAAAGCTCATTCCCTGAACTAAATTACCGGGGCTTTCTTCCTAATAAATCTCTTTGCAATTAGCTTCGGGCTTCAGACACCCCTCTAAGGCGCCTCTAGCTGGTACCTATAGGCGGTACCTATAGGCGGTGCCTATGGACAGGGGTATGGGCGTGCATCGGGAAAGCCTCTCCCGCGGCCCCGGGGCCGGCGGGGGGGC
>JANPWX010000033.1:4207137-4269884 GCA_024734555.1 Trochalopteron elliotii
AGGTAAGAACGGCCGCGACCTGTTGTGTTCGGCCGGGACCGCCGGGAAGCGAGGGGAAAGGAGGGGAAGCCGCCGCCGCCCCGAGCCCCTGCCCGCCCTGGCCCCGCTAAGCATCTTCCCGACACCCCCGAGCATCCACCGGGCGCGGCCGGGACCGCGCTCCCCGCGCTCCGCCCGGCCAGGAGCTTCTCCTTCACACCGGGGACGTGGGGTACTGAATCCCCCCTGTTTATGGCAACTTCGCCGCTGGCGAGATGTCGGGGGGACCCTTTTGCCGGAGCAAAATCCGCTTTTGTGCCCTAACAGGAGGGCTGCGGTGCCCGGGGGTCACGCAGAGCCGGGGGGCAGCGGGGCACGGGCTTCTCTCGGGGGAGACCTTCCACCCCTGCCCGCGATGGAGAAACGTCCCCGCCCCCACACTGGGGCCACAGGGGTGGCAGGGTGCAAATCCATAGGGGCAGACGGATGTAAATCCGGCGGGAGGAGAAAATCCAATTTACGGCAGCGCAGGGATGCTCGGGGGAGCGAGGCGGAGAGTGCCGGAGGCTGGTCCAGCGCCGTGGCTGTGCAGCGCATCCCGCATCCCGCTCTGCTCCTCGCCCCGGGAAGTTTGGGCCACACACAGTACGTACCAGGCTTTTCCAGCTGGTATGTTCTCCGGCTGGGATTTCCTGCTATGGAAAAACCCTGCAACAGGCTTCCCGGCATCCCGGGAGATGCTTCCCGCTGGGTTTTATTGCCTGGGGTGGCAGCAGGCACGGGAGGGCGAAGGGGATTGCAGACAGCTCCTCTGGGAGCGGTAGGATAGAGCAGTATCCCCAAGACAACGTGCCCTGCTGGGTTGTTCTTCTCGTGGAGCCCTGGGATGGGGGTCTTGGGCTCTGGGAGGGGGACCCCATCTCAGCCCCCCAGCAGTGCTGTGACCTCAGCACAGCCTCCAGGCCAGGGCCATGCTGCCCTGTGCAGCCGCCCCTGCAGCAAGAGAAGCACTTTAGGCTCCAGGAACTCACTCACAGGGTGTGTGGGCACCACGTTTGCCCACCTGCCTCAGGGCCCTCCAGCATCCAACACACCCTGGCAGCTGGAAAACCTCTCTGCTCCTACAAACGCCATGTCTGGCAGGGAGACCAAAGAAATCACTGTCATTGATTTTTCCTCCCTTGCCTGACTCAACCTACTGCCTTGGAGATTTTTTTCACCACCACCACCACCCCTGGATGCCAGGGAGATCTGCAGGAGGTGGGCTGTGGACAGGCAAGGAATTCAGAGCAGCCCCCTGGGGCTGAACCACAGGGATGAAGCCTGTTTTGGGTGGCTCTGGTGGGGTCACTGGAGGATGTCAGGTATTTGGAGAGTTTATTTTGGGATGATTTTGGTGCAGCCCCTCTCAGGCGTGACGCTGGGGTCTCTCTGGCAGCTCTCGGAGCAGGTCCATGCTGGCTCAGATCCTCCAGAAAAGAAAATCTGAAAAAAGCAGGGTCCTATCTCCTCTCTGAAAGCTGCAGGATTGTGTCTGCCCGGGCTGGCAGCTCTGCCCCAGCCCCAGGCACCAGAGATGCTGAAAAGGGCATAAAACAGAGCAAGTGTTCTGCCTGCAGGGAGCAAGGGCTTCCCGAGGCAGCCGGGATCATCCCTGCAGCCACCTTTCCGTGAGTGCTGTTCATCCATTAATTTCTCTAATTGCTTTTGGAAATCACAGTGGTGTTTGTCTTTGGTAGCATCCCTGTGAGGTGCTGAGCCAGGCTGTGCCTCAGGGGTGGCTCGTGTGGGTCCCCCACGAGCTCTTGCTCACCACCCCAAAGCCAAACCTTTGCTCAGAAAGTCGGTGGATCCCATTTGCCTTGGGGAAATCATATTTCCAGGTGGAAAAACCACCAGTACTGCTGTGATACAGCAAAGTGGAGAAGGCTCAGCGCCACCCCCACGCCATTGTCCCTTGCAGACCCCTGGCATCACCCAGGGGGGACACAGGAGCAGGGGGTGTCACTGCTCTCCCTCCCTCTCAGAGTGGCCAGGATGGGCTCGGTGGGAGCCGAGCGCTTCAAGGAGCTGAGCCCCGCGGCCACGCCGGAGGGAAACGTGGTGATGAGCTTCAGCTTCGACAGCTACCAGCTGGAGGAGGACGAGCTGCAGCGGGGCAGCCAGGCCAAGGGTGTCCTCACCTTCATGGAGCCAGGTGAGGGCAGGCACGGCCCAACCTGACCCACAGCCAACAGCCAGGTTCCCTACTGGTTTCCCACCCACTCAGGAGCTTCCTGGGATTGCCCACTACCCTTTTTCATCCCTTTTTGTACCCATGTGAGCCACCAGCACATCCTGTAACAGTGATATCTTGCAGGCTGGCAAGGAGTTAAGGATTGGTGTCCTGGTTCTCCTGTCAGGCTCAGCCCCAGCCTGCAGCTTCATCTTTCTCCATGCAGGACTCGGGGACACCCCTGGAATTCACCCCAGCCCTGCTCCACATCCTGAGGCAGCCCTGTCCACCTCCATACCCTCCTTGACCCTTTCTGCACCTTGACTTGTGCTGTTATGTGCACCCTCAGCTTGTTTAGCTGCAATTAAAACTCACCAGAACCCAAAGCCCAGATGTTTTCCTGCCTCCTGGGTCTCCACTGAAATGTCTTTATTTAGGGAAGGAACTTCTCAGAGGTGGGGCTGTTTATTTGTACATCTACAGGGAGCTGAGCTGTTTCATCGCCTCAAGGTTGGGGTCTGACGTGGGTCCCAGGGGTGCAGCAGGGCCACTGTCATGTTTTTCTTGCTTTCCTCTTTTGGGGCAGTTTCTGAGGACCCCGAGCCCCAGGATCGATACCATGGGATTTATTTTGCCATGCTCTTGGCTGGGGTGGGATTTCTCCTGCCCTACAACAGCTTTATCACTGATGTGGATTACCTGCACCATAAATACCCAGGTAGGTCTGGAGCAGCTCCAGCACTTCCCTGACACCCCAAACCTGGACAGAGCTCAATCCCACTTCCAAGGGAGCTGAACTCCTGTCCCACCATCACGTGCCTCTCTTCAGGGACCTCCATTGTCTTTGACATGAGCCTCACCTACATCCTGGTGGCCTTGGTGGCTGTCATCCTCAACAATGCACTGGTGGAGCTGCTGAGCTTGCACACCCGGATCTCTGTGGGTGAGTGGGGTCCCTGCAGCCCCAGGCAGGGCTGTCCCCATGGTGTGCCCCTGCCACCACCTCTGTCTGCCCCCCACAGGCTACCTCTTTGCCCTGGGGCCCCTGCTCTTCGTCAGCATCTGCGACGTGTGGCTGGAGCTGTTCAGCCGCAGACAAGCCTACGCCATCAACCTGGTGGCTGTTGGGGTGGTGGCCTTTGGCTGCACAGGTATGTGGCAGAGCAGCTGGGCTGGGACATGGCAGGTAGGGATGGGAAACAACCTCAATCCCTGAGATGTGGTCTCCTGGGACTCCTGATCCCTATAACCCTCAGGTCCCTGCCCCATCCCCTCCACCTCTGTCCAGGCATTGTGGGACTGGCCAGGGGCACCAGCACCAAACCATGTATGGGTCACCAACACGACTGATCTGGGCCACCATGGTGGCATCCCAAGACCTCGCACCTGGTGGCCACTCTGGGTGGGAACAGACATAATGGAGCATCCAGGGAGGGGAAAAAGGCCCTGCTACTTTTGGAGCAAGGAGGCTGCTGGAAGGAGCAGCTTCCAGTTCCCTCTGGGGTTTCTTCCCCCTTCCCAGAGTTTCGGCTGCAGCAATAATCCCTCCTTCTCCCCTCTGTGCATCTCTCCTGAAGTGCAGCAATCCAGCTTCTATGGCTACACGGGGCTGCTGCCCAAGCGCTACACGCAGGGAGTGATGACGGGCGAGAGTAAGTACCCACAGCCAGTGACCATGTCCACATCCCACCACATGGCCTTGCGCCTTCTCCTGGGGCCCCAGTCAGTCACACCTGGGTCCCCACTGGCTCCAGCACAGCCCAGCTGGGTTGCCAGCAGATCAGGGACACCTCAGGGTGCTCCCCAGCAAACCAGCAAAAATTTTACTGGTTTTTAAATCCCTGCACTACCATGCCAGGCTGGGGGTGGGGGTGTCTGCCAGGAGTTTTATTACCCCAAAATCACTACTGGTGACTCCTCTATACCGGGAAGCATCACATCCATGTGGTGGGGGATGATGAGGATCCCTGAGGTGGGATTCAGCGCTGACAGCTCTCACCACACCACCAGGCACCGCCGGGGTCATCATCTCGCTCAGCCGCATCTTCACCAAGCTGCTGCTGTCGGATGAGAAGGAAAACACCGTCATCTTCTTCTTCATCTCCATCGGCATGGAGCTGACCTGCTTCATCCTGCACCTCCTGGTGAAGCGCACCCGCTTCGTGCGCTACTACACGGACTGTTCCCGCAAGGGCCTCCCCGAGAGCCGCGGGGCCGCCGGCACCGGCTACCGCGTCCACCACGATGTCACCTCTGAGGACGTCCGATTTGTAAGCCAAGGGTGGGTTTCCCTCCCAGCCCCTGGGGTTCTTTGCTACTGCACCTCAGCACTGCTGTCCCCTCTCCCCTCTCATCCAGGAAAACCGGGAGCAGGGGCAGCCGAGCTCCCCCCAGGGCAGCCCCGGCCCCGAAGCTGAGCTGGCTGGGAGTGGCACCTACATGCGCTTCGACGTCCCTCGGCCCAAGATCAAGAGGAGCTGGCCCAGTTTCCGAGGTGAGTGGTGGGGTCAGGGAAAAGCCGTGCCCGTGGGGTGGGATAAATAATCGGTGACACAGAGTTATGAGGGAGGATCATCCCTAAGGCTGGAGAGGGACTTTTCAAAAGGGCATGGAACAGCAGGACAAAGGGAAATGGCTTCAAACTGACAAGGGGACAGGATAAGATGGGATATTATCAAGAAATTCTTCCCTGTGAGGGTGGAGGAACTCTGGCAGGGGCTGCCCAGAGAAGCTGTGGCTGCCCCATCCCTGGAAGTGTCCAAGGCCAGATTGGACAGGGCTCGGAGCAACCTGGGACAGTGGAAGGTGTCCCTGCCCATGGCAGGGAGTTGGAACTGGATGATCTTTTAAGAGTTCCTTCCATCCCAAACCATTCTGTGATTCTATGATCCCTTTCCTAATGATGTGCCCAAAACCACAGGGCAAACTCAGTGTTGAAAGGCACCCCTGGGGGTCAGACGAAGCTCTCAGGCTCTGCAAGGGGGCCGGGCTGCAGTTTTGGCTGAGCTGTGCTGCCTGTCCCTGCCAGACATGCTGCTCTACCGCTACGTCGTGTCCCGCCTCATCTGGGCCTACATGCTCTCCATCGCCATGACCTACTTCATCACACTGTGCCTCTTTCCTGGGCTGGAGTCAGAGATCCACAACTGCACGCTGGGGGAATGGCTCCCCATCCTCATCATGGCCATCTTCAACCTCTCTGACTTCGTTGGCAAGGTAGGAAAGAGGCTAGAGCCAGAACAGTGGGGCTCTGTCCTCCTTTGGTGTCCTCTTTCTAAGTCACTTGGTTCCACCAAGGGTCATCTCTACCCATGGGGGTCTAATCAGTGTGAGGCTGGTGCTCACCAGCACAGCCAAGGTTAGGTTCCCATAGCAATTGGTCTTTCCACCATTTCATCTCCTTGTTGCCCCATTTTGGGCACCGCAGGGCCCTTCCCAGCCTCCTCATCCCCCCCAGCAGAGTCTCTGCCCCTCTCTGCAGATCCTGGCTGCCCTGCCCTACGACTGGAGAGGGACCCACCTCCTGGTCTACTCCTGCCTCCGTGTGGTCTTCATCCCCCTCTTCATCATGTGTGTCTACCCCAATGGGCAGCCCACCTTCGGCCACCCCGCCTGGCCCTGCATCTTCTCCCTCCTCATGGGCATCACCAACGGCTACTTCGGCAGCGTCCCCATGATCCTGGCCGCGGGCAAAGTGAGCCCGGAGCAGCGGGAGCTGGCAGGTAGGACCGAGCCCTCCCGGGAATCCCACGTGGTGTGCCCAGAGCACCCTGACAGCCCCTGTCCCTTCCCACAGGGAACACCATGACCGTGTCCTACATGACGGGCTTGACGCTGGGCTCGGCCGTGGCGTATTTTGCCTACAGCCTCACCAGTACCTCCCACAGCACCTGTTTCTACACTGAAACCTCCAATGGCTCCTTCACCTTGGGGTACTGAGCCCTGGGGCGGGGCAGTGGGGACAGGATGGGATCTGCTTCCCACCATGGTCCCCAGAGCCCCACAGCCCTCCGCTCAAGGAGGGAGCCTGGAGCCAGAAATCCACCCCAGTACGGACAAGGACTGTGGCATTCCAAAATGGCCTGTGCTGCCCAGCCAGGCAGTGTGCAGGGCCACTGCTTGGGGTGACATTCCTCCCACCCCAGGGGACAGTTCTTGTTGCTTTTGGGGGTCTCCTCATCAGCAATGTGCAGCTCTCCAGTGAAGGCTGGGGATCTTCTGTTTGCGCCAAGCCATTGACAGGAGGAAGAAAATACTGCCAAATCCCAAAGGGAATAGGACCAGCACTGGGGAGGAGGGTGATGGAGGGCTGGTGAGGAAGAAGAGGAGCAAGAGAGGAAGGAAACACTCCTTCAGGTGGCTCTGGAAAGATGGGTCTTGACTTCCATTGATGGTGCTGCAGGTTTTTACCAGGAATGGCTTGAAATCACAATCCCTCCCTAAATATGCGAATCACTTCTGATGGTTGGGGAAAAGATTTTTTTTGTGTGTGTGTGTGTCTTGTTTTACCCCCCCTAACTGTAACAGAGGCAGGGTCTTGCCTCCCCCCACCCCACACTGTGAATCTGTCCCATTGCAAGGGGTAGAGGGGGTGGTCTCAAGGCTACAGCACTGCCAGTGCCACCTGCAGGCCACTGCTGAGCTTCAAGGTTTATTGCACAGGACATAAGTGAAGCTGATTAAATAATTAAATGTCTTTGCAACGAGGGTTGGTCCTTAGCTGTGCCACTGGTACTGGTGGCACTTGACCACTGGTGACGGGCTGGGCTGGCAAACACACACAGGGTGGTGCCTGCTGCCTGTCCTGTTGGGTTTTGGGGTGCCCTTTGTGCTGCTCCCTATCTTCAGAGCCGCCTTTGTCACCTGGGGTGGTTGAACATGTCACCGGGTTACACCAAACCCCTGCCAGCCTGCAAACTGCCGTGCGCAGTACACAGGAGAGGGAACAGGCCAAGAGGAGCAGAAAACATCAGGAGAAGGTGCCAACACCACGTTTTGGAACCAGCTGCACCTTGTTGTGCCAACTGGCGGGTGCCACCTCCCAGGGAATCAAGCCCAAGGAGCCAGCGAGTGCCAGGCCTGGCCCTGACCAGGCCCCTGCAGCACGGGAGAGTCTGGCCATGCCAAGCTCCTGTCTCTATGAAGTGCAGCTCACACCAAAAAGAGCAAATCCAGCGTTTCATCGTCAGCACATGGTGCCCTGAGCATGGCAGCAGGGGGAGGACTCACACCTCCAGCCTACAGGCCCTGTCCAGCAGACACCTCTACTCCAGTGTCCAGTCCTGTCCATCGGTGCCACCACAGACGGGTTCTCCCCAAAAAGCACCAGGCACCTGGGTTGTGTCTTTCTCCAGGGCAGGGGCTGAGCCAAAAAGCCATCATTTTGCCACCAAGGGGAGAAAAAACCCTGCGGTCAGGACAAGCGAGACAAAGAAAGATGCTTCGTTGGGTTGCTTTTTTTCAATTAGATTTTTTTTTTTTATGAAAAAAGATCACACGGAGTTCTCCAACAAACAGAATGCCAAAAAAATTGTTTTAAACAAAACATAAACAAAACAAAACAAAAAGACAAAAACCTGGCTCTCCTTTCCTCTCGATTGTCTGAAATATCCTTGTGTTCCATAGAAGGCAGTGGGTTTTAAGTGCTTTCTATTTAACATTAGCATAAAATCTCTCTCGCGCGCTCTCTCTCTCGCTCTTTAAAATATGCTCACACAATTTGCTTCTAGAAGTACAGTACACTTTGAGCGTGGGGGGTGTGCCTGTTCCCAGATCATTTACAATCACAATCCAACAGGAAATAAAAAATAATATTCTAAACGTCAGACTGTGTTCATTTCTGCCGTTGTGGGTTTTTTTCTTTTTTTGTCTTTTATAATTTCATAATTTTTTTCACAGTTTTAAAAAGTTTATATTTATATATATATATTTATATTTATATTTATAATTAAAAAGTTGAATCCATTTAAAGACTTATAATACAGGAGGGCTAAAGAGTCTTTTGGTACATTAAAACTGTACAGGCTAGAACCGTCACTGTCCGCCGTGCCGAGGCGCCGGTGGCCCGGGGTGGAGATGGTACGAGCTCAGCACCATGTGGTTTGTTTAAAGGACCAGGAGTAACTCTGTGGGGCGGTCCCTCACCCCTGAGCCTTGGCCTCCAGTCTCTGGTACACAGCCAGGGTGGAGAGTTTCCAATCTGTCCTTGGCTTAAGCATCTCCCCATTGGAGCCTGGGCCGAGCCGGGCCCGCTCCGTGTCCTGGCGATCCGTAGTGCGAGTCGGGAGTTGCAAAGATCAGTGCGTCTCTTGGGAGTTTTAAGTGCAAGGATGGTGTGTCGTCCTCCTCAGGTTCTCCTCTGGTGCTCCCTCTTGCCAGGTGTAATCCCGGAGCAGCAGTGGTGCAGGTCTGGCGTGTGCCCAAGGGGAGCTCAGCTCCTCGGTGGATGGAGGAAGATGAACAGTGCAGTCCCTGAGCCCAAGGTGGCAGCGGGGCTCTGGCTGTGGGGACGCCGCAGGCAGGCACAGCCGGGCTCACACACTGTCCCCATTCCCTTCAAATGATGGGCAAGGCTTCCCAGCAACACCACATCTCAGAGCAGGCAAGGCATGGTGGGTAAAGCTGGGTGAGGGATGCCAGACTCCAGTGGCCTCTGATCTTGTCTCCTCCAAGCAGCAGCTTTTCCCAGTCGTTTCCTGCCCCTTCACTGCACACTCCAAGATGAGGTCTGTTTGCCCCTGGCTGCCCGCTTGCTCCCTCCAGCACCTTTGTAGGGCAGAAGGGGTGCAGAGCTGCAGAGGATTCAGACTGCTTGTTCAAGGCAGTGGGAAGGCAGTGTTCCAGCCTGGATGTTGGCCCCTCTTCCACCTGGCTCCTCCCAGCCCGGAGGATTCTCTTCTGCCATCACTGTGCTGGGGCCAGCCCTGTCCTGTCATGCTCCACACGCTGCTGGAGGGGTCTCCAGGGAAAGGGAACGGCAAAAAGGCGCTGAGAGGATCGAGACGAGGCGCTGAGAGAGACTCATCTCCTTTCTCTTTCACCCTGTCCTTCCTATAAAGGGTCATGCGAAACTAAGCTGGAAAGGGAATATAAGGACGGAGAGGAGCACACGCAGAAGGCAAGAGGGTCCTTCCATGTGCGGGCGGCTTCCGAGTTACTGATGGGGGAAAATGACACAAAAGGGATCCCTCCTGCCGGGGAGTCCCGCTGGTGAAATGATCACGAGACCCATGTGCTTTCCTGGACCAAAAGGAGGAAGGGAGAAGTTGGTCAAGTGTCACCCTACTTAAAGCCACTTCCAGAAGAGCCTTGGGGTTCAAGCACCACCACCACCCCCAATGGCATCTTCCTCGAGTCCTGTAACTGCTTCCCCAACCCTTTTCTTCAGCCTTCTCCTTCCTCCTCACGTCTCTCGCGCTCTCCTGTCTGTAGTGTGACACAGAAATGAGCATTGAAAGAAACAATCATGTCGTCTGAACAGGCACGTCCTCAGGTTTGTCCCATCCCTTCCCAGGGGGTGGCATGTGTCCCCTGGGCGGTCAGCAGATGACAGGGACCCCATCAGTGTTGAAGATCATGCCCGTGGTGGGCTCATAGGTCCCTGCAAGGTAGTAGAGGTCCTCACTGTCTTGGTATTTCTTCGTCTTTAGCATCTGCTCATATTGATCCAGACCAACAACAAGACACTTGTGTGAGATGGTCTGGACATCATTTTCATCCACATGAGAGGACTGGTAGAGGGCTCTCTGCACAACAGGAACAGAAGGAAGGAGGTGGGGAAAAGAAATAGCTATTAGATCACACAGCATTTACAGCATCATCTTCAAAAATAGGAAAAACACTCATCATAATGGGATAGGACTCTGCTCATGCTCAAGAACACCTCACTCATCCCAACAGCCAGCCCAGGGGAGGGACACTGGGAATCTGCACAAGCCCATGGACAGCATGGACAATCCCTCCAGCCCACTGAACCTGAGCCCTGGCTTTCACTTGGCTCCCACTGATGGGAATACCGCAGCTGCCAAGCACACATACACAGAAAGATGGAGGCCAGGAGTTTGTCATCCTCATTTCAAGGATGGAAAATGCAAAGATGGGTGCTGGATACCAGCTCCCTGTTTCTCCCCCTACCCAGCACCTGCAGCTACTCCCACCCTCCCTACAAATATCCATTCCAAGTTCTGGGCACCTCACACTTGGCAGCCAAGGCAAAAAGCAAGAGCCAGAGAGGTTTGGGGGGCATTTCCCAGCAGTATTTATTTGTTACATGGTACCCAGCATTCCCTCTCAGCCTTCCCCCAGTCTCACCAACCTCCATAAAGTCCTTCCTCTGGTTGGATGCCTGCAAAGCTGTGGACAGACTTCTGCCTGATTTCTGATCCCAGCGCTGTGCCCAAGAAGAAAAGAGGAAACAGAAATGAAAACCTGGTGAATTTGTTGTTTTTCCACGCCACTACCTTTTGCCCACCACACATGCTTTTGGAACTTCAACCCCTGCCCACTGCCACTAGGAATAAATCCTGCTGTAAACCAGCTGCACAGGTGCAAAATTCAGTGTTTCTGAGCACCAGGCCCATTCTTCTTACACTTTAAAGACTTGATCTGGCTCTTGACACTCTTTTTGGACCAATGCAAAAGTCTTTGTTTCCTAATACAGAGAAATCCACCCCTTCCTTCTTCAAAAGGCCAACACTGGGCTTGCCCACAGCGCAGGCAGCCCCCACAAGATGAAAGAATGGGGCCACCCCCTTCAGGGTACCAGTAACAAATTGGGCCTTGGGTGTTTCCCTCATCATTGGAAACAAAAGGGAGCAGGGAGCTTTGCAGACCTCTCAGCAAAGGAGACCAGCCTACCTTGCCTTCATTGAGTTTCTTCCCAGGGTTGGTTTCTTCTGGGTGATAAAACCATTTGACTCGGACCACCATGTTGTTCCCCCAGGATTCCCACATGCTCTGGATGCGGCCAATGTAGGGCAGGTTGGGGCGGCCGGCGGAGAGGAAAACGGCGCAGTCTCCGATGCGGATGATCTCCTTGCCCCGCACAATGGCCTTGTAGAACAGTTTCCTGGCCTTCCCTTTCATTCCTCGTCTCTGCCAAGAGAGGATCACGCAGGTGCTCAGCCAGGGATCACCCATATTTTCCCCACACACCGTTTGCCCTGTCCTGCATGCATCCCTTTGCTGTTGGCAGAGCCACAGTATTCCCACAGGAACTGGGGCAGAGGGATACGCCATGCAAAATGGCTTCCCCAACACAGTGAAAGCCAACCTCAATCTCCCTGCAAAACTGGGCACTTGGCACACCACACCAGCAGTTCCAGCACCCCAGGAAAAGGAAAGAAGCACCAGGAGGCAAACTCCAGCACTGAGCAGTATGGAGCATTTATTTACCTGTGTGGGTTTCCCAAACCACTTCCAGAGCTGCCGTGCTGGGAGGAAAGCAGCGATCTTGGGCCTGTTCTCCACGGAGGGCAGGCGCTGGCGCTTGGCCAGCTCCTTGGTGGTGGGCAGGTGGATGCCCTCGCGCTTCTTGGGCCGGCTCTTGTTGCCACCCTGTGCCGGTGCCGGCTGCTGTGCCGGCTGCTGCGGCTGCTGCGCCGGCTGCTTCTGGCTCTGCGGGTGGGAGGAGGCCCGGGATTTCCCTGCCTGCTTGGTTTGCTTGGGTGGGAGGGTTTGCTGCACCGAGGAACTCGGCTGGGCCTCAGCTACTTCGTCGTCAGAGCTACAGGAGGAATCTTCATCTGTAGTGGAGGAGGAAGAAGAGCTGGAGCTTGATGAAGAAGAGGTCGACGAGGTGGAGGAAGAGGAGGAAGATGAAGATGAAGAGGAGCTGCTGCTAGAAGAGGAAGAAGAGGAGGAGTTGGAGGAAGAGAGAGGGGTGGATGCTCTGGAGCTGGCTGAGCTGCTGTCCTGGGCTTCCCCTTGGTTCTTCTCAGCCTCCTCTTCTCCCTCTGACTCCGAGCTGCTGTCACTGCTATTGCTCTCAGACTCCTCCACAGCTGCTGGAGCTGCTGCCTTTTCTTCCTGGTCCTTCGAAGCAGCAAGGCTCTCTGCTGAGGCATCAAACTTTCCCCCAAAGCTGGCAGGGGAAGGGTCTCCCTCAGCCACCTTGGCTCGGGAAGATTTCTGCTTGCCCTCCACACTCACTGCAGCAGAATAGCCCAGCCCCAAGAGACTCTTCCCATCTCTGCGACTGGCCAGGTTCGAGTCCTCCAGCATCCTCATCGCCTCTTTCATCTTCTTTGTCTTTGGAGACATCACACCCTCATGGTCCAGCTTGATCAGGATTTCACTGTCATGCTTCCTCTGAGCCTTGACCATGGTGCCAAACTCTTGTGTCTCTTCTGTGGGCCGCCCTTTCTTGGCCTTGGCTTTGGACACCGAAGCATCGCTGGAGCCAAAGGCCGCCAGTGTTCCCGGGAGATCGCTGTAGGGCTCTGTGCTGAGGATGCTGCCAAACACAGCAGGCTGGTAAGAGGGTTGTGGGGGACTGTGCAGCTTTGTGGAGATCTTCATTTTGCTGGCTTTTGACCGTTTTTCCTCTGTGGGAGCAGGAGAGCCTCCAGTCGGCAGCGGTTGCGATTTTCGTGACCCCTTCATGCTTGGCTTGCTCAAGCACGCCGGCTTCTCTGGGACTGAGGAGGTAACAGGTGAAGACTCCACCTGATCCTTCTCTTCAGGCAAGGCAGCCTCTTCTGCAGAGGGGAAGAACACAAAGACATGATGTTATCCCTCCAGATGGGCTTTATTAGCTCAGACACAACCAGACACCAGTGCTGACTGGTCTCTGGCCAAGCATGGCTTGTTCCTGCCTGCTCAGGTACCCCCAAAGGAACACACAGGGTGTCCTCACTGCTCACTGAACAGCCTGGCCTGGTGCCAGTACTTGTGAGAAGTGATGGACAATGCCCAGGGGTGCTGCTTCAACTTCAGGAGAACCAAACTACAAATCTCCTGCACCTCTGGCCCTACTGACAGCTGCAGAGATGCTCAGCTGAAACAGGGACTCTGCTCCACATCCCTGACTGACAGAAGGAGGCTGTCACAGCACAAGCCAGCTTCCAAGCCAGCCTCCTGTAAACTGTAGCCACAGCAGAGCAAGATGCATGGGTGCTTTGCACTCAAGAAATGTATCCATCCTCACAATCCTGGTCCAAGCAACAGCCCTAACTTGGGGAGAACAGTGGGGAACTGTGCAAGGATTCCCTCAGCTCCAGGCCTGGCAGTGTGGCAACTTACCAGCTTTGGCCTTGACACTTGGCTTTCTCCCTCGCCCTTTGCCCTTTGACACAGGCTCCTCTGACCCCAGTGCAGCTCCCTCTTTTCCTTCTCCAGTGTCTTTGCTGGATTTACGGCTACGGCGCTTGGTGCTGGGCACCAAAAGGGCAGGGGAAGGCTCAGCACCTGGAACAGGTCAAAGAGATGTTCAAATGCAGTCAAATAACACATAAAACAGAGATGTGATATAGTGAAAAGTATCCCAACCAAATCTGCAATAGGGACTGGGCCTTCTTCCTTATGGGTGATATCCCACCTCAGCTCTGTGTTCTATAATTGATGGTGCAATCTCTGTCAAATTGTCCCAAAATTTGAGGAAAGCAGCACAAATCTCCATATATGTCAGAGTGGGAAGTGTCTTGCAAAAAAACTGAACAGCAAGACTCACACTGGATCTTGTAGTCAGGTGGGAGAAGCCGAATGTGAGACAGTGGGATGCGTCCCGTGTCCCCGTCATCAAACTCTACTGTGATGAGATCACCATCTTCCTCCAGATCCAGGGTTCCTGTGGCATGGGGGAGCAGAAGAAGGGATGAGGAACAAACATTGGAGTACAAACCCCTTGTAAGGGAAGTGGGGACATGGGGAAAGGCAGGGGTGCTGCACCAGCTGCAAACCATCCCACCTCACCTTCCCTGGGCTGTGCAGGGAGGGCACAGAAGGCTCACTCTGCATTGGAAAGTCCCTGATAAACCAGCCCACTCAGTGTGAAATTCCCCATCAGCAGCATTGCTCCAGAACATAACAGCCATTCCAGTTTGACTTCTCACCTCTCTCCACTATTTCCCCTCTATTCTTGCAGAAATTTACTTCTCTCCTTTCACTGAAATATCTTTTTTTTTAACCTGCATTTCATAACTACTCTCAGCCATCATAAACTGCTGCTTTTCACTTTCTCCATGAGAAATAAACTGTGTTCTCATCCCCTCTTCTTGCATCAGCATTATTGTTTTATACATCAAAAGTAATTATCCTCTTTTACACATGTGGTATGACCAAGAACCCAAAACCAAGACCAGCCATGGCAGAATTGTCCAGAGCCATTCACCAACTTTTTAGTGGGACCAGACTGGAGAGTTGTGTTAGAGCAAAGTTGTGAGTGTCCAGGTGATTTAGAAACCTCCACAGCCTCAGAAATTATTGATGCCTGGAATAAGTTCTGACTTTCTGAAATGCATTAAATGTCCTTGATATATTTAAGCTCCTAAATTGCTAGAATCTCTTCCTGAACCTGCAGGATGTTACTAAATCTGCTTCATTAATGAGAGGGGCATGACGTGGAGGAGAGAACAGGCCAGGCTCTGACCTCTAAGACACTCACAGCAGAGCTCAGGTCCTCCCCAGACAAGCCTGACATCCCTGAGGACACATAGAGCTCAGACATCCCAGGTTCACAGCACAAAGCAGCCAGGGTGGCCTTACCTCTGACAACTGTCCCTGGGTAGAGGCAGCGGTACTGCTGGCTCCAGTAGGCTGCAATCCTCGTGCCCTCGGGCAGGAACCGCACTGAGGGGGGTTTCACATCGATGATCTGCTCAGGGCAAGAGGAAGGCAATTACTGACCACCCTGGCACCAGCACAGACCATCCCACCACACCTGGCACGGAGGAAAGCAGCTCTGGAGAAGGCAAGGGACAGTTTCCCTGCTGGGGAATGGCCTCCTGTTTGCTCACAGGGCCATGTGAAGGACCACCCCTGTTGGAATACAGGACTAGTGCCTGCTGCCAGTGGGGGAGCTTGGCCATGGGGCAGCGAGTTCTGCCCACTCTGACCATGGGGGCATCCCTGCAGCTGGAGGAGGAGAGAGCTCCCAGCTAGCCTTCCCCACCCCAGAACAGGGCATGGGCACCGAGGACAGGCCACACATACCGCTTCCTGCAGGAGCTGCTCCAGGCAGTAAATGTGGGGACGGTTTCCCCTCTCGCCCTCCACCACCACCCGGTATCTGAAACACAAAGGCTTGGTCAGACACGGCACAGGGGAGACACCACCCCGACCAGGTAACGCCTCCCTCTGAGGATGTGAGAGCACTTAATGACAGATAATTGGATTTCCCTCAGTGCTGATAAACCAGAGTGAACTCTCCTTCCCTCCCTGCCAGACACTGTCAGTCTCTGGGCAGCCAGCTCTATACAACCCCCAAACTGATCCATGCAGCAGCTATGTCCCCATTTTCTGGCAGATCCCAGGTGGATACAACAGCCCCTCAACTCACATGTCTGGTGAATGCACTGTCTTGACATGTCCAGCATAGAGCAGCTTGTCATCCATGGGAATGAGGACACGCAGGCCATCCTTCAGCTCATCCTTGTCAATGATACAGGAGCGGGGAGCTGTGAGGTGTTGGAGCAAGATGGGGATTAGAGAGCACCACACATGGGAAAGGGACAGTGAGGGGAGAAGGAAACTTCACATTCCCAGAATCACTATCCCCTCTGGTATGGTAATAGTAACATACCAGTAAATGAAAATAGGGCAACTCAATGACAGGGCCTCAACTAGATGTCACAGTGAAACATGCTGATCAGGCTTAGTTTTTATTGAATTGGCTGAAAAAGTGGTATCTCCCCCCCAAAGACCCATGACTTTGGATGGGGAATGTGTGAAAGCAGCACAGTTGTCCTCTGAGCAGCCCTGGGAAACCTGTCCAGCTCCTCTACCTGTAAAATCCTGCCCTTACCTGGTGTGGGTGGCCTCTCAACCAGCATGCTCAGTGGGATGTTCTCATCCTCTGAGAAGCTGCTGTCTTGGTTGGGTTCAAAATCTTCCTCTGCTGCCATGCTCTCCATGAGCTTGCTGACAGCTCCTCCCTTCCCTCGGTTCTGCAGGAGAGCAAGCAGCACATCAGCTGGATCACCACAGGAAACAATCTGATCCCTTCTCACCTTCCTCCAACAAAAAATAACCTGAGGGTATCAGGACAAACCTGTCTCCATCCTCAGGAATGTTCATCTCGCAAATGGTTAAATGGGTGTACCCAAACTTTTTGGTGCCTTTATCCCCAAGCATCACCAGCAGTTGACCAAAAGCTATTCCACACATCCTCACTCTTGGAGGTTGGGAGAGATGCTGTGGAGCTATAGTTTTGCTCCACATTCACCACAGTGTTCCTGAGCCTCTGCCTTCATTGAACAGGCACCAGGCACTGTTCCTATTTCTTCTCCAATCTCCATGATCTGTTCCTTGCTTTACACGCAGATCACAAGCATCACACAGAAATCATGTGAGAAGACAGCAGTGTGTGTTATGAGAGATGACAGGCTACAGCAGTGGAGCAGAACCCAGCCATGACCCAGTGCTGAGCAGTGCTACTCCATCACCATCTCCTTGGTCCTTCCTGTCCATGCAAGCTCTCCCTCCACCCCATGGCAGCCTTACAGAAAATCCTGCCAGCTCACTAATTTGGGGGATGAAGGCAAATGGACACCAGATGGTAGCAGCAGATACTATCCAAGAGTCTTCCTTGGATTTTAGGCTTTTCAAACCATCCCTTTGCCTTTAGCACATCCAGCAAAACCTGAACCTCTGTTTTCCCTCCCTCACACTGCAACAGTCCAGGATACAGCAGGGCTCTGCCAGCCACCCTCCAGTCCAGCCACACTAGAACTAGCCCCTCACCTCCTTTTTCACCTCCTTGGCTTTCACCTTAGCTTTGCTCTTCTTGGTGGAGCCCAGGGCACTTGCCAGGCTGACCCGAACATCAGAGGGGGAGCTGGGGATGCCAGGAGGAGACATGGATGAGGAAGAGGAGCAGCAGGGTGTTTCTTTACCCTTCTTCCGCTGCTGAAAATAAAAACAAAATACTTCCATCAAGAAAGAAAAGATTAGTAAAGATCTGGGTTCAAGGAAAGGGAAAAGGTGGAGGAAGGCAGGCTATGCACAGGTAGGATTATGTTCAGCCAGCAGTTAGTTCACTGCCCACATCACATCCTGCATGCCCCAGCTCTGCTTTCTGGCTTCACACATTTTGGGAAGAGCTTTTCATTACCCTGGAGAGCAACTCCTGCCCATCAAATCTTCCTCCAAAGAGCTCCAAGAAGATCCCAGTTGGCCTCATGTCACAACTAACTTGTCTAACTCTCCCCATCATTGTTCTTCCATAACACTGCCATGAACTGAACTGGAGCCAGAGAGAGCCAAGTACTCAGCTTAGATGAAAAGGCAGTAACCCAGAGACCACTGTCATCCCCAGCCAGGGACAGACCTCAGAAGTTACCATATAAAAGGTGAACAGCTTTAGAGTCCAGTCTGGGGGCCACAGGTCAGCAAGAGGACAAGCTCATGCAGAGAGTGGGAGAGAGATTTCACAAGATCTGTTTTAATGCAGGATCGTTGACTCTGGCCACCCAAACAGAATGGATTTGGGACATGGAGGGTGACAGAAGTAACCAGCTCCATTCAAACACGACAGGCTCTTATTCCCTGCAAGTCAGATCCAAGTCTGACAGAGCCTCTGGGTGTACATGGGGCTGACAGGAGTGACAAGGGGCAGCCAAACTGCTGAGACAGGACTCAACTCTCCTCTCCTTAGTGGAGTTAACTGCCCTCCCCTTACCCTCAACTCCCAAGCATCCCAATACCAACCTGGCCAGCACATTCCTCACCTTGCTTAGCTCCTTCCTCTCCTTCCCCTTGCTGCCCTCCTTTTTGGGGCTCATGGGGGCTCCCTTGCCACAGCGCCCGGGTTTGGAGACCGGGGTGGAGCTGGCAGGAGCCGTGGGTGTCAGCATGGCCGAGGACATGGTGGCGTCGTGGAGGAAGATCCGCTCGCTGCGGCGCCGGTTCCACAGGTCATCATCGCTGGCCTCCAGCCCAAACTCAAAGCTCAAGTCCTTAGGGGATTTGAATTTCTTCAGCTTTCGGCCTTTCTCAGACCCCAGCTTGGCCTTGTCAGTGCTCCCAGACCCGGAGTCAAGGCCGCTGGGGGCCTGGCTTGGCGGGATGCTGCTGGACTCCAGCGGCCCCTTCTTCCCGCGCAGCAGCCCTGAAGGAGACTTCTTCCTGATCTTGATCTCGCTCTCTGAGTCAGTGTACTCAAATTCTGTCCCTAGGTGCAAAGGATTTAACCATCAGTCAAAGCCCTGGATGAGCCAAGAGGGGACACATCCTGCTGGAAACTTCTGGGCTCCATGGGAGATGCTGTACCTGCTCAACAGAGCTCTTGCTTGTTCCACTTTCCAATCCCCACATCCCTCAGACCTCCATTTCTGAGCCATAAAACACTGTGGAAATTCCCTGGAAGGAAGCCTGCCCTGCTCCAAACCAGAGCCCAATCATTCAGGCAGTGTAGTTCAGTGTGTTCCCTGCCTTCATTTTCTCCCTTCTCCCACAAGCAACACCCTGCAGGGAAACTCTGAAGAGAAAAGATATTTTAACGTGCCCCTTCTCAAAAAGGAGCTGCTCAGCTGAAACCAAACATAAACTCCATAAGCTGATCCCTCCTTCTCTCCTGGTGGGAGCCCTCTCCAGTTTCACCTTTGTTTCAGAAGAACAATGCCTTTTAACAAATGGAGTAAACCCATATTTCAAGCTTATTTTTTCCCATTGGCCAACAGGCACCACAGATCTTTTTACTGGCTCAAGTAGTCACCTTAAAGTCAAGAGAGGTAAATGATCTTTTGTCTGTGGCAAATGGAATTCCCCTCACACTGGCCTCTGCTTAGTACAGGTACAGCAGTACCCAGAGGCCTGAAATGCTGTAGTAATGCCAAGATGCTCCCCACCTTCACTGTCTTCCCCTGAACCTGATAAAGGAAAGCAAGATCATGTTTCCAGGAGCAGAAGAGAAACTGAGGCAGCACCTACACACCCAGCAACACAGACAGGAGGTAGCCAAACAACATTCACAGGGGAAAATGAAATGTACATGGCACAAGAAAGGAAAGTATCTTCCCTTGGTCCGTCTCTCAAATACACTCACTTTCCTGGGTAAATTCAGTCTGCAGGAAACTGCTCTCATCTACCCAACCCTCCTCCCCTGAGACAGCCCCAGCAGGAAGAGAAAAAGAGCCAGCATGTCAAAAACAAAGCTGGCAAGGCTCAAAATGAAAAACCCACTGGAAATTAAAACACTCCTTCTCCTCTCTCAGTACTGCATGAGGTAATTTCTAGATGCTTCCAGTTTCAAGGAGGGCAGGTTACAAGACAATAAATTCTTAGCAGAGGCTGTTGGAACAAGTTGGCAAAAGCCTAATATAGCATGGAAACAGTGCTAAAACAAGCCAGGCTCCTGAGGAGGACATCATTTTCCATTCTGAGGCATGCTATAAATTCCATTATCACTTAATAAATATTAATAGAGAATTTATAAATGGAACCCATATAGATCTGTCTAACCAGGGACAATGTCACCAATGGGCACTGGTGCAGCAGGGCATGGGGAAGGGAAGAAATTAAACTCCCAGCACATTGAAACAGAGGCAGGGGCAGGGCAGAAACCCAGATTCTGGCACTGCAAACACACAAGCAGAGGAAGGAATGCCTGTTTCAAGTCTCACTGGCTGGTTTCTATAAGGAAGCTGATGGGATGGCCTGATGGAAAGAGCTTTCATTTTGCTTAGGTGTCTGTGCTTCCCTTGGGCATCCAAGAACGCCTACATTTAGCACATGCTTCCTTCCCTAAAATTTAACAGCACTTCACTGCCTTCTGCACTCTGTCCAAGGGGATGCAGCATCCCACTGCTTGCCTTTGCAGCATGTCTTGTTGAGAATTTGCCAAGAAAGAAAAGAGGAAACTTTGACAAAGCCACAGCTGTCCCTAGGGAAGCCATGGCTGCAGCTGCTAACTTGCCATGTCCATGACTGGTTTTTGTTTCCCTCTCAGGACACTTTCTGCACCTTTAGCATCAGGACCAAGCAGCCAAAGCAAAGAAATGGCAGCTCAGTGTCTGGGTACACAACCTGCTCTCTTGCAGCACAGCAGGGACCTCCCAAACCTTCCACCTTGCCCCACAGCAGCACCCCACACCACAGAACTCACCCATCAGGCTCTGCCTCTCCTCCTTCTTCTTGGCCTTCTGCTTGGCCTCCAGCTGGATGATGGAAAGCGGAGGGGGAACGATGGGGCTGGGCATTGCGCTGGCAGCAAACCTGGCCAGGAGGCCCAGGCCACTCTCATCCAGGGCAGGTGACGACAGCCTGTCTGTGCCATCCGTGCCATAGTCCTCTGCTTCCTCCTCTTCCTCCTCATCCTCCTCCTCCTCCGAGCTGGAATCTGACACGCAGAGAACAGGGAGCCTGTTACAAACCCCACGGAGCTGTGCACCAGCCACATTCCCAACCCGAGCCGCAACTCTCCTGCTGCTCTGTGCCCACCTAAGTGGCACTGAGCCACCCAGGACTGTGTCACAAGATGCTGGCCATGGGCACACACGTGTCCTTGCAGCCATAGAGCCGGTGTCACCCTGCCTGACACCATCCTGGAAGGACACAGCAATACAGGGTAAGGCAAAGACAACCCACTCAGGGCAAGGGAGGGAAGAGCAGGGTGTTGGCAGGTTTGAAAAGGATGCCAGGCACCCCTTCCCTACAGCTTTCAGGAGGAATTAAAAGCTTAATTCCTTTGAAAATCCCAACCTGGGAGCTGTGGGATTCCCCTCCCGCCCACCAACACTTCCTCCATAAGGAAATCTATCAGTGTAATCAGAACCAGAGATCAGCATGGAAGGGGAATACCAGAGAGCAGCCTGTGCCATGGTGGGAGGCAAGGGGGACAGGGAGGAGAAGGGGCAGGAAGCAAAAATGCAAAGAGAGGGGGGCGAAATAATAATTCGAAAGCAATGGACCTGGAATGCATAAGGGAGGAAAGTGTAGGTAGTGCTGGAGACAAGGAGCAGTGTTTGAACCCTCTGCCTCAGAACTCTCTCCATGCCTTTCATCTCCCTCTCTACAGCTCAGGATAGGGAAGCCTGGCTCAGCACAGGCAGGAAGAGCTGCCCACAGCCAAAATCTAATTCTGGCAAAGAAATCAACCTCACTGCCTGCCTCGGCTGACACCTGCAGAGCAGTGGGCTGAGGGTTTCCTCTAGGGTGTGTACACATCAGGTATTTTGGGGGTAGATGCTCCAAGAGTGGCACCTCTCCCTCCCTACAGCACTTCCCAAGAGTCTGTCAGCAGCTCAGAGACAATTAATTTTAACAGCATCTCATCCAGTGAGTGCTGGTGAGCAAGCCACTTCACAAATGCCAGATATACCACACATACACACACACATTTATACACACACATATATGAGCACACAGATCTATAAAAATATATATATATATATTTGACAGCAAAAAGTGGGTCTGGAAAAGATGTTTCATTTCTCTTGAAATTGAGGGCTTAAGTAGGATCATTGATGCTGCTGGAAAATTTCCACCACTAGCAGGAGCCCTGTTCTGAGCCCACTCCCCAGCTCCTACCAGCCACTATCCTTGTGTCTGAAATCCAGCCAAATGAGAAACCAGATCCCTTCAAAATGAGCTGGAATGAACATGAAATCCTTTTCTTTTCACATATGCCCTCTGGGATAGATAAAAACATCCTCAACACTTGGTTGCTCAGAAAAAAAAACAACAATAACAAAAGTGTTATTTTTCCATGATATTAGAAAGAACAGGAATATCAGAAAACAGTGTTCTCATCCTTGTATTTTATCAACTGAGGTAACTGGCACCTTTTTTTTTTTTAAACACGGATGGTTTATCTCTGTAGCATACATTTGATAGTCACAGAACATTAATTTTTAACTGCATAAAAATTCCTTCCCCATTTCAGTTGCTCAGACAGGTTCCTTGTGATATAAAAATGCCACTAAACCTACAGTCCTGCAGTCAATACCAAGAAATCCACAGCCCTGTTCACTCCTTGCATAAAAACCACATGCAAAAAAAAAAAAAAAATCCGCAGCAAATTGGGATCAGATTCCTTCCCCTACCAGAAAACAGGGCACAACTGCTGTTTTTATATCACATTTTGCCAAAAAGAAAACAAATCCAGATGAACTTTATTCTGAGACGTGAAAACCACCTGCCTGAAAAGCAGCAAAACCGTGCCTGAGTTCAGTGACATCCTGTGGGGTAGTGTGACCTTCTCCATCCACCCCATCTACCTCTGAAATTCAGTAATTTTCACCAAAAACAGGGGGGGGAAATGAAAAAAAATCAACCTGTACAGCCCCTCATGCCAGACTTGAGAGCTGGCTGAGCAGAGTGGCTCAGTGAGCAGCTGGAGAGGAAAATGGGGCGGGGGGAAAGGGGAAAGTTTGTAGGAAAATCCCTCCATGACCAGTCCAGCCCCATTGGCTCAGCCACATCAACTGCCCAGCAGCACCAATCCTTCAGCACTTACATGCTGCATGTGCAAGGGCAAAAGGGTGCCCAGCAGCTCCAGTATTTCAGAGGCACTCAGGTAAAACAGATTTAAAAGCCAGGATAGCAGTGGCTGTTCCTCAGGCTACAGAAAATACACAATACATTGAGGTGCCTGGTGGTTATTCCAACCTCCTGCTCATACACAGTGTCACACTACGGAAAGACAACTGAAGACAGTCCCTTGTCAGCATTTTTACCACAACACTTATATTTTTATCTGCAGGAGATACAATTTCTAGCCTGAAAATAACCCCATTTTAACACATTCACAGCACAGATCTATCCTCCTCCACCTCTCATGGCGAGGATAGATCTTGCTAACCCCACTCTCCACATGCACACCACAATCTCTGCTCCTCTTCTTTCTGATTTTCCAAGGGACAAAAGGTAACAAATGAAGCAAAAAGAGGACATTTGGGGCTCTGCTCCAAGCCCACATGCTTCTAAAGTAAGTCCCCAAACTTCTGGCCATGGTGGCAAGTTGAGCTGCTGGTGCTCTGTCCATCTGTATGGCTCCTTGGAGAGACTGGAGTCCGTATTTAATGGGAAACAGGAGTTTTACTCCTACTGTACCCAAACTGTGTGTGGGTTTAAAATTAACTATGCACAGATGCCTTTACACAATTGAAGCCTCAATATTTTTTTTTGTCCTCAAAAGGTGACTTTTAGCTAGCAACGGGGAAAAAGACATTTAAAAATATATCTTTTTTCTTCCTTCAATGGTAATTCTGTTAACGCTGAGAGAGGGTAAGGGAAAAAAAATGCTCAAAGTTAAAAATATCTTTTCTAATTGACATTTTTAAGAGCATGTATATGTGTGTATATACCCACACACGCAACCACACGTGTACATACAACTCCACAGCCAAAACAAACAATACATTCATATTTAAATGCTACTGATGCCAGATAAACTGGAGCCAAAGATTATTTTAATTTTTACCTGCACTGAATTAAAACCCAAACCCAGTTAAGAATACTAAGTTTTCTCATTGCTTTTAACAGCTAAGCTGCCGTGGTATTTTACTGTAGGAGAGCAGTAAATGAAGATTTGTTAATGATGAACAGAAATTGGTTAAGCAATTTGGTTTTTAGAGACTGATGTATGTAACAAGACAGGTTGAGGGGGGTGTCAAGAGGAAAGGCTGGGGAAGGGAGGGAGGGAGTAAAAACACACACTTAAAACAGTCATTTCACATTGTAAAAATAAACAGCATGATTTTCTCATAACACCAAGCAGGCCTATAGCATACAAAGCAGGCTAAGTACAGGCAGACTTTAGACAGCTACTGGGTCATTAACATCTGATTTCTGCGATCTGTCCAAATTCTGGAGGTTATTTATTTTTGAGTGTCCAATTTAAGACTGTACCTTTTTTTTCCAAATAAGCCATTCTCAGCATTGGAAGATTTTCCCCCTTCATGTGCTGTGCTGCTGACTCCAGAAGTGCTCGTGAAAAATTAAAAAATATTACAACTATCACGTGGGAATGTGTAGGGAACTGGTTACCCTTCACTGCTTTTTTTTTTAATTGGGGTAAAATCATCCTCTAAGTCAGGAAAAAGAGAACAGAGAAGAAGGTATTAAATTCTTAAGAAAAAGAGTATGGAAGAGGAGGACTTATTGGTCTTTGGTTTCAGAAAGCTCAAGGAATTACCTATCCTGATGGGTTTTAGCCCACATTAGCAGTTTCCTCTCCAAGGTTACTGGATTAAAAACCACAAGCTTTGCCTCTTATCAGAATGGCAACGTGATGTTTGGTCTGTAAGAAAGCAGAGTGTCCCCCCCCAACCTGTGTCAAATCAGATGACAGAAAACAGGTCTTCCTGCAGCTAATCCCACCTTTGACACAGATACTGCAGGGCCAGGGCCAGGCAATATCCCTGACAGGGGGATGTTTCTGCACTGTGGCCCAGAAACCTTTAAGGTTTGCATCTTGGACTCATCTGCAAATCCTTATACCCTGGCTAGGCTAAAGGGTTCTCCAAAAGTAGTTCTGCAAACAGCAAAGCATTTCTGGAGTCCTCAAACACACACACACACAAGTGCAAACCTTCCACGTGAGACTCTTCATGGACAGAGGAACGCTGAAAGCGGACAGCAGTCATTTTCAAAGTTAAAATAACCAAGAGAATGCAAAGAGCTACGTGTCATTATTCATGGAGGCAACATCGAAACGTCTGAGGCTGACAGATGACATAAAGAAAAGTTATTTTGCCTACCTACATAACAATGGTCAAGGTTCAGGTTCATGGCTAGTGACCCCTCGCTGAGAAGTGTCTGCCCTACAACCAGCCAACCACTTTGCTTCTTTAGTGCAGCGTGAGAGCAAATGCAAGAGACCGACACAGACATTCAAAGCATCATGGATAGGGGCAGGGGTGAAAGGGTTGGTCAAGCAGCTGCAAGGAGAAAGCGAGCACTTCTAGAAAAGCTGAGGTTATTAATCGGTTTAGTATTCAGGGAAAGCCATTAGAAACCCTATTACCCAAATATCCCTTCAAGAAATGCTTCTGACCAAAAAAAAACACAACCCCAAAAAAAAAAATTCATTTGCAGGAAAAAAAACACAAAACCAAATTGTAACCAATAATCCCTTCCCGCCTCCCTCTCCGTACCCACCTCCCTCCCCAGGGGGTTTTGCATCTTTGGTTTCCCCACCATTAAATGACACCCCAGTGGGATTTTACAATGCATTTCTCCATTTGTTCCAGATTCCCCAACCTCCTCCCGTACCCTCTCCCCTCCCCAGATTTTATCCCACAAAACTGGGATTTTTAGTTTATTTTTTCTAATAAAGCAGACAGGTTACTTGAAAAATAGACAAAGGGACAAGTTACCTCTCTGCTTACCTGGAGCAAAACCAAAAAACAAACCCAAAACCCCCCTCAAGAACTTGGCACCTAAAAGGGATTGATATCCTCAAAATTTCCAACAGCAGCAAAACAAACAAAGAAAAGATGCAGGAAGGAACAAGGAAGGGAAGAATGGAAGTTAACGCAGACTCTTCATGGAAATGTGGCAATCTCAGCCTTACATAAAATCCACTATCCCCACAATTTTGGGTTCTCTAAAGAACAATTCTTCTTCTTTTTTTTTTTTTTTTTTTTTTGACACATGTATTTCTCTTTTGGGTTTTCTTTGAAATGCACTGGTGGGTCCAGCCCAGGGCCACATCAAACCAAATCAACATTCTGTACCTCTCTGCCATGTTTGATAATTTTTCTCTTTTTTTTAGCTTTAATTATCTTTCTTTGGAGGTTGGGTTTGGAGGGAAGAAAAACCAAACAGGTGCACAGAGGAAATTAACATCAAAAAAACTCAGAAAAGAAAAGAAACCAAAAAAAAACAAACCAAAACAAAAGCCAAACTATCCAGCCCTGTTTTTCAATTAACAGCCCTGAGCAGTGTAAAACACTAAAAGGCTTTTGCTGGGCTACATCCAGCTCTGCCGTGTAACTTAGATAACAACTGGGGATGCTCTTGCTTTGCATTCAGCCCAGCCAAGCTATTTTCTTTCAGGAGCTGAGGGCTCATTAAAATGACCTTTCCCCATGATTATTATTTAATGAGTGCACTCTAAAACAGAAACCCCTTGTGTCTCTGGAGGAAAAGTCTCAAGTAATCTCTTTTCCCACTGAAGTACTAATGACAGGCTGACAAAAAAAAAAAAAAAGCTGCAAGAAAAAAATTGGGGTGAGGGTGAGGGAAACTGCGGAGTCAAATTTAATGCAGTAATTGCCACATCCTTGAGCACCGTGGGTTATGTCTGGGCATCTGAAAAAAAAAACCTACCACCCAAAAATAGACACAAAAACTTGACGTTTATGTTTTAAAAAAATAAAAAGAAATCTTTTTAGCTGCACTCTGCACCCTTCTGCAGCAGAAACAAGGAGTCAGTGCCTCTATGTTTTATGAGCCTGCCTGGAGAGGGTCTATCAAGAAACAAACTGAGAAAGATAAAACCAAAAATGGATGAACAAAAAAAAATAAATTAAACTTAATAAACTTAAAGGGGCTGG
The DNA here is from genome assembly GCA_024734555.1 of Trochalopteron elliotii. Lineage (NCBI taxonomy): Eukaryota > Metazoa > Chordata > Aves > Passeriformes > Leiothrichidae > Trochalopteron > Trochalopteron elliotii. The sequence continues at coordinate 4,233,988 of JANPWX010000033.1, forward strand.
GGGGAAAGGGGGAAACCTAGGCTTTATCTGGACAAAGGCAGCAGGGATATTTGAATAATAGAGAGTACCCCAGACTAGGTTAATTCCAGTTCTACTGATGGGGAGTGGGAGCAGGAGGGGGATGCAGAGCAGGATGGAGTGAAGCGGCAACCTAATCGCCTGATAAGAGACACAGCAAGAGAGACAAGGTACACAGGTTTAGTTAAAAATGAACTCGGTATGTTTAATAAAGCTTGGTAAACCAAATCGCAGTACAAACATCAAGTCACACGGCCACACAACAGTACCCCGGTAATAAAATAAAAAGAAAAAAAAGGGAGGGGGGGAATAAAAGAAAAAAGGAAGAAAAAAAAAGGGGGGTAAGAAACAAGAGGAGAAAAAGAAAAAAGGAGGGGAAATAATAAAAGAAGGGAAAAAGGGAGGAAAGGAGGAAAAAAAGGAAAGTAATTTAAAAAGCTCCTTTCAAACTTCGACAAGGCTCATGCCAAAAATAAAATAATAATAATTAAAATAATAATAATAATAATAATAGTAATAATCATAATATAATGGTGGTGGTGGCAGCAAGGAAGGAAGTGAGATTAAAACTGAAGGGAGGAAGGGAACAGGAAAGCAGGGAGAGGTGGACACTAAAACCCAGTCGATATAAAAGCTCTAAAAGAGCCAGCCAGTAAAAATATCACAACGATACAGATACAAAAAGGATAAAAAAATAACCGTTGGGGTGATAAAGCAGGCTACGCTGCCAAGGACAAAGATGGCCGCCCTGGCTCCGACCATCAAAATGGCTGACCCCGGCCCGCCAGGCCCCTCGCCCCCGCCCCGCTCCCACACGGCCGCGGCACGGGGTGCATTTGCTATAAATTAATAACCTTGATCGAACGAGTCCTCCGAGGAGTCGCTGAAGGAAGATCCCGCCTCGGCCTCCCTCAGCAGCAGGCAGAAGGGCTGCTTCCGCCCCGCCGCCGCCTTGGGCCTCAGCGGCCGCCCGGCCACCACCGCACTGCGCGGGGCTGCCCTGGGGCCGCCGGCCGCCCGGCCGCCCTTCCTGCCCGTCGAGCTGTACAGCCCAGGCGGCCGCGGCTTGGCAGCGGACGGGGGCTGCGCTGGCCACTCGTCCCTCAGGGATCCCTCCTCCTCCTCCTCCGAGTCTGTATCTGTGGTCAAAGCGGGTGGGAAGAGCGTTACGTCACTGAATGGGGGTTTGGGGATATTGGTGCCACCACTGTCCACCCCTGCCCAGGTGCTCCATCATAAGCCTTGTGCTCTAGCGACACAGAAATTCACATTTCCTTCTTTCCATCACAAACGGACGTTCTCCACCTCCTTGTCCTCCCTTAAGATCCAAGGAGTGCTTTTAGCTTGGCAGCAGAAAACTGAAGCAAACATTTCCACTATGAAAATGTCCACTGAAGGCACAGAACTGTCAACAACTGGACCATCAACCTGAATTTGTCTTGGCTATGGTGATATTCAACACTCTTGACCTGAATCTCCTTTTCTACATGAGCCAGTTCTCACAGAGGGTTTTCAACGTGTGTGGATGGAGCAAGCCCAGCTGCCAAGAAGGCAGGATGTCTAACTCCAAATGTCTGACTCCAAACACACTGCCCCAGATGCTCCACGGAGTACGACACAAAGGAGCAGGGACCAAGCTGCCCCTTGGTCTGTGAACCATGGCTTTACAAAGCTGCTAAGCCTTGTGGGCAGCAAGAAGTTATCCAGCCATCCCCTCTGGCATCTGATCAGAGGGACAAAAAGCATATGGTACCCCTGGATGCAACAGAAGTGGGTGTAAATTGTCACCTCCCCGTTTGTGGACATGCCCTCAGCTCCACAACACTACGTTGTGGCATCACTCCCCAACTCCACTGCACTCACATGTGGAGAGGAAGATATGAAGAATGGGAGGCTCAAAGCCCAAATACGCAAATTATTTTGGACACCTGATTTTTCTTAAAATTTGTGGGAGTAAGATGCTCAGTTCACCCTTTGGATCTATGCCCAAAGTTTTCAGGACTCCAAGCAGAAAATCCTGAGGTCAGGAGGCAGAAGGACCTGGCGTCAATCCCACTTCTCTGTCTCCACATGAGCAGCCCACCAGTCATGGGAGGTGCTGCCATATGCTCAACCTGCCTCCTCAAATTCACCATGCCTGAGTGACCAAGTGACAGGCTGAAGCCTTTCCCTGCACACATCTGAAAAACCAAAGCTGAGCTGTTTCCTCAGTCGCAACAATCCTGAGCTGAGACCAGTGACAAAGGGGAACAACCCTCCTACAACCAGGAGACTCACTGGACAGTGGTCAGATAGAAGCTCTTTCAGGTCTGGGAGGGAGTTTTTGTTCATGACACCACAGTGCCAAGTGTGAAGGCACTGTAAAAGCTCCCTCTGCCATGAGCCAAGGCTTTAGCTCCAGCAACAGCCCATCCTTCCTCTTCCCATTAGCTCCAGAGCCCACAGTTCAGGAGACATGTGTCTGTCTTTGGGAGTAAAGCACACTCAAGAACAGAACTGCTGGGCAGTGTGCACAGAACAATAAGCCAAAGGCTGTGTTCAAGTCCAGTGGACACAATGACTCCTATTTTGCCATATAAATGGCTAATTTCATGCCAAACATTTGTTCCATTGGAAAGTTGCTAGCTCATCTTTCCCATTAGTGAAATTTCCAAACTAGTGTTGCACCAAGAGATATATTTGTAATGCACACAAACACCCCATAAAGGTTTTAACATGGCTTTAAATAGCTGCGAGCAAAGGGAAAGATGTGTGTGCAAGTGAGCTGAGACCATAACACAACAGTCTCAGACCATAAACTCTGCCCCAATGTCTGCCTGAACTGTTAAAGACTCTCCCATGTTTAGATCTACTGTTTTCCCAACACCGTCAGCAATTCAGATTTTTCCTTCTGTAACAGGGGTCAGTTGCTGGAACCTTCACCCTGGGCACACTCTGGGTTCAGCAGTAACAATCACCACACTGATGTGGCATGGGGACAAACACTGATGAGCCAGATGGGAAGGCTCAGCACAGCCAGCCAGGAAGCAAGCCATGACACTGAAGGACAGGAGGATGCTCAGCAACATCAGTGTCACTGGCTGGCTTTTCCTTTCCAACAGATTCCATGGCATAATCCTAAAGCCAAGCCCACTGAACTCAACAAGGACTTCAAAAGTCAACTACCTCCTAGAGAAGAGGCTCCACCTGCTCATCTGACAGGTAGAAGGAAGTGCCTACTCCCATCAAAAGCAAGAACATGGGTCAACTTCTTTAAGTGTTTTTCCCCATTGATGATAAATACAACACAGGTCAGGAAGAGACACACTGATCATGGCTTCCCCTTGGACAGCAAGATGGGCAGACAGCTCATGCTGACCCCAAAGATGCAGCAGCAGTCACTGGGAGGAGAAGGTCACTTTTCATTCATGAGCAAAGCTACCAGACCCATCTGCAAGATCCCTTTCAATAGGCCTGAAACTCCCACCACAACCCCTCCTACAGATAGAAGAGATAAAAAATAGGTTACTTACTATAGGAGTAGCTGCTAACTTCAGATATTGCTGGTGAATGGGAAACCTTGAGCTGATTTTTGACTTTTAACCCCACCTCCATCTTCTTCATTTTGGCAGTCACTTTGTTTTTACCTTCCTTGGAGGTTTTCAGTGACAGGCCCAGGTTCTTGGCCAGGCTCTTCTCCTCCTTGCTTGGTAGAGCCTCATGGGCTTGGAGGTACCTGCTGCCACCTCCACTGGTTTTGAGCTTTCCCCCAGAGCTGTCAGCAAACTTGAAGGGGGATTTGAGCTTGTCTTGTTTGGTGAGAGACAGGGCCTTGTCAAGCTTGCTGGCCAGCTGCTCCTGATCCGATGGCACCTTCTTCTTTTTGAGCTTTAACTGCCGAGATGAAAGGAAGAGACAAGGTGAACATAGAGCAGATATCATGGCAGACCTGAGGGATTTTACTAGCCATCCAAATTGTCTCATGCATGTAGTTACTAAAGCCTCAAGGTGATAGTCTTAGCCCCAGTTGCCATAACCCACCATGGTTCTAGGGAGAAGAAGAGGAAGACGTCAGCAAACAGTAGTTTTACTCTTACTGAGCACTACAAAACTGCAAGATTAACTTAAAAAACCTGAATGTTCTTCCACAAGAAATAAGTTCACAGGACAACATACTTTGGAGTTCTTTTTTCTCTACACCACCTGGTTTTTAGGGTATGTTTGGGTTGGTTTTACAAGCTTTTCTCTAAATCACAAGGATTAAAAATCTTCTTTACCCAAGACCCAGCCAAATAAATGCGGATTTCCACGTAATCAACCAGCTCCAGAGGCTGGGATGCCAAAAAAACCCAAATAACTCTCAGCATAAGCTTCAGCACCACTGCACTAAAGCCAGAGCTGTTACATCCTTTTCAGTATTTTCCTGCTTCTTGAAAAAAGCAAATATATTTTACATGTGCTACAGCTAGATAACAGCAGCTTCAACTCAGTACTTTGCCTGCATGCATTTTGGATTTCATCAGCAGCTTAAAGCTCCAGTAAATATCTCATTGCCTCAACAGGAGCAAAAGAAAACCATGCATTTGAAATAGCAAAGTTGTGCTCCCATTCCTCCCTTGCTTCAGGAGGTCCATTGTGCTCTCTCAATAAGCAAAGGGGTAAGACAAGCCCTGCTCTGGATTCAGAGCCAGTGCAACACTGAACGCTCTGACTGTCTCCAAGGCAGTTGACTCTGCTGCTTTCCAAAGAGGTTCAACCTCTGTAAACCAACATTAGCCCCTCCACTGCACACAATCCTCTCTTGAGGAGCATCTAAACCCATGTGAACTGAAAGCAGACACTGAAAGATCAGGAGTCAAGCCAACACCAGCAAAGCAGGAAAGAGATGGGCTTTTGGCCCGTGGCTCCATGTCCCCCACGAGGGCACTGACCTCATTTGAGAAGCTGGGAGCCACATCATGCTCTTCCCAGCTTGGGTTCTTCCCTTTCATCTTGCCACTGCTGCTCTCCACATCCTCATCCTCCTCCGGGAGGGCCCCTTTGTGCCTCTTCTTCATGCCCTCACCAGTCTCAGAGTCTTCAGAGAGCAACAAGGACTTGCTCAGTCTGCAAGCCAAGCACAGGATGGGTCAAGGTGGGGGGGCTTTCCTCCCTGTGATCCCCACCAAGCTCAAAAGTGAGGTTAAATGCCTCCTAAGACAGTGGGGATCCTCAGCAGGAACCAAGTCTACTGTGAAGTGACAGCAGTTTGGACAAGGTTTTCCACCAAACTGGAGAGCCAAGGAGCCCTTTGTGCACACTCTTGGCCACCAGGACAGATGAGGGTGCCTGAAACCAGAAACCTGCAAGGTGGCCTCTAAAAAGGAAGTGCTTGGTGTTTTGATAACAGCCACCAAAAAGTGCCTGATTTGGTACAGAGCAGCAACAGGAAGGACTGACAGCTGAGGTGGCCCTTAAGATGTTTTACCACTTCTACTTCCATGGACTCTGTAGGTGCAGAGAGAGACTCCTGAGGCCCAGGGAGGTGCCTCACTGCCCAGACACTTGCTTTGGTTGCTTTGGTATGAGCAGGAGGTGGCAAGGAAGTGCCACATGAGGTGACAGGGACAAAAGCACTGCAAGGACTGGCTCACTGTGGACTCCAACTCAGGCCCCTTGTGAAAGGCATTTGTGATCTAGGTCATTGGAATTGCTTTGGGATTTGGTGGGGAAGGAGAGGGTAAATAAATAAGAAAATAAAATAAAAAATAAAGTAGGTGAGACTATAAGCACATCTTTCCCGGCTCCCCAGCCATCTCCAGTAACTAACTGATGGATCATCAGTCAACACCTCAAGATTCCTACCAAGCTTCCATTTCAGGCTCTCAGATGCTGCCTCCTTCACACTAAGCCTGCTGGTCAGACCACCACCACAAAGCCACTGACACAGGGCAGCCTCCTCAGCTTCCAGGCATTTTCCCTCTCTCTGTCCTCTCTGCTGACCTGCACAGACAGCTAAACCAACACCTCAGGCCCTTGACACTGGCTGAGGGTGCACCTCCATCTCCCAGAGCAGCCTGCTCCAGCATTCCTGTGATCCAGGGACATGCACACGCAACACCATCACACACCCACACATGCACAACTCCAGCTACCTCTGGATGTCTCCAGCCTGTCCAGCCACCCAAACACGAAGAGCAAAACACGGAGCCACCAAAAGGACAGATTTTCAGAAGCGTTGGTCAGTGGGAGCTGGGCACCTGAATCTGATTTTTGGTCTTGAAAAGGACATTTGCAAAAATATGGAGTAGGCAGGGAGGCAGCTTGGAAATACCTTCCCACTGGAGAGGCCATCTATGGTAGGGTAGACAGCCAACAGTGGGGAGATCCAAACAGGAGCAGCTGGACTTGCAAAAGAGAAAAAAGCAGAGTAGAGGATAACCCAGATGCTTGGAAGAGAGATGTCAGGCAAAACCAACTCCCACTGATTCAGGGAACAGAGAGGAAGACAGAAGAAACACAGCAGAAAGGTCCTACAAAGTAGATAATCTGGAATAGCCCTGTTCTTTCCGGTTTTGATACCAACATCCCCACAACTGGCTCTACAGCACCTGATTCCACCATCTGCTCTCCTGAAAGCACGAGGACACACTCCCCAACTCCAAAACCTCACCTACAGCTCCCTGCCAGCCATATCACCTCACAGCTGCTCAACTCCACCTGTCCTACCTGCACCCAACACCAGACACGTGCTCTACCTGCGGGGAGGGGGGACACTGGCACTGCATCCCCACCATAAGGACACACTCACGTTAAGGGCACGCGCTCCCAGCGCTGCAGCCAGCGGCCGGCCTGCCAACACAAGGAGCCCCCGCTGCATCTGAGATGCCTTCCCCAAGTCAGACCCTGACGCAGCAACCCTGCCGTGTTCCCGTCTTCCCCAAATTCCAGCCTTACTTTCCACTCTTGCTGTCACTCTTCCCTCTCTCCTTAATGGGTGACAGAGCGCTTGATCCAAGTTTCCTCTTCCTGGGCCTTCCAGGGCCTCTTCTCGCCAAGCTTCTACTTTTCTCGTCATGCTTTTCCCTTTAAAAAAACCACACGCTTCACTGTTAACCAAGGCAACAAAAAAAAAAAAACAAAACCAAAACGAAACCAAAATAAAAAAAGCAAAAGCAAATTTTGCAACCAAAAAGCAAAACAAACAGGGAAAAAAAAAAAAAGAAAATAAATCCAAAAAGAAGAAAAACTGAAAATAATTAAAAGAAAGCAAGCAAGAATGGGAGCCAACCCAGAACCTTCACCTGCCACCAAACTGCTAAACTGAGCTGCTGAAGCCAAGGTTGTCTCTAACACAGTCTCCCAGCTGCAGTCACCAGTTACCAGGCTGTCATGTCACATAGCCTAGGAGTGTGCTGTGCAAAGCTCTGGCGGGATGTACCAGGAGGAGAGGACAGGAGAGGAGGCAGGGAGGGATTGGAGGGCAGTTTCCTCTCCCGGGCCGAGAGGCTGTGAAAGTGCCCAGCTGGAAAAGACCAAGACTTGGGTGAGCAGCCTGTGACTTACTCAGAGTCCCTGCGGCGCTGCAGCTTCACCAGCTCCCGCTGCTTCTCCTTGTAGCGCCGCTGCAGCTCCGCCAGCCGCATCCTGTAGTCCAGCTCCATCGCATCCATGTTCTCGATGGCCGACTTGATGGAGTACATCTGGGGTGGGGAGGCAAGAGAGGGTCAGGACACGTCCAGGGAGTGCACACTGGGTGCCCTGGCAATGGCCGAGGTGTGCAGCCTGGCAGAAAGCTCTTTGTGCTGAGAGGGGAGCAGAGACCCCTCTCCACCAGCACAGCCCCAGAGTGGTACCCAAGAAAACCAGCAAAACAAAGGTGTTCTGTGGCTTATGCACAGGATGGCATCAGCTCTGAGGGACTTCAATCCTGGAAGAGAACCTGCAGGATAAAATGCTCTTTTACCTTGTTTAAAAAGACAGATCATAATATAACCTATCTTGGAATACTTACTTGCTCTGTACAAAATAATTTATCAGCGCCTTCCACAGCGAAGGGCCAGCAAATTTAAAATAAACAAGGAAAAACCCTCCTGACACTATTTTTATTTATCCTCTGGCCAAACACACAGGTTCCACTGGTTTCACATGAAAACACCACTTCCAGGGCTGCTGAGGGTCCTGCTGAACTTTGATTCACAAACAAGGGAAGAACCTAAATTCCAGCCCACTGACTCCTGTGCAGCCAGGAATGTGACATGAGGGAACAATCAGCTCATTCTGCTGAATACAGAGGGGCAGCATGAGCCCCCAAACTGGGGCTGGGAGAGTGAGCTGTGTGACTGGATGCACTGGGGCTTTCCAGGCTCAGCCACACTAAGAGCTACTTACTGGTTCATCTTTCTTCTGCATCCAGCTGTACTTTTTGTTGGGATTCAGCTCTCTAGGCAGCCGGATGGTTTTCAGACTTTCCATAAAGGGGGTGGAAAGTACTTCCATGAGCATGTGGGTGCTGGCAGCCAGCAAACTCTCCAGCGTTGGCCGGACAGGGAAACTCTCTGGACCTGCTGGGAAGGACAGAGTAAAAGCTATAGAGAATCACATTCCAAGACTGCTTCTCCAACAGGCACAAGGAGGGGCTGATGGCCCATTCTTGACTATGGCAGCTCAAGGAGCCCCCCAGCCACCCTTGGCCCCCACTTGAGATCTCCTGTTGTACTCAGCCATGGTGTAACCGACAGTTCCCATCACTTCTCACCTCAGGAAGTTACTGGAAGGTGAGATTCTTTTCAGGACCTGCCAAGCTCTTGGAAAGCATCACCTGGAGCTACTGGGGCCTCTGGTGCCAAACCCCAACAGACTGTGGACTCAGTGCCTGCCAGAAGGGTGTTACCCTGGCAGCTCTCAGCAACTGGGGCTCCGTTTCCGCTACGCATACCACAAACTGTCTAGACATGGCGAGGGCCTTTGGAAGGGAGAGCAGTACAAAAGCCACATGTAGCTCAGCCTGCTGCAACAAAAACCCTGCTCCAAACCCATCTCAAGTACCAGCCACTCCTGCAACTCAGACCAATGCTCTCATTGCTGCCTGGCTGAGGCTGGAAGAGATCCCACCTGTGACTCCGCTCTTCTGCCCACATGGAGAGCACATGGATCATAAGCTGGGAGACCCAATATGGTCCAAAGTTGATCAGATGCCCTCCACTCACAACTTACTTTGCATTTCTTGCTTCCGTTTCTCCAGTTCCATCTCTGCAATTTCACTCAGCAAAGTGATCCCTTGCAGGAAGGAGTGCTCCAAGGTCTGGTCAGTTAACACCTCCACCTTCATCTGGGGTGGAGTGACAGTGGTGGTAGTCAACAAGGAACAAGCCTGAGGCATTTCTGTAGCAGCCACCAAAGCATTCATCCCAGCCAGTGGGTCACCTGGCTTGATGTCCAGATCTGGGATTTGGCAAGTGATTGCCTCTTCTGTGTAGGAAGGGATCTCTGGCCCCTGCTCCCCCTCCTCAGGAGGCAGGGTGGGAAACTCTCTTGCCCGGGGCACATCAGCACTCTGCAGGTCCATGGCTACAGAGGCCTCCTCCCTCTGGGGCGTCAAGTCCATCTCTGGTGGCTCACTCTCCGCATGCACGAGCAAACCGTCATAGTCCATGTGCATGGAGCAGGTTTCTGCTCCACTCCCGCTCTCTGCCTCAGCCTCTGCTTCTGCAGGACAGGCCACAACCTGGTAAGGAGGTGGGCAGCTCTGCAGGTCTTCCTGGTCCTGCTCCATAGCACCCAGGGCTTCGCCTTGGTGCAAGAGGAGATTGCAATTGTCCACATTCTGCACTGGGACGGCTGCAGAGGTGGTGATGTTCAGAGTCCCCATGTCCTGCTCACAGATGCTTTCTTGGCTTTCCTCCATCTGCACCTCTGATTTCACCCTCTCTTCCAAGGATTCCTCTTCTGCTGCTGTTTGGATGGGCTCTAGGATTTTGGACGGAGACAGGTGGATGGGCTTGACCTCTGAGGAAAGGTCCATGTGCTCAGAGCCTTCAGCAGGCAGCGGGACGTCAGGAGCCAGGCCATCCGCATCAGATGCTGCGGGGGGCTGGAGGAGGTAGGGATAGTGTCTTCCAAAAGAGGGAGGCAGGGACTGGAATGGGTATCCAGGGGGAATCTCTGCAAGATATCAGAAGGGACAGACTGTGTAATGGCTGGGTCTCTAAAGCACCTTCTCTCTCATTAAGGCATAGAGCTGGTCCCCTTTGCTTCCATCAGCTCTAGTCTCTTCCTGTTCTCAAGCAATAGCTGCTCTGGGCACCTCTCTCCTCACCAAGCTGCCACCTGGGGCAGCACTCCAGAGGTCCCTTCTGCACCTTTCCAGCACTTTCATGCAACTGGAGAGAAATCTGCCTCCTGCATCCTTTCCCACTGGGACTCCAGCCCTGGAAGAACCAACCCAGGCTTGGCCCAAGGGAAGAAGAGAGCCTACAGCCCCAAGCACCCAGGCATCAATCCCAGTCCATCACACCAGCCCTGCTCCTTCCCTCTCCCCTGCCTTTTAGAGGAGCTATGTGGCTTTCTCTAGGGGAAGGGACAGAAGCAGGAAAGAGCCGAGGAGAAAAAGGGAGTCAGGCACAAACACAACGGGACTCTGCCAAAGCAGGGCTCTCTTACCTGGGAACAAGGCCTGATATGGACCAGCAGCCTCTTTTTCCAGCTCCAGGTCTTTCTTCTCCACGGTCTCGGGTGCCTCTTCCTTTGGAGGGATGGCAGGGGCAGGGGGTGGAGAGGCGGGGGGCGGGCTGGAAGGATGGGAGCTGGGGGTGGCGGGGTAGGAGTAGGCTGGCTGCGAAGGTGGCTCCTCCATCTTTTGGATCACCTCAGCTTTGAGCACAGACACGGGTGAGGCCCTGGGAGAGAGGGGAGGTGGACTCACAGCCTTGCTGTAGGACGTGGAGGTGCTGGGAGACAGCACAGGTGGTTTTCGGTGCACCAGTCCCGGGGCAGAGGAGGAAAGGCCTGATTTGGCACTGTCCAGGCTCCGTTTTGTCACCTTCTCTTCCATATCCACACGCTGCTCGTTTGCCTTCAACCTCTCCTGTGACAAGAACAGAGCAAATCTCAGCACAACATCTGGAAAGTGGCACTGACCTACCACCAAGCAAGACCAAAACAAGGTCTTACCAAATATACAGTGAAATAAACCCCATGTCCCCCAGTGCAAGACCATTTGAAGACCAATCTGACAGAGAGTGACACTGATCTACAATAGCTTTGTTACAAATTCCCAGCTCCAGGAATCATGAGAAAGATGTTTCACCTTCCACTTGCATCCAAAGAAAACCACTTCTATTTCCAAGCCTTCAGCCTAGCAAGCCCACATGCAAAATGAAGGCTGAAAACCAGAGGACCACTACAAAAATGAATGGGTGTCAAACACCCAAATGAAAGCTCATGACTTTCCAAAACCTTTTCACGAAGGGTTCACTGGCTCTCCAGGAGCCAGTGTGACTGCTGCAAGTTGTGCAGCTGCTTCTCTGGGCTGCTCAGGAGGTTTGTTTGGAGGTGACCAGGGAGGAAATCACTCAACTATACAGAGACATCCCATGGGAAGGAATCTGGGTCACACTGCTGCTGCTGGGGAGCTCTCCTGACAGCACTGCTCAATGGCTCTACACCAAACCCCTCTAAAACCCACTCTAACTGCAGGATACACCAAATGCTTCATACCCCAGAGACTAGGGCAGGATCATTCAATGCATCCATACCCTTGAGACACACTTGCCACACAGGCACAGCTGCATTTTCTCCCCAGACACTCCAACTTCGGGCTCATTTCACAGCCAAGCAAGAAGTTCTTGAGAACATACCACGAGCTGGGCACTCCTCTGCAGCTCCATGGCGTGGGCTGCTTGCTGCTGCAGGATGTACAGCTCGTGCTGCCGCAGCAGCTGCTGATGGGAGAGGAGCTGGAGCTGGTGAGCGTGCTGCAGGGAGCTCCTGGTCGGCGGGTACATAGCAGGCCACAGAGGGGGTGCCCGGTCCATCAGCTCTGCTGTGGATTGAGCAGAGATGCAGTCAGGAAATCAGCAGGGTAAGGATGGATAAAGGATTCAGGATCACTCAGGGCAATGGTCTCTACAGTCCCAGAGTGTAGGGGATGCCAAACACTGGGCTGTGCAGAAATACAACCAGAATTCAGAGGGTAAAGTGTGCTGTGTTCCCCTCTGTAGCCCCAGTCCCACCACCCCTGTGCCCTAGGGTCACTGGACTGGCTTTGCTCTCCAGCCCTTGGTTTGACTGTCCATGCCTGAGCCTGTGAATAGCTTCTCCTAACCAAGAACTCAAACTCTGCAGGGTCCTGCAGGGGATGAAGAGCCACTGCTAAAGATTACATGTTTCCATCTCCAAAACACATCTAATGAGAGGCCCACTCACACCCACCCTACAGCTGTGGCTGCTGGTCCCCACAGGTAGATATGCTCCTCTCTGGCCCTCTCCAAAGTCTGTTTTCCCCACAGCTGTCAAAGAATGGTCCTCAGGAACAAGCTCACATCCTTACCAAAGTGTGGCAAGTGCTCACTGGGGATCACAACAAGCTGCCCTGATTGTGGGTCTCTGGCAAACTGGTAGGCGGAAGGGAGAGCTCCCCCCATGGCAGGGGGGAAGCCTGGAGTCATGCCCTGGTGCAGGGAAGGGTGACCAAGTCCTGGAAGAAAAAACACTGAGGTCAGAACTCAGGGGATGCAGACAGCTCCTACCCACACGAGAAGTCATCTACTGCTCCAAAATGTCTCCTTTCCTTTTCCCTGAGCTCATCAAACAGCCTCACTGGGCTGCAGCAACACTTTTCCCTGGATTTCATTTTCATTTCACCCTCCGGACACTGCTCCCTCCCAGGGCACTCACCATAGGGATGGCCAGCCAGCCACATGGAGGGGCTCCCTGTCCTGGGGAGCCAGGGGTGGGCTGCCAAGTGCGAAGCCGGGTCTGCAGACCAGCGCCCGGAGCCCGCCAGGGCTGGGCCTCCTGTCACCATGAGGTTGGAGTTCAAACCATTTGTGGCGCAGCTGGAGGGGTGTATTCGGGCAAAATCTGCCAGCTCCTTGCTTTCTCTGGGGATGGAGGAGGCAAGAGAGAGAGTGAGAGTGGGTCCAAGTGATGGAGGAGCCCAGGAGTATGGACCAGCCTGCAGAACCAGTGTTTGCAAACCAGGGTCAGCCACTGAAGGACAGCTGTGATGGAGATACCATGTCTAGAATAAAACATTCCATCTCTCCAGCCTTTTGGAGCAGGCATGGATTTGCAGCTATTAGGATTGCTCTGCTGAGGACTTAGGATTTGCCTATAGCCCCATGTATCCCACTCAGCATCCCTCTCCACACCACCAAGTTTGGTGCCAGCACCTACACCAGGATGGATGTGTTTCCTGGTGTCTCATCTCTGGACTGGTTGTCCCTGAGCTCGGCTTGTGACACTATGGCAAAAGGTGTCACCTCCCTCCAACCCTCACCTGAGCAGCTTCTCCTGATCCCTCTCCAAGCGCCCTGCCAGGAGGTGGCTGTCCCGGTGGCGGCTCCTCTCGTCCCCACAGTCATCTTCGGAGCGTCCGTGCCCTAAGAGACAACCCAGCACCATCAGACAGGAGAAATGGTCTGGAGAAAGCTGTCCCCTCTCCTCTGGCCATGGAGTACCTGAGAGCCAGTTTACCCAAACATCAGTGACCCCAAGGATGTTCCAGATTCAAATCCTGCAAGACCAGGCAAGGCTCTCTGTGTGGTCAAGATATTCTCACTAAAGCAATATTCTCCTGGTAGCACCCAAGTGCATATGTTCTGAGGTTCATGTCCCCAAGACATCAAGGGACTACTTGCCATGCCAGGTGGGTCTCCCAGGACAGCACAGCCACCAGCCTGGGAGCAACAGGACCAAAGGGACCACTGTGCTGAAGGACAGTGGCAGATTTCCCATTCCAGCAAGAGCCGAGATGCAGCTAAATCCTGCATCAAACCACATAGTCCTGCTTAGCACATCTCAGAGAGGGGAAGGATTTTATCTCTGCACTTTCTGAAGCACCTTCTGATCTTGTAAATCAGTCTGGGAGCACTGAGTATGCTCTGAATCTCTGTCCTTCTGCAACAGGCAGAACCAACAATACAGACCCTCACAAAACCAACGCGCTCCACTCCACAATTCAACCATTAGCAGGAATCTGCATCCCCCCCGAGACATGCAACAAGAAAAGGTCTGATGAGGCAGGGACACATATGGCAGATGAGGGCAGGAATCCAAACAGGGGGGCTGGATGTTTGGCTGGAGAAACCACTTGTCCACAATCAGCACAGCTCTTGCAAATACAGCCTGGCATGGTAGCAGCTGCATCTGTGAGAGGTTAGGAGGCACCTTCACAGGAGCGAGCAGCAGAGCCTCGCTTGGCTCTGCCAGGACCAGGTATTGAGGCCACCTTTCCCTTTGTCCAAGGTCTTCACTCCAGCTGCCTGATTTTAAGCTTGTTTTTCCCTAGTTTTTTCACTAGTTTCTTTCTGGCATACTCATTTTTTCACACAGTTCCCTGTTGCCCCTCTCTGCACTATTCTTTGGTGATATAATGCACTCCTAAATCCCAGCCCTGCTTGCAGAGAGCACTCAGCCTTGCAGGACTGCACCCCAACAGGCCTTCCCAGAGTCCTCACTCTCTTGTCTGGATATGGTTTGGCACATGGGAAAACATCTCGGAACATCAAGTCTATTCTGCTGACAGGCAGTCTTTTCAAGGAGAGCTCTAGTGTGTATTTCCACAAACCTGGACAGCCCATGGGTTTTTTGCTGTCAAGTCTCCAATTCCCTCAGCTTTTACTGTCAGAAGGAATCCAGGAACGAGACAACATCTCTCCCAGCTCCTTTCCCCAAGGCTCCTTCCACGGGCTCCAGGCAGAAAACAAAGATGCTTTAAAACCTGGCACACAGCACTCCCTCCCCAAGGACTTTCCAGGGTCACCACATCTCCCTCACAGACTGCCAGGACACCACGTGCAGCCCAACCCACCCCAACCAGCCCCTCCCTGACTCACTGAATGATGTCCCACACAGCCTCTGTTGCTCACTTTTACTCCCCAACCCCCACAGCAAGGGGGCTCACAAATCCCTTTGAAGCCCAGGCATCTTCCACTGCCTCTCTGCCAGCATTCCCTTTCCACACCCTAGCCCAGGTTTTTCCCCTTTGGAGCCCCTTTTACTACTTATTTCCCCCAATGAATGCCCAGCTGTCTCTTTGGTGTCAGCAATATGGAGCAATTCCTTGGAGAGCTCACAGACTCCCTTCCTTCCTTGGCATAAGGTGAGTACACCCCCACCCTTTCATTAGAAACACGTTACTTTGTTATTTTATCATGGCTCCTCCCTCTCCTATCTACACTCCTTATGCTCCATTATTTCTAGACCAGTTTATCATCTTTTTTCCACCCCCCCATCCAAACACAAACACTGAAGGACCTCTAATTCCCGCCCAGCCTCCATCCCACCAACAGGACAGTCCCTTTTCTGGACAGAACGATGATTGTCCAGACAGTGAATGATCATTCTGTCTATATATATGAACATGACGCACGGACTGCATAGAAAAATTCAATCAGTTATGCATGGAGGAAAGGCTTAGGTCCGTTCCCTTGACAACCAATGCCCGGTACTAAATACTTGCATTTTACTTGCCAAATACTACAGATTAGCCAACTAAAGCCTGCTTTCTCCTTCTTAAAAGGTCTAAACATTCAAGCACCGTCCACTCAGCGCAAGCAAGCTAATGTTATTAGACGAATATCTCCTGGCACACAAAGGGGGGGGCAGCATTTGGGGGGCGAGAGGAGGAGAAAAGCAGTCTTGTTTTCTGTCTGAAAGCCAACTGCATCACTTAGCAACGAGCCCAGAGGCCTGCCAGAATTCAACCCTTGTTTGCAGCCTTTTAGTTCGGCTCAGTAAATTACATTTAACGCAAGCTGGGAGCGTCTGGGACGATTGAACGGCTGAACAAACAGCTCCCTGTGCTGCCCACGAGGTCCTCGGCCGGCTCCCGCCCGGCTGTGGGGAGGGCACGGGGAGGCGATGGGAATGGGGAGAGGGGCTGCTGCCTGAGGGAAACTGCTTCTTGCCACTGAAGTTTGGGAGAGGGGGGCAAAGGCAGAAAAATGGGGAAGGCAAGGGCTAAAAATGGAAAGCCGACCATTGCTCGCCAGCCGCTCGCCTTGGCATCCTTCCTTGGTACAGCAGAGCCCCATGCCGGGCAACCCCCGGGTGTTATCTTGCTACACAAGCCAAGCAGAGACCCAAAATCTCTCTGGTGCCAGGCCCCTCCTGCCAGCACCACAGCTTAAATCAAAATCACGAGATTACAACACCAGCACAAAGGTGGTTCGAGAGGTTTCTCTGTCACTCCCTTTGCTAATGGATCAAACTTACAGAGCAAGATTGTCCTCAGAGATGGCCAGAGGGGATGGAAGCGGGGACAGGGGACTGACACAGGGGGTCTTGCTTCCCACTGTGGTTTACAACATGTCTTTGTCTGGCAAGGGAGGCAAACGCAGCTGAAGATGCCAAACTCAGTTCATGGCACACAGCCTGCACTGGGTGACTGCTCTTCCCAGGGAAGAGACCCTCCAGGGAAGCCCTGAGACAAACCCCAGGGAACCTACCTTTGATGCTGCTGAGAGACAGCGATCGATCCCGGTCTGCCAAGCTGGGCCCCAGTTTGCTGCTGCTGCTGCTGCTGCTGCTGCTGTTGTCCTTCTGCCGGGCCACAGCCACAGCAATGCCAACAGGCAAGTGCCTCACCTCCACCTCGCCCTGGGAGCCGATGCTCTCACGGCCGAAGGATTTGGCACTCTCGGGTCTCTCAGGGTCCCTCTTTAGCTGCTTCGCAGGCTGCTGCAGCAGCAGCTGCTGCACCTTGGAGGCTCCCAGCTGTGCAGAGTCCAACTTGACATTGCCCAAACCCCCAAAGGGGCTCTTCTTGCCGCAGCTCTGCCGGGACGACGTCTCCTTGGCAAAGCTGCCGCTGTACTTGATGAGACTCTGCATGGCCGAGCCTTCGCCGTGCGAGGCAGGGTGCAGGACGTCTGCGGCGCCCCGCGAGCCCACCACCGAGGACCGCGGCAAACCACTGGGGTCCAGGTAGACCTTCTTGGCCTCCTCCTCCACCCGGCTGACGTGGTTGTGCTGCGCGGCCAGCACCGCCATCTGCGTGGTGGCAAAGTTGCCCATCTCAAAGGGCTTCCACTTCTGTTCAGGCGGTTTCAGCTGACCGTGGTCCAGGTGCTGCCGGGAAGAGTCCAAAGTGCCATAGACCTTTGCTGCTTCTTTGGAGCTGGATCGCTGGAAGCGGTCCCGCTCGCAGGGGCGATGCTCTGCCTCTGGACTCGGCTTCAGCAAATCCTTGGAGGCCAGGAACTCCCTGCTCTCCGGAGAGCCCAGCCCCGGCCGGTTGAGGAAGGGCTCTGAAGTCACCTGTCTCTTCAGTGCCATGGAGTTTGTCCTAATTACCGAACCCTTCTCTCTCAGAACCTCCATCCTTTTGGCATCACTGTGACAAGAAAAGTCCTGGGACAAGAGTGTGCGGGAGGCATCTGCAAGGCACCGCTCCGTGGGTGACTGCAGCACCCCCACCTTGCCAAGGTCCTTGTCCTTCCCCTTGTTGTCACGGGCCTGGGAGGCGATTTGGATGGGCCCGCTCCTCTCGTCGTAGGCTTCGACCGAAGGCACGAAGGTGGGGGCGATTACTTTGTGCTCCCTCCCCAGCTCCTTGGCCGGTGGGAAGATGGTGTACATGCTGGAATGGACGGGCTGCGGAGGGAATGTTGTGGCCGGCGTCATCTTCCCCGTCTGCGAGGGGTGTGGGGATGGACAGCTACAGGAGATGTGCAAAGCGCCCACGGAGGGCAGGAGGGGTTCCCCCCGCTTCAGCCGCTCCGCGTGGGCGTGCGCAGAAGGCCTCATGTTCTCATCGTGCCGAGCGGGGTCCTTGGCACAGCGGTCCTGCTCGGCACCCAGGACCTTCAGCATGGGGTCCCCGCCGCCGTTGCAGTTGCTGAGGGAAGAGCTCTGCAGCGGGTTCTTGGACTTGGGTTCCCCACTGCCTGCACCCCGATTTGGCATGTGCTCAGCCAGGAACGGCGAGAGACGCTCGCCGACCTTCACCGCCTTCTCCACCACGCTCACTTTCCGGTCGCTGTCGGGCTTGGTGTCCTGTGTGAGGTCGACCACACTGCGGGGTCGGGGCTCCTCCTTCGGCTTGCTCTCCTTCTTGGCAAAGGGCAGGGACAGATCGCTCCGGCATGGCCGCTCCTTCCCACCGGGGTCCTTCAGGCCTTCTTTTGAGCTCTTGTGCAGCTGCCCAAGGTCCTTTTCCCGGAGCAAAGTGCTCGGCGTGTGGCTGCCCACGGTCCTTGAGAGGGGAGGCTGCGGGTGCAAAGCGGACTGGCCTGCATGGCTGGACAGGTAGAATCCATCTGCAGAGTTAAAAGCAACCGAAATTATCACAGGCTTCCAACCCCTTCAGTCCTACACAGAGACAGGCAAGAGGTGGCAAAACAGGAAAGAACAGATTTCATGGATGCCTTAAAAATGCTCAGGGCAAAGGAAACCAAGCAGGTTCCTCCATGTGGGATGCAGGACAGCCTTGTCTCTGATGCACACTGGGGCTTCAAGGAGAGACCTGGCCAGCTTTCCTACAGGACAGGCACATCCAAAACCTTGGTACTGCTCAGCCCAGGAAACATTCCTGCCAGATCACCCAAGACTGTTTCTGCTCTTCATCCCCAACACTCCAGCATCCAGCATCTCCAGCAGCCAAAGAAGCCCAAAGGACAGGGTAAGTACCCAGGGGTGACCAATGGGAAGAGCACACAGTGTCCCAGACTCACCTTTCTGTGACTCAAAGAGGCTGTGCTGTCCCAGCTGGGTCAGGAGCGGACTGCCAGCACTGGGAGGTTCGAGGTGGCTCAGGGGAATGTACGATGGGTAGAGACCGTTAGGCAGATGGGAAAAGCCTGCAGAAAATGGGAAACAGAAGAGGGAAACATGTTTTATCCCGAGCAGCACGCTGCCTTGGAACAAGCCCTGCAGGAGCACAGACTGTTGTGGCTGTCGGTCCCTCACACGCCAGGAGCGGTGGCGGCGGCGGCGGGGACGCACACGGTGACACACAGCACACACAGCCCAGGGCAGGGACCCCTGCTTGGGACCCCACTTCAGGAACTAACCCCCCACTGCAGGTCCCCCAGGCACCTCTGAGGGACTCCAACTCTGCAGCAAATGGAGGATGCTGCTTCCTGAGCAGAGCCTGACACCTGAGGGCTCAGCTCAGGAAGGTGACCAAACCACCTGACTGATAAGATGTTTTATCACAAGTACAGCAACCTGTGGGTGAGGGCACTCCCCAGTATGCTTCCAGAGTTATGATAAGACCTTCTTGCCAGCACAGTTTTACCAACACAGCTAATTCTTTCTGCAGGTGCCCAGCACTGGGTACAGGCTTTGGGGAAAACATGACAGCATCCTCCAGAGCAGCTCACAAAAAGCAGAATCTCATGTATCCAAACCCAGCATCTTATCCCAGAGGAAAGCAAAACAGAGGAGAAAGTGTGACAACCATCCATGAGCTGATATGAAAGCAGCATATTTTCACAACCGTGCTGCCAGTGGTCTGGATGTCCTGGACATTGGGTCGTCAGCAACACCCTCACGCAAATCGCCCTCATCAGCATTTCCTCAGTGAATACAATCATCACAATAGTGGTAATAACACACACTGTTGTCTACAGGCAGCAATTCCTCTCCAACACTGCCACCAAACGACACCCGCGCAACACTACAAACCCAACCCTCCACCAGAACCAGCATCCCGGTCCCTGCCATAATTTTAAAACTGAGTTAAAACCATCAGGAGAATCTGAAGGAGCCAGTCAAGCCCTCTGCAACCCTCCTCCCTTCCCTTCAGTCCACATTAGCAACCAACTTCCCCCAAATTCAACAATCCCACTGAAAGCAACACAGGCAACAAGTTTGTCAAGAGTCCAGCATCCAACTGGCTCAAAACAACATCCCACCAAAACCCAAGGGGAGACGGAGAAGTTCAGTCCCCGAAGCTGCACGTGGAGCACCATCTGCGAGAGCTAGTCAATATTTCACATTATTTAGACAGCCAGGATCTCTTTGGCGTACATGTTTGCATCCCGGCATATGTGCCTCACCGACGCGGCGCTCCGCGCAGCTCCTGGCCCGCATCCATCGCCCGACAGATCCCAGCGGCGTCACCCGCACACGCCAACCCCTCCAGCAGCGGGGCCAGGGGAGCTGCTGTGCCCGTGCAGATCAACCCAGAGCCCGCTCCCAGCAGGTAAAACCTGCTGCTTAACCCTCAGCATAGCGCTGCAAAGGCGCTAAACGTGCGCACACATTCACGCCTCTCCTTGGTAACCCCAAAACCTCCACGCTGAAGCATTTCCAAACACCTTTTCTTACTCCAGAGCTGGAGAGAGCTGGGTAGAACCCAGGTTAGCTTAGCTGTGAGCAGTTCCACTCCACAACGTATATGCCTTGGCCATGTCACTGTCAGTCCTGCACAACTGGGCTGGCAATGAGCCAGCATCTGGAGCAGGGGTGACACATTTCCAAGGGAAGACGAGTCCCATCTGGCAGAGCACATGGCTGCAGTATGGAAGAGCCCCTGGAGCACCCCATGCCACACGAGGCCGGAGGCTCCGGCCGCAGACGTCCCCACGTGAGCCCCTTCTCCCAGGCAGACATCAATCCCAGCTGCAGCTGCTCCAGCAGGCGGAAACACTGGCACGGGAATCACGGAGAAACACGTCCCGTGCTGCAGACACCACTGTGCACAGATGCCCATGGCATGTCCCCACCTGCACATGGTGCAAGGACATGATGCCACCTGCGTGGCTCCAGGGAAGGGACATGCTCCAGCATTGCCATCAAGCACAGGGACACCTGCACACAGCTTAAGTTACTGATACCCAAAGAGGCATTTTGGTACCAGTTACCTCCCTGGTCCTATGAGGGCATCTCCCTGTTTTCAGCATCATATCCTGCCCAGGGATAACACAGGCTCAGTCCCAGCCCCAAATGTTCTGGGGCTTCCTCCCCAGTCAGCATCATCACATCCTGCTACAGTGACCCAGTCTTAGCTGAGACTGCAGGAACAGGAGGGGGAATGCAAAGTGTCCAAGCTGGGGACAGGTTCAGATGGACAGGTTGGGAACCTTGCAGGACAGTGTCACTATCCAGCTGGGAAACAGCAGCAGAACTGAGCTGATGCCACCAGCCAACCCCCAAAGCCACCTCACACCAGGCAGCTCTTCCCAGTAAATTCCAGAAGCCCACAACAGCAGTGCTGCTCCTTGGAGAGGCATAAGCCCAGCACAGGAGCTCAAAGCACATTCCAAAGCTCTGCAGGTGGAGAAACTGAGGCACAGGCAGGTGCATCATGCAGCTGACCAGCAGCAAAACCAGAGAATCACTTGAACTCCAACCTCGGGTCTACCAGTGACACTGTTTTCCCTTGCAAAGTGCCTGAAGAAGCTGCACAGGCTGTATTTACCTGGCTTGTTCCCTGCCAGGAACCAGAGCTGGAGTAGGGAGCAGGAATCTGAACCACAGCTTTCCTGAGGATGGAATGCAAATCCAACCTCGAGGCCCTGACAGAACATCCCTTCTTCTGTACAGCCCTCCAGCAGCCACGCTGATGGGCTGCTGGCATAAGACTCACACATAGCCCAAAACCTGCTGCCCCAGTGCCCTGGGCAGGACCTGGAGGTGAAGCTGCTTATCCATGAGCTGAGGAGCTGCATTTGCAGGAGGCGGCCACGGGTGAGTTGCTGCCTCCTTGGATCTCCGTGCCAGAAAGCAATGCCAAGGGGAGAAATTCTACCACAGTGAGCAACGCACAGCTCACCCCAACCATGGGCTTCTGCCAGGAGAAAGGGAGGGGAAAAGGGGAAACCACAACCATCTCCATCTGCCTGGGGCCAGAGTGTTTGCTGAACCAGCACAAGATCCGCTTTGCCCAGGGACACGCCGACAGGTCTCAGCAGGCTGAGCCACGCTCCTCCAGCTGACTGCTTGCCCAGAGGCGGTCTGGCACCACAGCACAGGCAGGGAGGTGCAAGTTGGCAACACTGCCAAGCCCAGACTGGCTGTGCCCCCCCTTCCCTGCCAAGTTACACCACGCCAAACACATGCATGTGCCCATTAGCTCGGCCTCTGACCGCCTGGGAAAGGCACCACCAACACTTATCTCATGCCAGCAGGGACACACATGAGCCAAAGCAGCCCACTCTGAGGGTAAAAGGGTTCAGGGCACAGAGATCGTCCCTCAAACCACTTTATCCCTATAGCCAGCAGCCAAAATGCAACTCCTATGATGCTCCAGTTGCTGCAGTGGATGAGCACACCTGTCCTCCTCCTTTCCAGCTCCAAGATTATAAAACATACCTGTTTTGCACAATTGAGACATAAATCACTAAAGGCTGTTATTAGAGGAACTTAGCGGGTGCAGATGTGTCAGCCCACTTGAAAACATCTTCTTCATCTTTGCTCAGCTCTCCAAAACAGCACGGGTTTTGGGGGAAGAGGTACGGCCTCGGGTGACTCACCACTGAGAGGGGATGTGACCGATGAGGAGATGAGATACCAGCAACCACACAAACCACACACAAAACGTCTGAAGGCCGGAGGTCACGCTGGGGGAAGTGGGAGGGAAACAGACCCCACGTGCTCAGCCTGCTTGGGGTTGCCAGAGGTCCCTGTGAGGAGGGAGCCAGCAGAAAGCACAGCCAGGAAGAGCTGGGAAAAGAGGGTGGGCAGCTACGCCTGCAGCAGAGGGGGCTGCCACTGGTCACCCGGAATTTTAAACCTGTGGGGCTTTCTCCAACTTGGCCCCTCACACCTCAAGCCTAAAATTCAGTCTCAGTTGGACAAATCAGTCAAGGCTCGGTTGTGAAAGAGGAGACAGGAGGAGGGCAAGCTGGAGGCAACATGCTGAACTGAACATATCTCCCCTGTGGACACAGCTCTGGCCAATGAGCCAGGCTGCACGCCTGAGGTGACACGGGTGTGTGCCAGCACTGGGAAAGCTGCTCCACCCCTCCTCAGCTGTAGGTGACCGGCTGGCACCTTCAGCATCCCCATGCTGCTCTCCACACTTGCTGCCAACATGCTGCAGAGGGGACAGCTCACTTGGACAGCAGCGAAGGGTCAAGGGCAGCAAGTGGGAACAACACAGAGACACCACTCAATGGGGAATTCACTCTCCCAGTCTGGTTCCATGTTTCCAAACCAACCAAGAACACCTGCAACACCAGAGAGAAGCAGCATCCACAAAGACTTTCCTCATGCCTTGGGACAGCTTTCCAGTTGGAAAAGACCTTTAATCAAGTCCAGCACAGCTGGACAGCCCTGGTGGCTGGTGTGGGATAACAGGTGGCCACTGAACTGCTGGCTGCAAAGCACACCCTGAAGCTGAATGCTGGGCATGAGCCATCGTTCTCTGAGAAGCCACAGCCCTGGCACCGGAAGACCAGTGGCATCCAGCACTCCGGGAGAAGTGAAGTAATCCTCTCCCATCAGCCCCATCTGCCCGTTACATGTTTCTGCCACTTATGAAATATTTCCAACTGCCAGCATCTCACCCCATCCTCCCTGGGCCATGATGGACAGACACATTGCCAGGACTCAGGCTGGCACCACACAGTGCTCTGCAAGGGGCTGTGGCCACAGAAGAGCCTGAGCTATAAAAGCCTGACCCCTTGGACCCACCAATCTGAGCCAAGCAGGGCTGGGAAACACAGTGGCAAGAATTTGGGTTTATTTCCATGGGATGTTTTGAACTCTGGGCACTCAAGGGAGATTTGCAGCCCAGCTGCAGCCAGTTCTCAGCTGGCTGCTGGGCGCAGCACAGAGCAGGAACTGCAGCCACCCTTGGCCAGGAGCACAATCACCTCTTCCCCAGTCCGGCTCGCAGAGCCTCACAGGCAGCCAACTGGGACAACAGTCCATGCCACAAACAGCTGGATCAATGCTTATGTCCTCCCCAGAAGGGAGGGAGGGGAGGAAAGCAGGGAAGGTCCAAGCACAGTGAGTACCTTCCCACCACCAGCAGGATGGACACTACACCAGCTGCCTGTGCTTGCCATCATCGGTGCATCCCTTATCCTCTCCCTGCAGAAGCAGCAGATTCCCAGGGAAGACTTCCAGGGCTCCCCCTCCAGCACACACCTCCTCATCTCTGCCCCGTGCAGCTTGGTGAGGCACAGCCACAGCTATTCCTCATGCACACATTTATGGTTGCAAACAGCTGCGAGCCGGAGTGCTGACAGTGTAAATCTTTGCCACCTCCTCCCCTGCCTGCCGGGGCAGCTCCAGTGACACCCGAGGCACCGGAGCCGCTTTGACTCTGTGCCATGCACGAGACACCAGCGATACGAGCCCCTGAACATGCCGGGCTGAAACCAAAGCCCCTGGATCAGATGTGCCTGGACTCCAGCGGTGGCTGGTCCCTATCCCTGTCCCCAGCAGCCCCAAGCTGCTGTCACAGCCCACCACTCTCCACACCAAAAACCACCCCAAAAGCCATATTTACACCCCATGCCACGGGACTGGCAGTAGCTTCAAAGCCCTAATTTACAGCCTTAATTCTCTGCATCCCCTGAAAGCCTTCGATCCCCATCCCCAGGATCCAGAACAGCCAGGGCAATTTAACTCCCCATTTAATCTTCTAAGGGCCCTGGCAAGCTCAGAGACAGCATCCTCCGGTGGGGGGTCCACGCTCCCAGACTTTGCTGGCTTGAACAGTGCCGCGCCGCTTTCCTTCAGCTGCAAAAATCACTACCTTAAAAGCCAAGGCAAATTCTCCCTCCAGCTCAGCACAGCTCTCTATTGTTTCTTTTAATTTTATTTTATTCCACATGGGAATCTGTGTCCAGGCTGCTTTATTTTTAAGTGGCTCTTGCTCAATATTTACTATCGCTCGCAGCTGCGTCAGCACAGGAACACTGCGCGCTCACGCCAGGTTTCCGACCAGCCCTCCCGCAGCCATTCCCCCCGTGCCGATGCCCTGCCATGATTTTCCTGCCATGTCACCCTCGTGGTGAATCACCAGCCCCCCCACAGCCACAGGACACTGAAGGGCAGGGTGTAAGCACAGGGCATGGGGGGGTTCCCTCCTTCCATGGAAATAAATATCATCAGGCTGAGCCCTGCCTCTCACCTCCTCACTCAGGAACTGGAACAGTCCCAACAGCCTGGTAGGGGAGGAGGAAATGGGAAGTGGCTCAAGGGACTCAAAATGGAAGGGCTCAAGGGACTGGTGTTCAGACCTAGTTCTGCCCCAATGTCCTGGTGACTTAGTTTCCACCAGACAACAAAACAAAGGCAATCCAAGGTATGCCAATGCCTCAGGAAACAGACACCAACAGGACACCCTGAAGATGCCCCACAAAGTCACCCACCAGCTCCCCATCAACAGCATCTCCATGGGGACAGCAAGAAGCCACCCAGGTAGGGACATGAATCACTCTGGAAAAGTGAAGGTGGCTTTTCCTCACACTGGAGGGGCTGAGATGGAAACCACCCCAGTGGGATTCTTGACATGATGTGCAGCCAGTCCACTCAGCCTGAAACATGGGGTCTGGGAAGCACTGATCTGGTCCCACGCTAATCCTGACACTCAAACCAGTGTCAACGCTCCTGGGCCACTGCCAACTGCTACAGCAGAAGCTTCTCCCACATGCCCCCAGCCTGAAATCCCCCACCATGTCGGATGTCTCTCCTTTTCCACTGGCATAATTAAACCTGACACCCCAACAGGGGTCCACCAAAACCTCCAGGCTCTCACTATACAACCACACAGCTCTCCTTAAACAGTAAGGAGTGACACAGCGGAGTCTTCAGGTGCACATTTACTAAAATGCTGTATGGAAATGGAAAAAAATAGTAATTTAAACTCTCAAATTGATTAAACTCTCAAATTAGAACCCTCAGGAATGCAGAACGTGGCTGCCAGATTGCAGCCTCACCTTCCTCTCCTGATTTTCTAGGACAGCATGAAAATGCTTTTGTCCTGGCTCATCTTTCATCATGTTGAAGATTCTTCAGCCACTGGTGTCCAGCACAGGGGTCCTAAGGCTGACTCTGCTCCTGGCACTGGATGCACTTTTTAGTACAGGTGCTCCTCCTCCTTCCTAAGCACAGAAATTAACCCCACCCCATTTTTAAAAATTCTATTCTTTTTTTAAATCACCCAAACTCAGTGCAGAAGACGATACAAACAAGTGAGCCCCCTCCTCCCTGAACCCTCCCTGCATATTTAACCCGGCACCACCCACACACTGTCCCGTGCCTTCATTAGAAAAGAGCTCGTTACCCTTCACTGCCAGAGCCAGGAGAGCTACAGGAGCTCGGAGGGGGAGGTTATTGTGGGATGGCACCGGTGGTGCTGGTCCCCACATCACCTGCACCGAGTGCCTGCCAGCAGCAATTAAATCAGCCTTCAAAGAGAGATCCCAGCTTTCCCAGCACCATTAGCCGTGCCCTGGAGGGAACACGGTCTATTTTCAGCCACAATGACTTAAGATCAGGTCACCAGCAGGTTAAATGGGACTGTGCAGCATCATCTCCCTGCCCTCCCATTGAGAAATTAAACACCGCTGTGTGATGGGCAGCACCAGCCCTGGACACACACCAGGTGCCCACGGAAAGGTAAATGCCACCTGCCTGCTCCTCTCCTCTGCTTCCCATCACTGGCCATGGACACCCTCTGTCCTGGCTGCCTTACCTCTGCGTGGGGTGGTGGGTGGGGGTTCACTGCAGGATCACCCCTGGGTTCCTCCCTGCCTGTCCTCCTGTCCAGCACAGTGACAGCCAGAAAGGTCCCACCATGCCCAAGGCCAGGAGTGTGGAAGGAGCCTCAGCACACCCCAACCTGCAAACCCAGGCCTGCACAGTGCCAGACCAGGGCTGCTCATCTCACCCCTTCCTCCCAACGGCCTGACTGCAAGTCCCCAAACTGGGGACTGCCTCAAGCCACCCGTCCCACCAGGGTTTCACCACAGCCACCAGAGAGATGGCACCTCCCCACAGCAGCTCCGTCTGCTCTGCTGGTGAGTCCAGCACCGAAACCCAACCAGGCACCCCACCACTAACATCTGGCGGGGAGGTGTCAGCTGGATGTGGGTTTGTTTTGCCTCCCAGGCTCCTGCCAGGCGCAGTCAGCACGAGCCAGGATGACTCAAAGCCCGGGAGATGCAGCCTCCGTCGCTGCTTATTTTAAACCCTCTTGTTTGCAAAGCAACTGCTGTGGCTCAGCACCTCTCGGGGTGTAAAAGGGGTGGTACTGCAAGGAGAAACTGAGGCACAGCCCCACAATCAGACCTGGGCACCACATCACCACTGCCTGGGTGCTCAGCAGTCACTGAGCACAACACAGGGGGCCAGCAGTAAGAAGGGGTCAGCTCTGAGAAACACCCCAGGGATGCAGCAAGGACATTGCCAATGACCCAAACAAATTCATCTGCTCCGGCTTCATGATTCCCCTTGGATAGAGCATAGCCAGGGCAGAAAAAGTGCAAGGTGAAGCTGGATGCTCCCGCATGTGCTGCTCTGTGTGCCACAGGAGTGAATGCATCCCTCTCCCAGAGCCCAGCACTGACTTAAACAGCATCTGCAGGGACCTAAATCACCCTGAGAAAAATTCAGCAACAGGCTGCAGGCATTTGGGGGTGGAAGAAAGGGATCCACACACGGATCACAATCTCCTAAGATTCTTTTCCTCAGGAAACTAGGCTCTAAAGCTCAGCCTCTGCCAAGCCTATTCTCTTGACCCCACTCTCAGCCTTTTTCTCCTTCCAGAGGGCTCCTGCCCTGCCCACACCCTCCTGAACATCAGCCTATGTCACCTCTTCTCCACCAAAAAAAGCACTGAACCGTGAAGCAAACGTGTATCTGTGTCCAGCAAACACCCAGGACCCCACACCTCCCCACTGCTGATAATGGCAGATAAATGCATGGGCAAATATTATGGCAGTGCGGTTTAATTCCTGATGAATTATGCAAATCCGTATTCAAATTGAAGCACAGCCCTTGGGCTCTTGACAAATTGCCAAGCTGGCCCCGATGACACCAGGCTGGGACAGCCAGCCCTCCATCAGGTGAGGCACTACATGGGTGCCCTATATATGTACATACACACCATGTACGTGCTTGCATACCTCAACTAGGGAGACCAAGGAGTACCTGCAAGAATGGTTCAAGAGTGACTTTTGCATTTCTCCCTGCTCCCAGCTGCATTTAGTGTGTCCAAGGAAGGCCACCAAGCTTTTGTGTCCTCCACAAGATGGAAGTAGCTTGGGGTGATGGTGAGATTCAAAGCAGGACAGAAGATAAAATCCACCATGTCCGGGGCTCAGGAAAACAGGCGGTAGAGGAGAGCAGAAGGGGAATGCCTGAAACACTTGTGCCAATATGACTGTCAGGCCTGAAGCTTAGGAAAGGAAGATCTGTCCACAAAATAGTCACAGAGAGGGCTCATCTGATGAAAGTAGGAATTTCCGATCCCACACAAACCCCGAACATCCATTAAAAGTAGCAGAAGAATTGCTGCTTTGTGTCACTAATCTCATTAGGGAGAAAGCCCCGCTGCAGTTGCCGGGATTGCAAAGGGAAACCCCGGCACGCTGCACACTCCAGCAGCCCGGCAGTGTGCCCTGCCCATCCCAGCGGAGCCGGGGCTTCCACTGGCACCCCGGCAAGGTGCCTGCACCCTTCTTTACTCACCCACCCGGATCTCTACTTGCTGGAGCATTACCCACTTGGCTTGTGTGTGACACGGCATGTGGGATGTCCCCACGCCCAGCAGACCAGGACACAAACACCAGGATGACACACACTGTGGTGATAACACGGGAGCTGTTCATCCACACACAGCAATCAGCACTGCCTGCGAGCAACTCACAGCCCAATCCCTCCAAAACCCTTCCTCCCCAGCACGATGGCCAGTCCATTAATATTTTTAATATTTTGTTTCATTAAAAGCAATTAAACCAAATGTGTTAAAAGCATATTCAAGTCACAGGGAATTCTGCTGAGAAGGGATGGGGGCATGAAGGGAATTAGGGGCAATACATCCAATTAGCGAAGGTAAAAAGGACTCTGCTGGCATGGATGTGTCAGGATAAGATGGATGGAGGCAGAAGCAGAAGCAACCTTTGCAGAAGTTGCCGGGGATACAGCTCCAAAGAGACAGAGCTAAGTGCCTTAAAATTTCTGTTATTCCTCTAAAAAGACATATTCCCTCCTGAATATAGCTCCTTCCCTTGCTCCAAGCCCACCATGTTTGGCTTGCCTGCCTGCATCCAGCTCCCTCAAAATGGCTCTTTGGCCACTGCTACGCTGGCAATAAAAATTTATTCCCAAGGTCACTTCAATCCCTTTCGCCACTATTTCAATCTGGCTGGATTTAAACAAAACCCAGCCTCAGACACACTGAGCCCCCCCTTCAGCCCCTCCTTTCTGCCCATCACTTCCCTGATTTAGCAGTGCCAAACTCTCAACTACCTTTCGCTTCCCATAACCGTCAGCAGCAACAGCTGGAGAGGAAAACGGGAGCATATTGTGCACCCAACAGCTGATCCTGGCGGCGTGGGGAGCGAGCCCAACTGTCACCGCCGCGGCGCTGCCGGATCGGCTCGGGGGCTCCTGCCGCGCGTCCCCCAGCCAGCGCCCACGGGGAGGGAGCTAGAGGGGCTGGGTGGTTGCCTTCCCTGGTGTTTAAGAGCTGGGGAGAAGCGAACAATAAGCAAAGCAAACAAACAGCAGAGAGAGACGGCGTCGGTGGATGCGTCGCGATGCCTGCAAGACATCCAGCTGTGCCAGCCCCGGAGCAAAGCCAGTCAGAAACACGGGGATGGGAGGAAGCACGGGGAGAAAGAAATGGCCAAATACTCGTGGCAAGGGTGAGGCAGCCACACCGGAACTGTCCCCCCACTAAACTTTGCTTTATAAAGAGCATCCCCAGCTGGAAAAGCCAGCGAGAAGCTGTGCAGCTGGACACAGCACAGCTCACTCGCCCCGGCTCCAACAGGCAGGGAACTCGGGACTGCCCTCAAGCTCCTCCATCCTGCCTGCATTTTCAGGTTGCTCAGGGGGCACCGTGCTCTCCGTTTCAGCAGTGAGGCCAAACAAAGCACTCCCTTGTCCTCGGCACCTCGAGCAGGCGATGCTGGATCGCGTTACCTAACCCAGACCAACATCTCCTCGTCCCGGCACGGCAGCTTTCGTGTCAGCACATGCCAGGCTGGCCCCGATTCCCTGCACCACCTCCTGCCCAAAGCTTTAACTGGACCAGTTTAGTACACGGTGAAAACACACGGGGCCTTGTTTGGACTCGTCGGGCGCTAACCCCAGCTCGGGGAGGTGATCCGACACCCTCACGCCCGTCGCAGCAGCGGCCGAACCGCAAGGCGCTCACCTGGAAGGCTGCCATAATGACGTTAATTCCCCTTAACAATGTTCATTTCCATATTCATCAGAAGATGGTGAAATGACAAGATGGGGGGTTATTTACTATATAATTATAAACTAATTTCAGCTTTAGCCTGGGTTATCCTAGGAAGGAGATCTAAAATTTCCCTTACGAAAGCCCTGCTCTGCTAACCGCGTCTTGCAGAGAGATTAATTCCCAGCAATTTCCATTTCTCCAACAGCTGCTCTGCTGGGAAACAGCAGGAGCTTGTCCCCAACACCGGGGACCTGCCCAGTGCCCCATGCCACCCCCGGCTAGGATTTCTAGTGCCGGCTCATACTCTAGATCAGATTTTCTCTGGCACACCATCAGTCAGGGACAGGACCCATGGTTTTCCAACCCTACCAAGGAGACTCTGTACTGGGTAGGAGGCAAGGCTTGCTCCAAGTGGGAGAAAGGCTCCTAGAAACCACACTAATAAAAGACACCTTTACCAGCCTCGTGTTACCAGAGGCAGGGACAGATTCCTGCCCATTGACCTGGGAAGGTGTTGGAAACCCTCACACAACAGAGGATCCCGCAGGACCTTGCTCAGAGCAAGTTTACATCACCACCTTGGCCCTTGGGCTCTTGTTCATGCTCCAAGGCCAACATCCCTACCAGCTACCACTGCTTGGGATGGGCACTTCAACAGAGTATGCAGTACAGGCTGGACCCACTGCTGCTGTATGCAGCACAGTCCTTCCCATTGCTCCTGAAGGATGGAGATGCCACCCCACAGTCCACCAGGACCTTGGGAAAAATCACTGGGACATGAGAGAAACACAGGAGCTCAGGGTGGGAAACTCCCAAAAATGCACAAGTCCCTTTTCCACCACCATTTCAGCCCAGACACTGCTCCCGCCTTCCTCACAGTCTACAAGTTGGCCGCCAGCCCAAGGGAGCTGCAGGGACATCACTCCACGGCCGAGCACTTCCTCCACCCCCGGGGATGCCGGGTGTGAAGAGTGGAGTGTGACGGGACCGAACACAACATCGCTGCCCAGCACCACCTCCCCGAGCCCCACGGGTACAGGCATACTCCCTGCTCTGCCTGAAAACACGTCTCAAAAAGCATCTCGTTTCACCAGGGCCCCAAAGGGAGGGGAAGCATCCTCCCAGGCAGGTCCCCAGCCCGTCTGCATTCCTCCCGGTGTTACCCTCGCACCACCCCCTGGGCAGGCAGGGAGGGGGAACTGCGATTTCAAGGGCCATTAAACACCGATGGTATTTTCCTTGCAGCACCAAAACGGGACCAAAGTGAGCCGCACCGAACCACGGGCAAAATCCTGCCGCTGGTCTGGGAGCCATCGTGCTCCGAGCAATGCAGAGGAGCGGGGCACAGGTTGCTCCAGTGTTTCAATCCATGCTATCCCGGCCTCTCTATCAGCAAAGTGAGTTTAGCATGGATGCAGTTTGATGAGCAAATTGTGCTTCCACTGGCACTGCCGACGGCAAGGCCTCCTGCAAAATCTGCGGGCTCAGCAGAAGCACCATTTTGCCATTATAAGGATGGCTACAGCGGGATTTTGCTGGCACAGCAGCGCTGTCCTGGGGGATGGAAGGGTATTTTTATTTCTTTTCCTATGCTCCTACCTGGCCCAGCTTTCTGAAAAACTTCTCCCCGGGCACAGCAGGCCTGGAAGCAAGGAGAGTCTCCAATCTGCCTTAAATCCCTGCACTTGAATGCACATGCTAATGTGAAGTAGGAAGGCAGGGAAACCAAAATCTCTCCCCTCTGTCTGCACGCTTTCCTTCCAGCCACTGCTCCGGAGCTGGATTTAACACAGCCAGCCCTGCTCATAGTGGCGTGTCCCTTTTCCCGAGCACTGAAGTGTTTCTGAAGCATACTTTAATGGAGGAGGCTGAGCATCCTTTTACACAAACACAGATCTGTTCCTGCAGCCCCCCCAGCCAGGAAAGGATACCTCAGCACACAGCAAAAAGCACATTTTTATTAATTACTATTAATATTACTTCAAACTCGGAGAGTCTTGTTTTGGATATGGGTGATCTGCTCACACACAGAGACACAGTCCCAGAGCAGCCCTTCGCAATCGCGTCTGAGGGAGCCTTTTCCACCTCTCCCAAAACACAGAGCCTGCCAAGAACAACACGCTCCTCTGGGATGGAGCCGAGACCAGGACCCAAAGACAGTGGAACGGGGAAGGAGCAAAACCGATAAACCTCCATTTTTTGAGCTGCTGCAGAGCTGAGCGAGCCCTTTTGCTTTAATGGACTCAGCTACCTCATTCCATGGATTGCAGCCTTTTCTTAAGCAACGTCTTCCCAGCAAGCTCCAGGCACGAAATTCCATTGCAAACAGTCCCTTTCCTCTGCTATCCCTCCACAACACCCATCGGAGGAGCACCCACCCTCCTGCCCTCCTCAGGGATGGGGAGATGGCGATGCCCAAGAGTACAGGGGGGACAGGGAATGCCATTCCCGCACTGAAGGCAGGCTCAGCTCCCGCCTCAGCCTCCAGCTCACTCCTCCCTCCATGCGCTTCCAACAAAGGGGCTTCTGTCCCTGTCCCCCTTGCCCGCACGGCAGCAGCCAAAACGCTACCATGGAGCAGAAATCCCCCAGAGAGGAGCCGAGGGTGCAGGGGTCACTGGACACAGCCCAGGCGCCCGTACTTTGGCGCTGGGGCAGAGCCCGGCTGCCGGAACGAGCAGAAGGTACGGAAAAAACAAGGAGTCGGTGCCGGCCATAACTGGATTCTCAAATATGGCCAATCATGCTATTTTTACAGGGGCGTATTTATTTTCGGAGGACGCTGGGATGGATTCAAGAGTCTCTTTCTTCAGCCCGGCGGTATTTAAGGATCGGTTTGAACTGGCTCTATTTAAAGGCTTTGCCTCCTGCCCACTTTTCTTAACCCCTTGCACAAGCCTTTGCATTCCACCCCTCCTAAAAACAAAACAAACCCCCCAAAAAACACAACAACAACAAAAAAAGCACCAAAACCACACACCAACAGCACTGCGAACGCAAACCTACAAAGGGCCCCTCGGTAGCAGGAAGCAATCATCATTTCAGGCGATATTGTTAAAGCTGTAAAAAACAACAACAAGCAAAAGATCCCTGCCTATCCCACTGCTGTGGTTTAACGGGAGTTTCGGCTGTTAATTGTACAGATCTTTTTAATGGAGTTTAGTCTGACTGGGAATTGCCGTGACAAAGCCGAGCTTTGCGAGGATCGTGCCGGGGAGCGGATGGGGAGACCGGGCACCACTGAGGTGCAGGGACAGGGGATTTCAAACAACTCCCAAAAAAAAGGAAAATAAAAGTAATTCTAAAAATAAAATAAGAACACAATAAAAAAGAATTGGAGGTATCACTCAGCCCACTCCCTCTGTGAGGGGACCCAAATCTGAGGCTTTCTCCCAGTGTGGCAGGAAAGCTCCCAAACAGCATCACGGAGCTCGGTCAGCTTGGAGCAGCCAGAGCTCTGTGCCTCCCTCCTGATCTGCCTGGATTTCAGAAAAGGAAAGTTTGGGAGGAGAAATAAAACTTAAAAAAAATTACCCAATAATAATAATTAAAAAAAAAAAAAATACCAAGAACCCACACTCGGTTTGGCTTGGGATTGTTCAGATGAATTTTTGCAAAAATCATATTCTGCTGCAGTAGGAGGTGGAGGAGAGGGGGAAAAAAACAACCAGGGGGAAAAAAAAGGGAGGGAAAAAAAAAGACAAAAGGGAAGGAAAAAAGGTGTTTGTCCATGTGCTTGGCTTCATAGCCCCGTTCGCTTTACACCTCTCCTCTTAGCACCTGGGAAATTGGCACTGCCACCTAGTCTAAAACTAATAAATCTTTTTCCCTCGATTCAGGCTGCTTCCTTCTCTGCAGATGTTGGCAATCAGGTTTGCAAATTTCAAAGTCATTCATCCCGGGCGGCTGGGAGAAAAGCAGGTTTATTATTGCAAAACCTGTCACCCTCCCAACGCCTAAAGTAAACTCCGAGTCACCTCTCCACGCCCAGGGGAAAGAAAGTGGAAAAAAAAAAAATTAAAAATAGAGCCAGAGAGGGAAATCAAACGGTCAGAAATCCCTTGTGTCCTCCCAGGGAACGCAGCGAGCCAGGAGTGTGGGCAGGAGAGCGCGGCAGCGTCCTCCCAGAACTGCCGGACTCCCAGAGCCGCTGAGAAAGGAAGCTCGGAAAAGGCGAAAAAAATGAAAAGTGTCCAAAAAACAAAAGTAATTTAAACAAATAAATAAAAAGCTGACTGTGGGGAAAAAAATAAACTGCGCATATTTCAGTGTCTTTTTTTTTTTTTTTTAATGGAGATTTAGCCGTGGGGCTGCCCAAGGATGAAGTGGGTCGAGAAGGGGCAAAAAATATAAGGAGGGAGCAGTCACTGCACTCTGCATGAAAGTTTTGTTTGCGGGTTCAAAAAATAAGAATTGCGGAGAAAAAAAAAAAAAAAAAAAAAAAGAAAAAAAAAAAAAGAAAAAAAAAACATCAAAACCAGCGGTGCCGGCAGCGCTGCCCGGGGGCACCGGAACCTCAGCAGGGCTCGGGCTGCACCGGGCAAGAAATCACCAAAAGGAACCCATTTTACTCCTTTTTCCCACTCAGGGATGGTTTTTTCGGCTGCCCGAGAAGCGCAGCGCCGGGCAGCGCAGTCCTGTCCCTCCACAACTCGGTCTGCGCCTCTCCCAGCTCTCCCGAAAATCGGATTTATTCCCCAGATTTATTCCGCAGCCGCCGCGGCGGGGATTTTCCTCAGAGCCAACAAAACCGTACGCTGAAAGAGGGGATTTCTATCAGGCAGGCGCGATTTTTTCCCCCTATTCCCCTATTTTTTCCTCCATTCCCTTATTTTTCCATCATCACCCTATTTTTTTTCGCACTTCTCCCCATTGCCCCTATTTTTTTTTTTTTGTCACCAAATCAAAACAACGCGAAGCCGAAAACACTCGGGGAAAACACGCGAAAAAGCTGCAAGCGCATAAATATATAATTATCATTACGATATTTTGTATTTTGGAGGGTGGAGGGGGCGGGTTAAAGCCCGGTCCCGGGTTCGCCGACCGCGACCGCGGAGGGAAGGGAGGGAAGGCGCGGAGGCACCGGGGGATCCGCGGAGCCTTACCCGGGTGGGAGTGGAGGCTGATGCCCGATGCGAGGAATTTCCCGGGCTGGAGGGCGGCGGGGAGCCCGGCAGCCATGGGCCCGGCAGCGGGGGCCAGGCGGCCGGTGGCTCCCAGGCGGTGGCTCTCCATGGCCAGCCCGGAGAGCAGCGGAGGGGGGCCGTGCACCGAGCGGGGGGGCCCGAAATCTCGGCCATCCATCATCCACTCGCCGGCTTCACGGAGTCTCCCGGATCGCTGTCGATGCCCGCCACCGCCTTCCCGCCCCCCCCCC
>JANPWX010000033.1:4274876-4324067 GCA_024734555.1 Trochalopteron elliotii
GGGGTGGGGGACACTCACCCCTTCATTGCCAACCCAGCTCTCGACTTTGCACCCACAGACTGGGCACACACCCCCATCTTCTGGGACCCCCCAAATCCCCTTTTTCTCCCCCAATAAACCCTCCCCGTGCTCCCCGTCCTTAGCCAGGGGGGTGCTGTGCATCCTTTCCGCCCGCTGTTTTTAACGTGCTTACTACACGTTTTCAGGGTGTTTTTGGAGCTATATTTAAAGCATGCAGTCAGTGGCTGGATTTAGAAATCCAGGCATAAATCACATTAAAACGTGGACGGCGACGATCCCAACGCGTCGGCAAAGCTTTGCCCTGATTTCATTCCTTCCCCCCATCTTAGAATCAGAAGCAGCAAGGTCCCATCCCCCCCAAATAAAACCCTGTAGGGACAGAGGTGGGATTTGAAGGCAAGGGGGGGACCTGCTGGGGTTTACTCCAATGTATCCAATGTACTCCATGGCGATTTATTTATCGATGGGGGGGCTTAGATAATTCCAAAGCCTGGGGTCTCTCCCCAGCCCAGCCCCTGTGCCTGCAATGAAGGAGCTGCCATCCTTGGGGAGGGGGCTGTGGAGTGGGGGGTCCCGATGAGGAGATCCCCAGGGAAACGGTTTGGGAACTGAGAGAAGAATTTCTGATTAATGACCAGAACAGCTCGGGATTTCGGTTTTCTCCATAAATCCTGGCTGATTATAACCCCTGTGCTCAGCCTGGCAGTGGGCTTTGCATGGAGGGGGGAATCCAAGAAAGAACCCCCAGCAGGGGCTGTGCCCAGTGCCTGGCAGCAGCTGGGGGCTGCAGCATCCTCACCATCCCAGGCAGAGCAGGGAAGAAGGGAGAGGGGCCAGGGGGTGCACAGGAATGGGGTTGGTGCCCTCCCCCCAGTTCACAGCAGTTGTGATCCTGAAGCTCTGGGGTTTGTAAAGCCAAACAAGTCCCAAACCAGGCTGGTTTCAAGTCCAAATAAAGACTGATGGGCTTTTTTCCTTGCCTGGCATGGGAGGGTGGGTATTTATGCACAATCCCACCCTGTTTTCCTGCTCTGCCACTCACTTCCACCCCAAATCCCGAGCTGGGACCCCCAGTGCCAGGACCTGCCCCATACTGGGTGCCCTTTGCTTTCCACAACCTCCACCAAGCCTCTGTTCTGGGCTGTTTTCACAGCTAGATTGGTTCTTGGATACATCAGGCTGGATTTTTTTTTTTCCCTTTTACCCAATAATAAGCTTTTTTCATCCAAGATCAGGGGGAAAAAATAGGCAGGGAGGAGGGCTGACATGCACAACCCATAGAGGGCTTTGAGAGGAGCACCAACCCCAAAGCTGTAATTACTGCCTGCGTTTTTTGGCTACGGATCAGCTGCTAAATTGGTCGTAAGGCACGGAAATGGCAGTTACACCTTTCAGGGGGAAAAATGCGGTTTAGTGGAGAAACGTGCATGGGAAACCTCCCCAAAACTGCAATCCCCATACAACACCCCCCTATTACAGCTTCTTTAAAACAATCCTCCATCCAGGTGAGCTGAGCTCGGAATGACAAGACCTGCATCAACAGAGTAAATTGGGGATTTTTTCCCTTGATCTGTCAGTAAAATCAAAAATACCCTCCTGGATGCAGGGCATGAGCTAGAGAGAGAGGCAGGAGCATGTGCTATTTTGAGGTTCGATATAAAATAGATACCCTTGGCTCCAGCAGTTCTTCGTAGCCCAGCCCACTGGAGCTGCAGGTACTTTCGTATGCATACAAAACATTCTAAAATGGAAAATATTCACAGCTGCTCTCGCTGTTTTGACAGGGGGGAAGGAATCGCGGGGCATGTTAAGGAGATATTAAAAGCTGTGGTTTGAAGCTCCTAAAGCTTTTACTCAGCGGGAGAGCCAGAGAAAGAAGTTTAGAAGTTAACTGCATACTTGTGTGCCTTTGCTCTGTCCTTCTTAAAATTCACCTCTCCTATCTGCTTCTAATTTAAACAAGCAGAGCCCTCCAGGAACTGGAAAATCCAGATTTGCAGCATCTCCCAGGGAAAGACGATTTCCTACGTGCCCCCCCAGTGCGAGGGTCCTGCTGAAGGTTAAACTCGTGAGTGCCTTTGGTTTTGCACCAAGTTAATCTCCCCACAAAATAAAAGACTGGGGAAATGCTGGTGAAAACTGCACTGATGTTGCCGGCTGGTCCCTGGCTTGCTCCCATCCCTCTTCCAGAGCCAGATGTGCATTTCACCACCTCTGCCAGCATTGAATGCTCATCCCCACACCATGCCCTGGCCTGCTTCAGCTCCCCTGCCTGAAAACAGGGTAAACCCATCCAGTAAACCCATCCACCTCCCCGGGGTACATTACGGTGGCTTAAAATTAACACTCGCAAATGTATTTTCAAATCTCTTCATGAAAGGCACGAGGAGCACTGGGTGTTAGCAGAGTAGATCCTTCACCTTTTAACAGCTGTTAATTGCCATTAAAGCCAAACCTGCACAGCTTTATTGGAGCAGCATCTGAGTTTCCATGTCGTATGCCGCGCGTTGCAAAGCCCGCGTCCGCCCTCGGTCGTGCTCTCCTGCACGTGCCAGCTGCCATGACGAGGTGTGGTGGATAAATCCTGCCTCACTGGTGGCTATCTTGCACTTTGGGGCCCTTTGGAAGATTTCCTGGTGCCAGGTTTTTTCCCTTTGCCGTCCTGTGAGTTCGTTTGCACCAGTTGCAAGAAGCTCAACACACCTTCCCCTCGACTCACAGCAGGAAAGAAGATGGGATGCAAGACTTGTTCCCAAAAATAGCCCGAGGAAGCAAGCAGGAGCCTGCCCTCGAGGAACTGTGTCCCTGAGGCTGAATCCAGCCCACAGCTGCCAGCAAAAGCACGTGCTGGGTGTCACAGGGATGGGAATAGCTCTCTGTGACCAATGTGGAGTAAATCCAAGTCATCGCCAGGCAGGGCTGGGGAAAGGCTGCCAGCACTGCTCCCCCCTTCATCCACCGTGCTGGGGATCCCTTCCCTGCTGCCTTTGGGATTCACTGACCTGATCCCTTCCATGGCATCCCCCCCATCACCCTGCAGCCCAGATCTGGCTGGAGAAGCCAAGAGGCAGGGGAGAAACCCTTGGGAAGACACTGAGGCAGTTCTCTCACTGTCTGTGAAGCCACTGGCCCCTCACATCCCTCACAGGTGCTTTATGCACTCCAAAACACCCAGACCCACCCAGGGGTGCCCTGTGCCACCAAACTGCTGGTGCTAAAACACGTGAGGTGGATTCAGCTGGGGAAGAGGGGAAGAAGTCTCTGTGACTCTGAGCATCTTGTTAGACCCCAGGGTTTCCTCTCTCTCCCCCTGGATCCAGCACAAGGAGGGGCTGTCCAGGGCTGACTCCCAGGGCTATCCCATCTCTTTTCCCATCACCCAGCCCTCTGCATGGGGGAAGGGGCAAGGGTTGGACCCGACGAGCCCTTTCTGCTCCACAAAGCTCGTCAGCCAGCGGCACTGGGCTTATAATTATTATTTCCTTAAAGACGAGCTGAGCAGCTTTAGACAAAAAAGTCCCCTCTTGTCGGAGCTGGAATTTGATGTCCTAACGACTGTTTTTGTACCGCGCCTGTTAGAGGAAAGAGCTCGGCAGGAGGGGGAAAGAGAGATTTAATTATAGAGCTGCATTGTGATTTTGCACACATAGCTGGCTGTTGTAATCAGGTTACAAGTGTATCTGATTTTCTTCCCTCCCCTCCCTCTTCCTCCTCTTTCTCTTTCTTTTCTTTTTTTTTTTCCCCTCCTCCTTTTTCCTTTCGGTGGTCCAAATTAGTTGCTTATGTTTGGGTGTTGCAGAGACGAGCTGTTATTTGCCTTTGCTGAAGATCTTGATCAAGGGAACAGTGTTTCCAAAGAACCTTGGCAGCTCTTTGCCGAAGGAAGGCAAAGGTTCCCAGCTCCAGCAGAAACCCACGGGGCTGTGCTGGGCACTCACAGCCCACCATCCCAGGGCTCCCTTCCCACCACCAAATTAAGGGGAGACATCCATATATATATTTATTAAAAAAAAAAATATATATATATATACACATATATATCTGCCTCCCCCATGCTCCCCACCAAATTCCTTCACATCCAGGATTCTCTCAGTAAACTGATGCACTTGAAGAAGAGGAGGACCTGATTTACCTTACCTGGGGCAGGAGAAGACAAAGAGAGGAGACAAGAACCTTTTAAAAAGAAACTTAATATTTTCCCTATCTGAGGCAAGTGATACCGCACTGGGATTGGGGGCTGTTGTTGGGTTCATTTAGGAATCCATTGTTGTCCATGTGAATTCTTTTTTACATTTCAAATAACAGGATTATTTCCCCAGGGGGTAATATCCTGTAATTTGAACACAATAATGGGAATAAATTACTTACTTAGAACTAATAACGACAGCCTGATTCCAATATATATAGGAACTGTAACAGCTTTGGTTAGTTAAAGTGTAATTGTGTCGACGGATGACATTTTCTTTCAGAGGAATCTGAATGACTTTTAATTAAATTTGCTGGGGGTGGGGAAGAGAGGCAGAGATACACTGGGAGATCTCAGCTGCTGAGGCTATGGCTGGTCCCAGCCTTGGTGCCCCAAGTCCAGCTTTGCCCCAGGCTGTCAATCCACATTGTGGAGTTTAAAGACCAGGCACAGAACAGAGGAGAAGGAAACCAGCACCAAATCCCCACAGCCCAGGGATGGTGGGATGGAGGGGATGGAAGGATGGAGCCCAGCCCATTTCCCAAGCTCCAGCCTGGCAGAGGGCAGGGCAGTGCCCATATCCTGCCCTGGGGCACCATGGAGTTGCCTCTGCCTTTGCTGGGAAACAGGAGCTGACGGAGGGCAGGAGGCACCAGCAGCCAGGCAGGACAGCTCTGCTGCTCACACTGGAGTCACAGAATCCCAGAATGGTTTGGGTTGAAGGGAATCTTGAAGACCATCTTGTTCTACCTCCTGCCCCAGGCAGGGACACCTTCCACTATCCCAGGTTGCTCCAAAGCCCCATCCAGCCTGGCCTTGGACACTTCCAGGGATGGGGCAGCCACAGCTTCCCTGGGAAACCTGTGCCAGGGCTTCCCCACCCTCACAGGGAAGAATTTCTTCTTCATGTTCAATCTAACTCTGCCCTCTGCCAGTGAGAAGCCATTCCCCTTTGTCCTGTCACTCCATGCCCTTGTCCAAAGTCCCTTTCCAACTCTCTTGGAGCCCCTTTAGGCACTGGAAGGGGCTCTAAAATCTCCCTGGAGCCTTCTCCTCTCCAAGCTCAACACCCCCAAGCCAATATTGTTACCTCAGCCCACAGGTTCTTCAGCGGCTCTGACGAGGGGGATCTGCAGCAGCAGCTGTGCATCCCAGCTCCTCGCCCTCACCCCAAAACTCCCCTGCAAAGCCCCGGGCTCTGCACATCTCCTCACTGCTGCCTTCAGAGCCAACCGCTCCTCAGGTTTGTTTCTGAATCAGCAGCACACACGAGGTTCCCTTCAGAGGCAGGGAAAAAAAAAAAGAAAAAACCTGCAGTGTGCAGAAAGCCAAGTTCCTGCCCCGAAATAATCCTGGAGAGGAGCGGCGTGCTGCTGGCAGCGGCTCCAGCCTCCTCCAGGACTCATTTTCCTCTGTTTATCTTGAAAATATTTCTGTGCTGAGGTCCCACCCCGCGCGGCGGAGCCCTGCGAGGCCGCCTCCAGCCTGACACACAGCCTCCTGTTTATCCACTGCGAGGTTTACAAATAGCTTATTAAGCCCAGAGGTCTGTTTGCTGGAGGAAAACCTCACGGAGCAGCTCCTGCAGCCCCTCCCGAGGCTCCTGCCAGCTATGCCCCCTCCCCAAACCCCTCTGATGTGCATCCAGGGGCTCAGGCCTCTGTGGCTGCAGACATCAGTGTCTGCTGGGTTTGGGAATTGCTCCTGCTTTGATAAAATAACCAGAGTGCTGCTGGTAGGTCTCTCACCACTCTCACTCTCTCTCTGTTCCCAGGCTGATGTCCCAGATGGGATTTTGGCATGGCACAGGGACACTGTGGCACTGAAGGCTCTGGTTTATCCCACAGTGGAGCTGCTGGGAAGTTTTTGCCTTTTGCAAGACCCCCCTGCAAGGGCTGCTGGTTTGAGGAAGGGAATTGAAGGAGTTTGGATTGCAAGAAGAATATTGTGAGGGTTGCTGAAAACATATCCAAAGCCATGAGAGATGAGGACAGTTGGATGCTCTGTGAGGTGGTCCTGGCAGGAGCCCAGTGGGACCGTGCCTCCAGATTCCCACCCAGTCCTGGGATCCCCAGGAGGGAGATGGGATGGGGGTTTCTGCCCACAGCAAACAGTGTCAGGGATGTCCTGCTGGGCTCAAACCTGACCACAGGCACCTCTCTGACCACAGGGACTGTGCCCAAGCACCTCGGTCCCTGCTGCCACCACTGTGCTGGGCAGGAGCCTGGCTGTGCCCAGTCCCCAGCATCCCAGCCCCACCCTGGGATGTCCATCCTGGGCATCCCCTCCCCAAGACCCCCTGAAGCATTGCTCCTGGAGCACACAGCCAGGCAGAGTCCCGTAACACAGCAACATTCATCACCCAGCTGAGCAGATTGAGTTACCTGCCCCTGGAAGAATAAAGGAGGCATTCAGCCATTTTTTTAAAGACTTTTCCCCTGCCAAGGCCAGACACCACGGTGACGGTGGCACACAGAGGCCGGGAAACACGAGCCCTCACCTCTCCCTCTGAGGGTGACCCCAATCTGCCCCACATCCCCCTCTTCTCCGACCCTTTAACACCCAGGGAAGCACATGCTTTGCTCACCCGTCACGAGCTCCCTTATCTTTTAATAAAACCTTTAAGAGCAGAAGTCAGGCAATGCCGGCACAAAGGCAGCTCAGCCTCCTCCCGGGACATTAATCATTTTCTTTGACACGTTTTGCTAATTAGCCAAAGCATTTGCCTCGACAGGGGAGAAACTGGGGCCTGGGAAAAAAAAAGAAAAAAAAAAGAAAAATATTAGAAGAAGGAGGAGAGGTGGAAAGGGAGGAAGAAATGGGGGAAGAAGGAGTTGACGTCACCCCTGTGTGATCCGGCATCCCTGGGCATCACCTTGCTGGGAGAAAAACCAGACTGCTTGGCCAGTCCCAAGCTCATCCCAAGGATTTTGGAGCACCATGAGCTGCAATACACATT
This sequence comes from Trochalopteron elliotii, assembly GCA_024734555.1. Lineage (NCBI taxonomy): Eukaryota > Metazoa > Chordata > Aves > Passeriformes > Leiothrichidae > Trochalopteron > Trochalopteron elliotii. The sequence continues at coordinate 4,282,043 of JANPWX010000033.1, forward strand.
TTACCTTCCCCATCCTACTCCTGGTTACCCCAATAGTGCAGATTGCAGCCATGAAGGGTTATTTGAAACACGCTGTTTGGAGGTTTAACTCATGGCTTTATCTTTTACACGGCTGTTAATCCTCGGGACACATGTTTCCTATCAGCCCTTGATATTTAACATACAATAAGTGTCTTATTAAATCACAGGGACTGGCTCCATGCAGACCTCTCCCCTCAGGACCTGTCCCCAAAGGCAGATGGAGCACCCCAGCTTGGGCACAGATTTGGGGTGTAGAGTGTGTTATAATCAACAGGGAGAGAACTAGAGTGGGGTGAAGGCTCCTCTGCACAGGAATTCAGCTCCCACACATGAGGAAACTCCTCATAATTTTTAAAAATATGTTATTTGTAAGGGTTTTCTGGCAATGCTGTGGTGGCCAGTGAGCCCATCTCAGGCAGGACTGGCTACTGCCTCAGCATGACTTCCTTTTCTGAGTCAGACTCAGTTTTCATAGGACTTGATGTTTTCTAGGGGAGAGATACCATAGAGAGAGCAACTCACAGTCAATTCCCTTTAATCCACAGCATTCAAAATAGGAAATCCCAAGGAGAAAGCATTGCCTGCTCATCCCTCCCTCCAGCCCAGCATGGCAAAATACTGGCTCCTATCCTGTTCCTGAACATCAGCTCTCCATCCCAACTCCTTAGGGAAGGGCAAGGCAGAAAACCACACAGCACAATTCCCTTTTGTCCACAAAACCAAGTGTAAGAACAACAAATTGGGTGATTCAACCCCTCACATGATGTAAGGACACCCCCCTGCCCACAGCAACTCTCCCATCCCCATCCATGGATACAAGGGAGCGGGAGCAGCATCCCAGAGCCATGTCAGTCCTTTGGGGAGTGTTGAAAAAACAAATCACAGCTCTTTGCTCCTCTCCAGCACAAGTTTCTCATTGCTGCGGGATGACACACACCACCTCCTCCAAAACAAGGCGCTGTATTATTATTCTGTTTCTAATTTGGGGGTTGGAAACAATTTTCCATGCCAGATTCCAAACTAAACGATCACCACCCCCCCCCCCCCCCAAAAAAAAAAAAATTGCTGATGTGCTTTCCAGAGAGTGGTGGCACGGTCAGTGCTCTGTGAGGAAAGGGTGAAGGTGTGGTACACAGCAGTGAGCACCACAGAACATCCCTCTCAGTGCCTATTTCCAAGAAAAAATATTTTAAAAGAGCCAATTCAGTTAAATACAGAGCTGGCCCAGACTCCTGCTACAGCCGGGTCTGGGATGGGCTGGTCCTACTGGGAAAGGGCCGTGCTCCATCTCTGCCCCCTGAAGGACTTGCAGAAAGGTGTGAAAGGTGAAAGGTGAGTATTTGGGAAGCAGAGTGGTGCTGGGAACTCGATGGGGATCAGCATCATTCCCATTCTGAGTCTTTTAACCCAAATTTACCAATGGATCCTGCTTGCTTCCTAGGAGGCATCGAGAAGCCAGCCACACAGTGAGGTGAGGTCTCACTTCTCCGTGTCCTGCCTGGCCTTGAGGACAGTGGGGACACCCAGGACAAGCCTGCATGAGTCCCCAGCCCCATCATCCCCAGGTTGTGCCACAAACCTTGCAGAAAGATTTGGGGGGCCCCGTCCAGCTGGCAGTGCTGGCAGGAGTGTGGAAACCAACACGCAAAGAGCCGGTGGAAACCCTCCAAGCTTCCAACGCCATTGTATAAGAGCCGCTCAAAAATACTAATCCCCAAAAAATTCAACCCTGGGAGCGTGACCAGGCTGCCTCCCAGGCAGCCAACAGAGCGTGGCTTGCACAACCTGCACACATCCAGGGTGGAATACGACTTCAGGTGAGCGAGCTCGGCAGGAAGGTCGGGGTCCCAGATGTTTTCATACCAATGATCCTTTAAGAAAAAAGACAGACAAGCGAGGCACGGAGGCAGGATCACCCGACATGCCGAGCGCCGCTGCAAAACAAGTCGTTTTTCCATGAGTCACCAGTGGAAAGAGCAGATCAGGCGTCCCATGGGTGGGCTCGGCCCGAGCCGGCTCCGCAGCCCCGCCACAGCCGGGAGCATGCTGCGGGTGCAGCCCCTTCCCTGCCCGGCTCTCAGCTCTCCCCAGGCTGCTTTGGGGTGGATTCCGTGGAATCCCCGAGGGCCTCGGGATGCGGGGATGCATCCTGTGGTGCTCAGGCGTTTGCACCACGGTGCAGGGTTTTCCCGACCCCCCTTTTCCCCAGCCACTGGCATTCCCAAACGTGTGCCCTTCACTGTGACCTCGGGGCTGAATCCTTGCCCTGCCGCTGTCCCCTGCACCTCCCCTAAATCCCTCCCGTGGGACTGAGGCAGGCAGCGGCAGAAATAAAAACAAATTAAGAAATGTGGAAGGAGAGCCCCGAAACAAACGGGTTTGTTTTATCGGTGGCGGGAAGGGGCGAGAGCGATGACAGGCAGCGCAGGAAGTCCCTGGGATCGTAAATCCCACTGGGAATGCATGAAACCAGTGTGCTTCCTTCCACGGGCTGCGTGGGAGGTTACGGGGAGGGCGGCGGGTTAAGTTTAGGGAATCTGGGGTGGGGTGTTTTGGTGCATAAAAAGGCGGCGATGAAGGAGAGGTGACGCCCGGGCAGCACCCAGGGCAGGGTGCCGGAGGCAGCCCGGGAAGGGACGGGATCACATCCTCGGGAGGGATGGAGCTCCGTCCCGTCATCATCACCCGCAGCATAAGAGCAACCCTGGCTGCGTTGTGGGTACAGAAACGGCACGTACTTGTTGCTGGCCGGGTTTCCTGGCAGTCCCAGGCAGGATCTGGCTGCGCAGGAATTTGGAAGCTGCCTTAAATCCAGAAAAAAATGAGAAAAGGCTGGGAGCGACTTTCTGAGCGGAGTTCAGCAAATCCCCGCTCGGCAGCGGGGCCCCGGCCGCCCTCTCCCGACCGGGGCTGAGCTCCGAGCGCGGCTGCCGGGGATCGCCTCCTCCTCCTCCTCCCTGGGGACATCGAGGAAGGCTTCCTCACCTTCTCCTCCCCCTTCCCAAAAAGCCTCTTTGGCCACAATGCCCCTCAGCACCCAACCCTCCTTCTCAACCCGCTGAGGTGACCCCAGCGATGGATTGTGCTGCTCTGAAACTCCATATATATATATATATATATATATATATATATATATATATATATATATGTATATATCCCCCTTGCCTTAGCCCCGGGGCTGCCAGGGGCTGCTCTTTCCCCTGGATACACTGGCTCAGCCATGGATTGACACCAGGCTTCACTGCCTTACTGCTCATTTTGGGGGGAATCAGGAGGAATGGGATGAAAAAGAGACAAGAGGTTCTGAGTGCTCTGAAAATGAACAGAAAAAATGCAGAGAAATTCTAATTCACCCCAAAGTCTCCTCTGGATGTTCAGGGAGGTACTTCCCTGCCACTGGAGCTTTGCATGGGTGGCTGTTCTCATCCAGAGTCGGTGCTGGGGTCATTTCAGCCCCACACCCTTCAGGAGTCCAGCTCTGGCTCTTCACAACCCTACATCCATTTTCAGGGATTTTCCTGCTTCATCCTGGCTCATTGTATTTGTGGGAAACTCAGAGTTTCTTAGGAAAAACAAGCCCAGTGCCTGTGATATTCCTCAGCTTCCCCAGTGACACCCCAGGGTGGGTGATGGATGGTACCCATCACCAAAATCCAGGTTACACCTTTTCCTGGAGGGCCAAGGTGGAACAACCAAGCAACTTTCCACCCCAGTGATTTTTTTATCTCATTTAGGAGAATGTTTTTAATTACTGGGGGCATTACCCTGCTCACTTTCTGTGTAAGCACAGTCTCTCCATAGTGATTTAGATGGACTGAACTCACACACCTTCCTTAAAGCTTCCACTGGGAAAAGCAACCGGTCTCGATGCCCTGTCAGAGGGAAGGGGAAGCCCAGAAACCCTGGAGGCAAGAATTCTGCAGGAATAAAAGTACTCAGGATATACCCCAAAGCCATCAGCTCTGTGTTTCCCTTCATTCTCTCATTCCCAGTTCTCTCTTCATTCAGAGACAGGGATCAACACAGGGACCCCATGCCATAAACCCTCTAACTCCCTATATTTGCCCTAAGTGGATTTTCCTCCCTTTTTTCCTTGGCTCAAGCACCAACCTTTCCTACAGCACCTGGGACATGACAAACATTATTCAACATCTTAGCTAGGTTTTATATATTAATCTTTTAACTCCCAAACTGGAGCTTGCAGGGGAAAAATCCAGTCTGGTGGGAATGGAATGCCAGCCACAGCACTCCCTGGTTTTCAAGCATCTCCTTTGGCTTCTCAAGCCTCATTTTGGGAAGCAAACAGCTTTTCCATACTGGGCTGTGTCTTGTACTGCCTCTCCCTGATGAAGAAGCCCTTGAATATTGTGAAAAGGGCTCAGCTTTGCTTTGGTGAAAAGCTGCTTTCTCAAAAAAAACCTCAAAAACAAGCTTCTGTAGGAAAAATAGATGGTTTGGGATGAGCAGGGGTGCTCATCAGGGATTCAGGGCTGGATTTGCTCTCCCCTCAATGTGCCCATCAGCCCCCCAGAAAAGCCAGTTCTGCTCATTGCTAATAAGTCCCTGCAAAGAGGGGAGGGAAGAAAATTCCCTTCGTGCCCTCACTGATGCAGAGACAAGGAAACGTCGTTAAACTAAACCAAACAAACGAATCCAGAGGCAAAGAGAAAAATCACATTATCCCCAATCATAAATCGTGGAGAGGGGTATTTACAGGCTGAATTGCCAAGTGCATTGGAACTGCAGAGCATCCGAAGAGCAGATAGCCATAAAGGCAGACAACGGCCCTGGAAAAATGCTTTGATTAGGATCTGGGCAGCATTCAGCCCAGATGTTCATTTGTCAATGGAAGAGGGATGGGGGGGAGGTGAGAAAGGCTTTAAATTAATCTTTACAACTAGAAAGGAGCTTGTAATACACACCATATGGGGAGCAACGTCCTTCCAGCCCCCTCTCCTCCCCCCGTGCTCGGAGCCAGGCTGGGACCCTCTGGCCAGAGCGTGTCCTCCCTGCTCCCCTCCTGTTTTCTCCATGCACAAACACCCCGGGAGCCCAAACCCCTTCCACATGTGCTTTTTTTTTTTTTACTGTGAACAAAACAAACTGCAGTTCCTCTTATAACAACACATCTCTTTTATTATTCCCCCCCAATCGTTCCTCCAGACCCCAATACCTCTGCTCCCCTCTCCCCCCTTCCTCCAATATCCACATGTGGGGGGTTTTTTTACCCCTTCCAAGCTACCAGCATTGGTGAGGTGGGGGTTGTGTGTGGAGAGGAGGGACGAGGCTGTTTATTAAACGCCAACCATTCAAATTAATTCCCCTAATGGACTCACCGACATCATGGTGTGCATTTAAATGAACGCTTTGTCATATTTCATAGCCAACCTGCAGCTCTCTGCAGAGCAAACCCGCTGGAAAGCCAGGAACAGCAGCAATGACAGGGACAAACCTACGGAGAGATAAATAAGAATGAAATACAAATCCCAAACGCAACGTGGAGGGGGAGAACAGAGAGCCCAGGAAGCCCTTGGAAATTTGGAAGTGCAAGCAAGACCCCAGGCAGGGCAGAAGGATCTGTGTGATGGCAGTGGGAGATGCTTTTCCACATGGGAGGAGGAAAAAATCCTCTTGCTGCTGGGGCAAGAGGCACCAGAGAACCTTTGGCTGGGATAGGGAACCCTTGGCGAGGCCAGCACAAAGTCACTCTTTCCCAGCTGGAATCTGGGCTGTGTTTGCCCCCCTGAACCCCTGGGGAACCTCACCACGGCCAGGACCAGCCCCAGCACCCCCAGCTCAGCCACAGAGACCCAGCAAGGAGGGAAACCCCCTCCATCCTGCATCCCCCTGGACCACCAATGTGGGGATGAGGGTGGAGGTGTCTGGCCAGCATCCCTCCCCCCAGCACGGGCTGGATGCTGAAACCCGACCCCTCCTGGCAGGCTGTGACCGCAGAGCCGAATGTCCCAGCTCCTGGCAGAGCATCCCTGCTGCTCCTGAGTAAACAGTTCTTCCCCCCAGCTCCCCTGGGACAGCCACAGGTTACTCACCTTGGCTTCAGCTTCAAGAGCTCCTGGTCTTTTAATCAGCCTGATGGAAAATTGGTGTGTGCACACACAGCCCCCTTGTGCAGCATGAGATAGCTCCTGCTCCTCTGGTTCCTTTGCTTCCTCCACCTTTAAGAGCTGCAGCAGAGATTTCTTTCCACCTTTCAGGTTCCTTCTCCTTTTCTCCATCCTGCCCCAGGCAGCTTCTGTGGGATCTGGAGGATGAGGAGGGGCTGGGGGAAATATTGCTGCCCCACTCCTCTTTGGCACACTGGCGTGACCAAGGGTTTTCACACACCACGAGGGCCAAGGGAAGGGGGAGTTTTCATAGTCCAGGACAGGGATGCAGGCAGCAGCCCCAGCCACAGGCTTGGCACAGGCAGGAGAGCAGAGCCCCATCCTTCCAGCCCCACTGCAGGCTGAAGGTGCCTGAATATGGATGGGCCAAAAAAGAAAAAATCATACAGTCCCAGAAGGAAGGGACCCCAAAGATCATCTCATTCCACCCCCTGCCATGGGCAGGGGCAACTTCCACTATCCCAGGTTGCTCCAAGCCCCATCCAGCCTGGCTTTGGACACTTCCAGGGATCCAGGGGCAGCCACAGCTTCTCTGGGAAACCTGTGCCAGGGCCTCCCCACCCTCACAGGGAAGAATTTCTTCCTAAAATCTAACCTAATCCGGCACTGCTTGCAGAAGGTTCTCATTTAGGGAAACATCTGGAGTCAGCACTTCTCCCCCAAAGGGCAGTGAAGGGTTCAGAGGACACCAGCCCTCATGCTGGGGAGGAAGAGGAGGAGGAAGGAGCCCATTTTCCTCATCCCCCAAGGAAGGGACACAACATATTTATGCTTGGTGCCTGTTACCTGGCCTTGAGTGAGAAAGGCACCAACCCCTGCCAGAGAGAAGCATAAAAACCCCCTGGAACCCCAACCAGGAGATCTGCCCCTCCAGGTCCCAAAAACATGGAGGCCAAGCAAGTGTTGGCAATGTTCAAGGTCCTCCCAGGGCCAAGGGGACACCCAGGTTTGTCTGAAGGACCCTGGGGATCCGAGGGGACAGGAGGAGCAGGAGTGTTTCTGGTCCCCTGGGCTGTGGGTGTGTAGGGAAAATGGCTTTCAGAGGGACAGCACACCTGGGGACATGGCTGATGTCACAGCACAGCCAGGGGATGTCGTTCCTTTTTCCAGGTCCTTCTCGGCTTTTTCCCCGATTTTCCGTGGCCTCAGAGCAGGAGCATCCCCCAGCCAGCAATACCTGGGGGTGGAAACTGAGCCCTTCTTCCACCCTGGGGCACCACAGGTGAGGAAAGGTCCCGTCCCATCGCATCCCAGGAGCTGGCAGGGCCAGGCTGCGGTGACACTGGGCTGCAGTGACATCTGCTGGGCTCCCACTCGGAGCCCCCCAGGCCGGGCTGGCCGCAGCCCCTCGGGCACAGCCCCGAGCAGGAGCCGCTCCCGCGCTGAGCCCGGGCTCTCCGGCCGGGGGGCTCCGCTTTTCCAGCCCCAAGCCCACCCTGATCCTCTCTCCAGCTCCCATTCAGACACCTCCACACCACCTCCCTCACCGCCAGCTCCAGGGAAAACCTCCTTCGCCTCGGCGAGGGGCAGCACCCCCAGCGCCCAGCCCCAGAGGGAGGGAGGGGTCCTGGGGGTGGTCTCGCTGCTCCCGAGGAGACCAAATACCTGAAAAAAAACCGCATTAAGGGAGAAAATGCACAAATTAGGAGTGGGGGGCAGGGACTGGGGAGGGAGAGGGGGAGTTGTTTATCTAGAGCTGATTTTGATTTTCCTCTTTCAAATATCAGCAGGATGCTGAGCCTCGCCTCGTTATGCAAATAGAAGCAATTAGAGCTCACCCAGGCTCTGCCCACGTGATGGTTTATGGCACTCGCAGAAATCCTTCCTGCTGCATGAGAGGAATAACAACAGCTCCCCGTGCCTGCTCCAGCCTTGCCATGGCCAGGGACACAGGAGGGTTGGAGAGGGGAGCCCCAGAGCTGGGACAACTCCCCCAGCACCACCCCCGGGCCTCCCAAAGTTCTCCAAGGAGGATTTTCCAAAGGAAGAGTCTTCTCCTCTTCTATGAATACACCAACCCTGCCACCAGCAAGTCTCACCGGCCCTTGGGATGTGAGAGGAGGAGGGATGGAGAGGGAAAGAATCATTCCAAAGCCTTTTTCCCCACCAAGCCACAAAGTCAGCCCCCAGCAGGGAATTGCTTCTCTTTGGCACTTGAGTCCGAGCGGATGCACTTTGCTCAACTCCAGCAGAAAGAGGCAAAGTAAAACGTCCTAAATTCCCTGCACTGGGTGAAATAGCACAGAAAAGTCACCCCCACACCAGCCCCAGCCCCACCCCAGCTGCAGCAGGGGGTGGTGGTGGCTCCATCTCCTGCCAGCACTTCACCTCCCCAGGGCCACACGCCGACCTGCAGGGACCAGACACGGGAGTGTAAATCAGGCTGGACTCCCATAAATCCATCATCTCCCTCCTGATTTACATCCAGGTAGCCAGGAGGATTTACTCCCAGTACCTGCCTTCAGTTTCCCACCCCCAGAGGAGCACAGGGAAAAGAAAAAAAGACAGGCTCTTTCAGTATTGATCTTGCTCCTAAATCTCTTTTTTTTTTTTTTTCCTTCTTCTTTGGATGCAAATGGAGATTGATGAGCCCAGGCCAGCAGCTCCTCACCTCTGAGGGTCATTTCTCTGTGTTTCATGGCGGGGAGGAGAGGGCAGTGGGGTCCCACAAGCCCACAGAGGCCATCACCCCCTCATCCATGGGCAGGAGAGAGCTCCCAGCACCTGGCTCAGCCCAGGGTGGGATGAGGAACACCTTCATGGATGGAGTGGGATGAAGATCATTGGATCATTTCACAGTGATGTGACATTAAAGCCAGCAAGCATCCCATGGGAAGTCTCCAGCTTGCACCCCTGCTCTGACTCCATCCCTGCATCAGCAGCTCTTTCCAGGGCTCATAGCAAGGAGCCCTTTCCACCTCCCCAGACCAGAAACATCTCACAGAGGGAGGCAGAGTGTGACCACCATGGAGAGATGGAATTGTGCAGCCACAGGATGGTTTGGGAGTAAGACCCTCATCCCCAGCCTGAAGGACACCCAAAGCTTTAGGAATTGCCCAGGCATCCAGCAGAGGCAGCAGGAGCAGGCAGGGAGCTGGGAAAGGGCTGAGTCAGCACGGGGAGAGTCGCCCCCAGCCAGGCCATTCGTCAGGCAAAGGTTGGGAAGGAGCTTTTCCTCCTTCCATAGCAGGGCAAATAATTCACAGCAGATAAATAATTCACCGTGAGCTCAGCCGTGCTCTGGCAGCGGATTGCCTGCGAGCTGGCAGCAATTACCCCGCCTTTATTTGCGACCCCGACTTTTTTTAGGTAAATTATTCAGACAAGACGTTGCCGGGCTGAGGAAAAGCCCGGGGAAAGGAGGAGATACCTGAAACGACAGGAAACATCATCGTCAGGAGGGGGCAGTGGCCGCGGAGAACGCGGGGCTGTTGTGATTATTCAACATCTGCGGGGCCGGGAACGCCCAGAGCGCCGGATCCTTGGTTTTCCACCCGCTCCCTTCCCAGCCAAGAGCCCCTGGACATCCCTGTGCTTTCTGTTCCCCACCAGCGAATTCCTCTGCTCAGGGAAGAGGAGATGAAGGGGAAAGAGAATAAATTCAGGTTTCTGTGTGGATGAGATTTAAAATAAATTGCTTTAATGAGGCTTCTCCCTGGTTCTCCCAAGCAGCAGAGATGCTCCTCCACAGCCACATAAGCCCACGTGGTGGGGACACCCAGAGGTGTCTTAACTCCTCTGGGCTTGGCCCCCACTACCTGCAGTGAAGACACACAGAGATGGGCTTTGCAGAGAAAAAAATACCAAAACACTCAACACTGGATCTGCTCCTGCTCCCAGGGGAGTTTGGCTCTTCCCGTGCCTGGAGCAGAAGATCCACTGCAGCAGTGAGAGCAGCAGCCTCTGGCCCTTCCACAGGCAGTTCCATCTGCTCCTCATCCCCAGGAGAGGAGACTGCTGGAGGAGAAGACTCAAGGCCAGCTTGGACAGGGCTTGGATAAACCTGGGGGTTTGAAAGAGATGATCTTTAAGGGCCCTTCCAACCCAAACCATCTGGGATCCTCTGAAGACTCAGACCACACAGGGGAGCCTGACACCTTCCCACAGGCACAGCCATGGATTCCAGCAGTCAGGCTGGAGTCACCTCTCCTCAACATGAAGACACCACTGGAAGTGACAGGACCCTAAAACTTCCCACCTGCCAAGCTTCTCTTGGCAGGTGATTCCTGAAAACATCCAGATGGACTGAAGAGTCTAATAATAGTGATAAAATCAAGTACAATCTCACAGCTGGGTATTTTAAAGCCCATCTTGTGATTTTAAGGGTTTAACCCACATTCACTCCTCAGGGTTGGTGGTGACTGTCCCAGCAGCACGACCAAATGTCCTTGTCCCTTCCTGTGGTGGGAAGCAGCTTTGGCAGAGCTGGCAGCCACTCTCCTGCCTTCCCAGGGCATGTCTGCACTGTGCCCAGGAACACAGCAAAGCCCTTTCCCCTCTCTTTTGGAGGGATGTGTCCCAGTGCCATGGTCCCCACACACATCACAAAGTGTCCCTCCGAGCCAGGAGCTTTGGCAAACTCCCCTCCTCACCCACTGAAGCTTTGCAAGGCTCCTGAATTAACAAACCTGTCTCTCCACGAGCCAACTGCTACAGGCTCCAGATCAATGGAACAGGTAGAAAAGAAGAAAAGCGAAATAAATTTGCATGACTGTTCCCTGACGGATGTTTGATTCCACAAAAGGAACACATCTCCTCTGGCTGGGCTGAGATCCTCAGCAGCACCAGCCATTCTTCTGTTTCCTCTTGAATTGCCAGTCATGCATTTCAATTTATTTTTAAAAAGAGAAAGGAGGAAAGTGATCACCTCGGGAGATGCTGACTTGGAGGTGCAGTCCCATGGGGAAGGAGGAGGTTCCAGACACACAGCAGCTGCTTTCCAGGCTGCCAGAGCCCACCCAAAGGAGGATGAAGCCCACAGATTTTTCCCACTGACTGGAAGGGGCTCTCTTGTGGGTGTCACCTGCTGCCTTCCTCCAGATGCTCCTCACCCTCACCTGGTCCCTGCTGACTCCCAGGGTGTTCCTCAGGACCATCCCAGGGTGATCCTCAGCACGCAGCCATTTCCATCTCAGCTGGCACAGCCTGTGCAGTCTTGGTGAGTTAATCCACGATATTTCACCCAAATTTGGTGAGGAGTAATTCATTACATGCTGCAGCCTGGCAGGGAGGACAGCCAGTGTCCCTGGCAGGGGGGAGACACAGCAGAGGTTTGGGAACAGGGAAAATCCCCAGGGCTCAGAAGTCCAGGAGAATTTCCTGCTCCCTTTTAAGGCTGCCCAGGTGCTTTCATCATGCTGGGTAGGAAGACAGGAGGTGGAAAAGGCCATTGAGCACTGGGAAGGGGACCTAGTGGCCAGGGGACATTGGGGACTCCCTGACCAGCTCACACCAAGCCTCTGTTCAGGTACCAATGGCTCTCCAGTCCTTGCTTGGTTCTCTGTCCACTGCCTTGGCTGTACCCCCTTCCCTAGGGTTGGGGGACAGCACCCAAAGGAACCACAGCAGAAACCTCAGCATCCACCCCACCACTGAGCCAGGGGCAGCCCAACTCAGCCCCTTCCCAGGGCTGGGGTCCCCATGAACAGCTCCCTGAGGTGGAGGCTCCTGCTGATGCCAGAGGCTCCCCTGGGATCTGCTCAGCTGCCTGAATGCAGCTGGGCTGGACTGGTGGGAGCTGCAGCCAGGCACTGGCACATAAATGCACCATCCTGAGCCTGAGTGGACCAGGGAGCAGCCCAGGGACACGAGGAGACCTGCCCTGCCCCATCCCATCCCGTCCCACCCTACAGGAGCTGGCTCACCAGGAATCCCCCACGTCAGTGCTTCACCAGTGAGAAATAAGGGAGGAATGTGGCAGTTCTGGCCCCAGGATCTGCCAAGTTCCTGTCAGAGAAGCAAAATGAGTGCTCTGAAGATGCTGATGCCCTCACCCCTGCCAAGGCTTGCCCCTGTGGCACTACCAGCCTGGGGGTGACAATGAGAGTGCCCAGAGCTCCTGTCCCTGCACGGCCCCAAGGAGAGGATGGGGCACCCCAACACCCCCAGGATGGGGGAGGAGTACAGACAACAAAAAAGAGCTTTTATACAAAACACAGATTGATCCATCCCAGCTGATGGGAGAAGAGAGGAAAGGGAGGAGGGAAAAGCAGCAGCTGGGATTTCAGAGAACAATGTGGGGAGAAAGAAGAAAGAGGGAGGAAGATGAGTGCGGTTGGGTCGCCCGTGGTTGTCAGCCCTTCTCGGGGGGGAGGGTGGTGGGAGAGTCAGTGATCAGCCAGATCTGAAACCAGACAAAACTATTTCCACATGCCAATAAAACCCAGAGCGTGGAGGGTTTGCAGGGATCTGGGGCCCCCATGCTGCCTCTAAAACAAACCAGAGGAGCTGGGAAGCTCACCCAGACAGGAGCTGGGACGTGGAAGGGAGAGCAGTGATGGCATCTGACCTTTCCTTCCTCATCATCCTCCCCCTCCTTGCCCACTGCAGCTCATCCCTCCTGGCATTGTCTGTATCAAAGGGACACATGGAAAAAAACTGGGCAGTGCAGGCATTGCTTAGTGGGGCTGGCAATGGTCCCACGTGGGTCACTTGTGAGTTGGGTGGGCTCCAGCATGTGGGATTGGGGATTGAAAGGCTGAAAACATCCCTGCTGCCATGGGACAGCCTGTCCCCGGGGAGCCTGATGTCCCAGCCCTCCCCGTGCTGGGATGGGGACATTCTCCAAGCCACATGTGACAGAGACCTGTGTCCCACCGTGTGGTGACTTCTGCTGAGCCTTTTCCTCACCCTGGCTGAGGCAGGCAGACGGAGCTCCCCGTGCAGGCACCGGCCCTGGCCAGAGGGGGAAGCAGCTGCTGCCCTGAGCCGCGATAAATCACCCCAGGGAAAGCACAGCACCCACCACCCCCTCCCAGGCTGTAAATCTGCAGCAGCAGGAACCAGAGCCTCTTATCAGGAGAGGCCACATCCCTCCCCAGCCCTCGTGCTGCCCACGTGGGATTCCCAGGGAGAGGAAGGGGATGCCGGGTTACCCTGCAGCCTTATCGGGTACCACCTTCCCTCCCGAGCTCTGCTCCCACTCAGGGGGATCATCACCTCCATGGCCAACACCCAATTCCTGCCCCTCAGCCTCGAGGAAACATCTTCATCCTTTCCCTTTAGCTCAACAAGCACACGGGCAGCACAACTGCAATGTTTTCCTCTTTGCTGCAAGAGTTTAAAAGAAACCTTGGACATCTCAATCCTATGGGAAAGATGATCCTGTTCTCTGGGGAATACAGAACTGAAGGCAGTGCTGCCATCCCTCTGGGCATAGGAGAGGAGGCTGTTGAGGAACACCTCCAAGGACAGTCTTTGGGTACTTTGGGCATGTTTTGAAACCGAGGGGGCTGGCAAGTCACTGCCACACACAACTCCAAGAAAGGCTGTACCCTCATTATGGTAATTAACAGTGGAGGAGGAAATCAAGCACAGGTCTGTGCCCCATCATCCCATTCCACCAAGGCAAATCCATCAGGCTCCACAGCCTTCCCCAAGGGAAAGGACGACCAGAGTGACTTACAGAGGGTGGAAATTCCAGGTCTGCTCCCAACTATCAGAGCAAGGAGATGCTGGAACAGCCCTGCATAAGAAAAGCAGGTGTGAAACACCAACTGCTCAAAGCAGAGCAGGATCTCATGGCACAGTCACCAACAATCACAGGAGGTGACAGTCACACCAAAGCCCTGCTATAAATGAAGAGAGACACGTCCTGATTGGAACAACTGGGCCCCAGTCAGAACCTGATTGCAATGAGCTGCTCACACATTTGCTGACCAGCTGAGCTGTGCTCCTGCACAGCTTGTAGGGCAGGGGTTGGATTAGGCTGGAAATGGGAACATTGCTCAAAATCATAGCCCCTGATCCCAATGGAGTGAGTCACCCTCCCCATGGCAAATAGGTCCACCAAAGCCAACTGGGCAAAAAATGGTAATGAAAGGTTTGGAGTTTGAAGGTAGCACTGAAAAGCAGGTCCAAGGTGCAGAGAAATGTTACCCTGAGTTTTAAAAGAATAAAACCTGGTGCAAACATCAGAGCTCCTGCAGGAGGCTGGGGAAAGCCCTGCCCTCTCCTCTGCTCTAGGTTCTCTGAGATTTTCTCCTATTCTGTTCCCACCCACAGCAGGATTTTATGGTGGCATTAGACTCAATGTTCCCAGCACCTCTGGGAGTGCAGGACCTGCTCAGAAGGGTTATTTCAGCCTGAAGGGCAGATTTACCACAAACAAATCCAAATGGAGAAGCAGCCAGGGGGTTTTTGCACCTTCTGCCAAGAAATGTCGGGGCCTCCAGCATGAGAGGGGCACAACTTGTTCCTTCCTCTCTCCTTTTTCTTTCTTAGTAAATTAAAAATAATGGTGGTAAATGCCTCTTGGCTTTATCCTCTCCCACCAGAGCAGATTCAATTAACAGCTTCCCTGAGTGGCAGAGGTGTGATTTACTCCCAGAATGGGATGTATTAAGATGCAGGGCAGCAGGAAGTTTCCATCTGCCCCCCAACCAAATTCCCCAACCATTCCCACACTGAGGATCAGATAAGGTCTCCTGCTTCCCTTCCTCATTAATAGGTTTGGGAGGCACAGCCAGTGGTTTTGTTAAAGAAGCCTTGAGGAGACACTCACCTGGGAGAGCTCACAACAGATTCGTCTCTTCACACATCCATGGGATACTCTCTACATCCAAGCATTCCCCCAAAACCACGTCAGCACCCACCAACTGGGCACAAGGAGCTTCACACCCTGAGCTGGCAGCTGCTGCTGACACCAAAAACACCCCAAAATATCCCAGGCCCAAAAGGAATTCCCATGATAGAGAAGGCCAGCTGAAACCTTAACGGGTCCCATATGAAAACAGCACCGTGCCCTGTATGAGGGGGTTCAGCCCCCACAGAGGACCCAAAAACAAATTGTTCCCTTTCCACCCACATCTCATCCTCCTGATGCCCAGGGGTGGGTTTCCACACCACATCCCAGAGCCCAGTGTGGCACTCCTGCTGCATCCAGGCAGGGGAGAAGGATGCTCCACCACGATGCTGCACACCACTCACACCAAGCCCTCTGCATCCCACGGTTCCCATTTGATTCCCCTTTAAAGGGGCTGTAATGCAGTGTGTATTTATACTTCAAAACAGCTTGTTTGTGTAATTGCCAAAAAAATGTAAAAAAAAAAAAAAGACACAAAACAGCCCTGCTACAATGACTAATTAGCTCGCTCCTGCCTCGTCCCCTGTAAACAAATGTATTTGTAACCAATTTGCAAGCACTTTGCATAAGGGGCCCAGAACACTCGTGCCTGTTTGATGCATTTTGACATTAATTTGATAATAGCGACTTAACAAGGAATCCAGGCTCCCCAGCTATAAATATGCTGCTTTTCCACTTCCTTTTATCTGCACAGTGAAATAATGTTTTTCCCCCTGCTGCAATAACCACCATCCAACCCTTTCATGAATGCCCTTTATGTCCTTTAGCATTTTCAAGGCTGCTTTGCTTTTTTTTTTTTCCTCCTGCTGGAGAAAGTAAAAGGGTTTTATTAGTTGTATTTTTAATTCCTGTTCATCAGGAGGGGAAGGAGAAGAGAGGACAGTGATGGTGCTCTGATAATGCAGCTTCCAGGAGACAGGGAGGAGAGACTTGTTTGTTCAGAAATACTGCTTCATCCATTTGTGTTTCCTAGGAAAAAGAAAGCTCGTCCTTTTCTTTCTCTTCTGCACTCACCATGGCTCTCACCATGCAAACCTTCACCACCACACCAAAAAACAAATTCAAGCACAGTGAAATGGGATGGTGCTTTGCAGTCCACTCTGATGACAACCAAAAAGCACAGAAAGGGCTGGATCACAGGGGCTGAACCAGTGTCATCCATGCCCTGACACCATCATTCCTCCTCCTTCTGGGCCTTCCCAAGACTTTCCACCTCTCCCCATGGTCAGAACCTCACTCACACACCAGTTTCTCCGCTGTGCAGTGCAGGTATCCTCCACCTCTGCCTCATCTGCCCATCTGAGGGAGAGGCCAGCTCTGGGGCTGGGAAGTACCAAACCCAAAATCAGCACCTTGGAAATTGTCAGCTGCATCCTGTGGCCACAGACATCCTTCAGCCTCTGGGAGTTGAAGCAATCTGGCCTCTCTGCTCCATGTTCCCTTCTCTCCTGCCTCCATGTTGGCACCAGGGATGTACAAACTGCTTCCAAACTGACCTGGGGGTGAGGTTGCACTTGGAGCACAGACCCAGAGGACCTCTCCTCCTGCCATCCCATTCCTGGAGACCTCCCAGAGAATGTCCCAGCAAGTGGAAGAACCAGAGCCTTCTGCCCCCTTTCCCTGGCATCACTACTCCATGTCCCACCTCGTGGCTGTGCAGATGAGGGCAAATCCAGAAACACTCCAAAACATCCAAGTGGAAAATCTCTCCCTGTGCCAAGCTGAGTTCTGCACCCTCAGCATTCCCACACCTCCACTCCAGTTCTCCTTCCTGGAAACTGAGTCAGGTCCCTCCTTGCCAAGAGATAAGCTGGCAGAGGACCTGAGATCAGTACCAAAAGGGAAGAGGGATGCCCTGCACAGGCTATCCCTGGGTTTCCTCCCACCTGTGTTTCACACTGACCACAGCTCTTCCAGCCGTTTTCCCTGGGTGCTCCCCTGGGATCATGAATTCCAAAACCCCACAGCAAGTCCCAGCAATAAGATGGAGGCTTAACAGAGTCCAAAAGCACATTCTTTCCTCAGCCTCCTCTCTCCTTATCTCCTTCCTCCCTCCCCCCAAAGCACATTTAGATAAATGTTATTGGAACAATAAAATCCATAAATTGAACACAAGCACAGAAGGGATGGAAGGAGGGTCTCCACTCCATGCCTGGGTGAGCAGACCTGCCAGAACAGAAAAACAACAGAGGACAGCCCATGACCCTTCTGGGATAAAACCTTGGATCACTGCAGGCAGAGATCCCAGGACAGAGGCTCTTCTACAGTCCCACAAGTCCTGTGTGGACTCACTCACCTTCTAAAAACTGATCATCTTTTAAAAACTGCACCATTTTCCACTAAGCTGCTCCTCCTGTGTGGTTTTCTTTTGTGGATTTTCTTAACTCAAAGAAGGTGCTGAAACCTGTGTACCTGGCTTCCCTGTGTACCACTACCCCTAGGAACAGCAACACAGAGACAGCTCACCAGGATGCACATTTTCTTGAGCATTGACCACACAGACGAGCCCAGGACATCCATCCCACTCCCCTCCAACTCCTCAATGTGGGTGGCAATTCCCTTTCAGCCACCACTGCAGAGCTCCAGGATCCAGGGAGCAGAGGTGGCTGCCAGGGCAGGAGTGCTGCTGCCAAGGCAGGTTAATGCCTGAGGAGTTTCCTTCACCATGAGCAGCCCGTCCTGCTCACTCCCACCACCCCAGCTTCCCCTTCCTGCAGCCTCAGCCAGCCCAGCTCAGCTAAATCCATGGAGTCATGGTACCATTGATGGGATTTTGGCTGTCCCAGTTCACTTTTCACCAGGCACTTGATTTTAGCCCTTGGCAAAGAAGTGGTGCAGGTTCTGTCTGCTGTCCAGGGGCTGGAGCTGTCAGAGCAAGGTGTAGGTGGTGGCCTGGGGTTGTGCTCAGAGAGATGGACCTTCCTCAAGTCACTGTGAGACACTTACTCAGGGATAATGGTTACAGAATCCCAGAATAGTTCAGACTGGAAGGGACCTCAAAGCTCATCTCATTCATCCCTGCTACCATGGGCAGGGAAGCTTCCACTAGGCCAGGTTGCTCCAATCCCAACCTGGCACTGAATGTTCTGTCCCACGTCAGCACAGCTCAGCAGTCGGATGTGCAGAGATCCAAGGAGGAGAAGCATTTCCTAAAGAGAGAGCAGCTCCTTCTTTAGCTGAGCCCACAGTCACAAACAGCAGAAAGCAGCATCCCCAAACCCAGGAGACCCATGAGAACAGGGCTGTAACCCCTAAAGTGCTCATCCCAGCACTCCCAGTGACACTCCACAGCTCCCAGTGCAGAACCAAGGCACAGCCCTGCCCACACACACCTTACCTGGCAATGCCAAAGTCTTCCCCATGGGAGGATGGCTTTGGGCTCCACATTGAGAGGGAAACAGGAAGCAGGAGGCAAGGAGACAGAGCTGGTTCCAAATGTTTCACTCTTTATTTGAAGTTTTACATGCCACCAGCGTACATGAAAGTTGCACATTCAGAATTCGACTCACTACGAGGACAAAGGGCCAGGTGCAAACACAAGTGTCAAACCAGCGCACGGACGGAGGAGCCCGACCCCAGGAGCCTGCAGGGATTTGTCACCAGGCTGTCACCCCAATGGCACTTGGGGTGTCAGAGATGAGGCCACAGTTTCAGGACCACCTCCCTGTGCCATCTCCAGAGTCATGAGCTGGGTCTTCTCTCCCAGTGTGGCACCGTTCCCCTTCAATGAGCTAAACAAGCATTTTTGGTAACATCTCTGCCAGAACTGAGGGTGTTTGAGACCAACTGCCCATTTAATGCTTTCCTGAATTCCCCTTTCTATCAATGCCAGCAGTTTTTACAAGGAGAAACAATTTCCACCCGCTGTTTAGAGGGAGAGATGACAGAAATAGGGACTCTTACACTGACATTTTATTTTCAAAGAAAGTTTTGATAGAAAAACATTTTCCCCAGCAGCCTTGGGCAGGGAGTTGCAGCTTCCACTTCAAAGGACAAACTTCAAAAACAAATCCAGTGTCCTAATGGTTTTGTGCTACATTACTTAATTGTCATACAGTTAATTAGCAATGCCTGATTTCACATTCTCTGTACATAGATGAAGTTCACAAAAGAAGGGGCTACTTAAAAGAATAAATAAAACAAGGCACCAGGCAGCCAGGCTCCGACAACATTAACATAAAACGTTACACTTTACCATTGAAAAAACTGAAATAAAACCCCCATCATGATTAAACCTATATTGATCTGCCTTCCTTCAGATCTCAGAGCTTTGGATCTCTGCAAGGAAGGGGGGAGAACACAACGTGGCAAGAGGGGGCTTAGCCTGTGCCTCTGTGTATGTATTTCACCAGCATGCAGCAGAGATCTTTAAAATTCTAATTATTTCCCTATCACCAAGTAAGATCGGGATCAATAGATGGTACAGAGTGACCCCTTTCCTCGAGTGTCAGGGGGAAATTAAAAAAAAAGAAAGGGGAGGGCGAACCGAGAGCATCAGAGGTCAATGCCACAAAACAATAGATATTGATGTCTCCATTCATTTCAAACAGCGGAAAGGTCAATGCCTCCCTTGCTTCATGTTTTATGGCTGAAATCCTGCTGCTAACAGCAACAATGTTAGTAGTCAGACCTCATCCATCCTTTTTTATTATTATGATTATTTCTAACCAGGTTAGCCATTTTGAAAATTTGACGAAAGCTGGGAGCAGCAGTGGGGGGCTGGGTAGGAGGAGAAAAGGGGAAGCTGCCCTGGAAATTAATGGAAGAGTTGGTTTCCATTAGTTTTCAAGTCCCCCTGTCCCCCTACCTGTGCCCCAGTTTGTCCCTCACTGCCCCCTAAAAAATGAAAAGGGCCTGAGGCAACATCCCTTCACTATTAATCATTATTCCCCATACAACATCCCAATTGGTTTCTATGGAAATGATTCTCCTGCCGGAGTGCCCCGGCTGCCTGTGCATCTCAAAGAGGCAGGAGAGCTGCAGTGGAAGGAGACTGAGCTCTGCAACACCCAGCACAGCTCCTGCACTGCTCTCCCAGCTTTGGCTGGACACTCTGCTGGGACCAGCCGAGAGGGAATTGCATCCCCCTTAGTAAGGTGAAACAACCCTTCTGTACTGGTTCACTCCACCAGTGGGAAAGTCCCAAATTTCTATGGCCCTATCCTAAAGAAGCACTGCTGGAAGAAAGCAGCCAGCACCTCACAGGGATGGTCCCACACACTCTGTCCATCATCCCAGAACCATCTCAGCTCTGAACATCAGCGTGAGGGGACGGGTCCTGCTCTGCTCCCTGGGATCCCACACGCCCAGCACAGCAGGAGGCAGTGATGGAATTAAGGTGAGTGGGGTTGTGGCTCTGCTGCTCTCAGTCCACACCAGCCCCAGGTCTGTCCTCTGGTCCCCAGTGAGCAGCACCTCACCTGCAGGGGAGAGTTCAGCACCTGGGGAACCTCCTCCCCTCCCACAAGTGAGGAAACAGGCCAAGCCTCACGATGGGTGTTTGGCTTCCAGAGTGAGATCCACGACTCCATCCTGCCTCCCTCCTCTCACTTCCATCTTCCCCTTCTCCCTGACAGAGCAGTGACCACAGCCGGAGCTCTCCTGACTGTCACCACACAGCCCCTTCTCCAAACAGAGCAGTGCATACACTGCCATTTCCTAAAGAGACCGTGAAATCAGCTTTGCAAACAGCTGAGGAAGCAATTCTTTAACCTACACTCCTGAGAAACCCACGGGAACACAGATGACTTAGCCCCTCCGAATTCCCCACACCAGTGTCACTCCAGACCCTCCCAGCCTGCAGGAACCAAATGCCACTTTGCCAGACAAGACTTTGGACATAAGCAGAGCAGCAAACTACATCAAGTTTTACACTAGGACAGAACCTGTCCCAAAATATCCTCCTCCCACAGAACCACAGACACCTAGCTGGGGGTCAAAGCAAAGGTTTCTGCTGCAGTTCCCAAAGACTGGAGGTCTGCTTTGGAAGGCAGCAAGGAACAGGCCAGCAGGGACTGGGATCCTGCAGAGGCACTCCCTGCAAGAAGGGCACCTTCTGGAATTGAATTCATTTGTTTTAGACTATGGACAGCAGCATCAGCAGCTCAGAGATCACCTCCTTAAATGCTCACAGACAGCAGGAGGGAGATTTCTGGAGAGATGGGGACAGAGAAAAGGAGGGGGGGATTTCATATTAAATAAAATGCAGGAGCAGAACACCCCTCTCTCTGCTCCCCTCTCTTCCTCTACAGCTGCCTGCCGGAGCCTGAGCGCTGAGTGGGCTCCGAGTCCCATCCACTGCTCTGCTCAGAACATATGGAGCTGTGTTTAATAGCCCAGCTCTGCCAATTGGGTACTATTAGGGTGGGTTCTTTTCCCAGTGTAAATGTTGCAGAATATAAATTGTAATTAACACCGATGCCAAAATAGCACTTAGAGAAAATAAGCACATTATTAACATCTGGTGAATCCTGCCTGGAGTGCAAAAGCAGCGGAAATTCTCACTCACCATAAGAGGATTTGTAGTAGAGATATCAAGCACTGGCCCGGAGTTGGGGAGCTGGGGGTGGAAGGAGATTTTAGCTTTTTATTGCTATTTGGGATGCTACCTTTATCACCTGTGGGTGACCTTTCCTAGCCCTGGTTATTACTGGTAGCATCACCAGGACTTGTGACCCACTTGCATGATTACAGATGCCCAAACATCACACCCCTGGCAAGGGAATACCAGCACTATAAAACATCCCTGGCTGCTGCTCCCATCCAGCAGGACACGAGGCAGGTGGCTATGGATGTGCCAAGTGTACAGCACATTCCATCAGGTGACTGCAACCCCAACAGCAAAGGTTTAACACCAGAATGAAGCAACAGCTGGTTTCTGCACACCACTGTCCCCCAGTCCAGGTTTTCCAGCAGAACAGGAAGAGGTGAGCTGCCAGCACTGCTGAGCTCCTGCTGATGCCACAGCATGTTTATGCAGGAGAAATCCCTGCTGAGGGTGGGGATGGCCTCACTGGAACCAAACATCAGGATTCCTTTCACAGGACTGAACAGGTCCCTGAAGGCATCAGAGCTGCCTCCACACCCTCCACCTTTCCCTGTGCCCTGAGGCCACTGGAACAAGCAGGACAAAGCAACTTTGCCAGTGCTTCAAACAAGGAGGAGAAAGCAGCTTTGCAAACACCCTGTGCCCAGTCCTCTCCAGTTATCCTAGGGAAAAAACATGGACATAAAACAGGCAGAGCTGAAGTGGACAGAGCAGCAGCTCGTGTTCCTGCCCAAAAGCACATCTGATGTGCTGAAGTGAGGGAGAGGGAGAGAAGAGAGGGAGAAGGGGATTCAAACAGGTGAGTACTATGACAAGAGGTAGAAAGAACGACCTCATGGGGCAGAGTGGGAGGGAAAACAGTGGCAGGAGCAGGGCAGCAGGGCAGCAGCTCCTCACACTCAGCTGAAGCTGAGGCAGAGCCTCAAACACTCGGGGAGTGCTCACAGCTCAGCTGCAGCATCCCCAGGGGAATCCTCACCATCCTGATGCCAGCTGCACCCTAGAGGCTGTGCTGGCTGCCTGTCCTGAGAGGGGAAGGAACAGAGCCTTGGAAAAGACAGCAAACCACCAGGGGCTGGTCTCAGCAAGGCACAGAGCTGTGCTAGCAGAGCCTGACACTTACTTGCTCTTTACTGTAACCTCTCTGAGCACAAGGGTTATCACAGCCTGGCTCAAGATTTACACCTGTGGGACAGAATTCCAGGCAGGCTCACACGTGGCTGATTGGAAAGTAAGGACAGAAAGTCCTCCACGGCTGGGAGATTAATTTTGTTTTCAAATCTATCCCATCAGACCAGGCTTCCTATGAACACTGAGAGCAGAAGAGCATTTGGGAGAGGGCATCTTGAGTAGAAAATGCTGACAAGGAGATGGGCACATCATCTTTGGACAACTCTGGGCCTCCCCAGAAAAGCAGAGCTCAACACATTTGGGATTTGGGTGAAATTAGACAGCTCTGGTCAGCAGCTGCTTTGCAGAAGTCAGACCTGGTATGCTACCAAGGAAAATTCTGCCATCCAGACATGTAGCTCCAGGAATTTGTAACTTGGCTTTTGGTACAGCTGTCTGATGCTTTTAAAAGTGCTCAGTAAATAAGGCAATATGAAAGTGATCCAGACCACTACTGATGCCTGAGGAAGTTCTGTGGAGCAGAGAAGCTGACTGAAATCACACTGTGAAAATACTTCATAACATCTCTAAAATTAGCATGGGCTCAAGGCATGGGATATAAGGACAGAACTGGAACACTACATTCCCATCTACACTGCAAGACAGACTGCATATAAATCAGATCTGAGCTTCAACTTATTCACTGTAGGCACCATCTACCCTAGGACAAGGACTTCCAAAAGAGCTGAGAACTTCTTCCACCAGATCAATGGAAACAGCATCAGCAGGAACATACCATGGTCAAGCTGTTAATGACCTTAATTTGTTATTAAAAAATAAAAAAAAGAGTCCTTGTGGTACTTCTCAATCAAAAAGAACCCCTTTAAATATCTGTGACTGCACATGTGTGACTACAAATGCCTATTTGTAACATAGAAAAGATGTGATGCACTTCAATTGAGCAACACATTTTTGTGCCTCTGAGCTGGCCTAGGCTTTCTACTTTGCCAAAAACAGACCGAAGCAAAGAATGATTTCCACCAAAACCACAAAGCACACTGCCAACGTACACAGGGGCCCTTGGGACAGACACCAGGGGACACAGGGGAAAGAGCATCATTAAGTCAGTTTCTCTTACCTTTAACTTCAGTAAAATAACAAAAACGATTCATGTTAACCGCAAGGAAATACTCATCAGATTCCACAAGCCTTTAAGACAGGATTTTCAGATGCAAGCAATATCCAATAGATGTTTCCCCAGTGCAAAGAACCAGCTTTTTTTTTTTTTTTTTTTTTTTATTTTGCAATTGCACCTGGTTGAAGTGATTGTACAGCATCCACTGAGGTGGCCAGGAGCCAAGGATGGGAAATCCAGGCCAACAAGAAGCTGCTCCATGGGTTCACACTGACTTGTCCTTTCCATGCTGTGACAATCACCACCACAAATTGGGAGGTTCCTCGGCCACTCTGCTTTTAAACAAGGTAATTTCATCCAAGTGCCTCATGGGGACATCTCTGATGACCTCTGTCAAGTCCTCGTGGAGCAGAGGGAAAATGACGACGTTTAATGCAGGGCGTTCTGCCTGGAAACTAAATCAGACACAGGTTATTAGCCAAGGAAAAATACCAATTCTGCAGTGCAAGGGAAGGGGATGGCCTGGGTATCGATCATGCAGGATGGGGGCAAGGAAGGGTTGTTCAGAGGAGGCAGGAGGGGCAGCTGGAGCTCCAGGTCTCCCACTCTTCCCTCTCTGTGTCAGCAGGGAGTTCAGCAGGCTGGGTTTGCACCCCTTTGCAGTGAGTCTGCTAAGCTGGCACAAGCCTAAATTGCACCTAAAATCGTGAGGGAGGAAGAAGTTTTTAAAAAAATTATAAAAAATAAACCAAGACACGTAGGCACTCGTAGAGGATCAGAGATCCCAAGAGCTCTGCCCAAGCTGGGCAAGGTGCTCAGCGATAACAATTTAAACCACCTGCAAACCAGAGGCAAGTTGCAGAGCCATTAGGAAAATCAGGCCAGAGCAATGTCAGGCATTCCCTCAGGGCTGAGCCTGGGATTATCACTTCAGGCTGGGTTGTTCTGCATGCAGAGTCTACACTCTGCAATTAGAGCACAGGCAAGTTTAGAAAGCTCAGATGTGCAGATAAGCATTTAAGTGTGCTCACACTCACACACTGCAGCCTTCTTTTTAATCCAGGCCGCAGAGCAAAGGAAGAGATTTGCAAAAGTTAAAGCCATTAAACAATGTAGAAAGAACCGTACAGAAAAAGCCCAAGTGCCCATCAGCAAGTACTTTACATGACAGCAACCTGTGAGGAAGAGAAATGGTATTACTCAGTGCAGTGTAGCGAGAGTTCAGTCTTTTAAAGCTGGGGGGAGGTAAAACTGTAGCATAATTACCCTGAAGAGCTACACCTGAAGATGAAAAAGATTTGTGACTCTTAGTCCTGTGCCACCAAGATGTTTCCTCTGAAGGATGTGACAAGGACCAATTCATTATCAGTCACAAGGAGGCAAAGTCACACTGGCAGCACCAGTCCCTGGAGGCTGAACCAAGCTGTGTTGGGTCCAAAGAGAAGATCCCTGCTCGACAAACTTAGACAGGTGTGTGCCTGGAAGATTCCCAGCTCATCTCTAGCTCTGAAATGGCCAGATTTCTGTCAAACAGTGAGGAAAGGCTGGAGATCCAGCTGCTGGAAACAGACATGAAAATCCCAGGTAGCAATATAGCCAGCTGGAGAAAGCAACACAAGAGACTGGCATTTCCTGGGAGACAGAAAGGACATTCACATCCACATATGATTTGGAGTAGAGCTGCCAAAAACAGCAGAGAAACTTCCATTCCCAGGCTAGCTGATCAGTCTTGGTAGGTTGAATTAATTTGCCTGAACCTAAGTAGCTGCAGGAATAAGAATTTCCAGCAACAGAACTACCTGGGGCAATTTTATATCTGTCTGCATCACAGACCTGCCCTTCATGCCTCATGCCTAAGGGCTGGCAGAAAAGGACACGGCTCCCCGAGTAGATCTGGGGACTTGTGTCAGAGCTGTGCAGCTTCTTACTTCCACAGCACTGCCCTCAAGAAATCAACCAGCAAATAACTGCTGATCTGGGAGGCAGCTGGTAAAGTCTGCAGTGAAATCACATAAAATACAGCCAAATGTCCCTTTGATAGTCCCTGCTCTGCCTCAGCTCTTCATGTTTCTTATCCAACACCACAGTCCTGCAGAGAAAATCATGGTAATAGACCAAGTTTACTGAAGTTCAGCAAAGGAAGAAACTGCCATCTCCCCAAGGGAAAGAAACTGCTTCCTTCTTTGTACATCGACTCTCCCAAACTGGACCTGAGTGCTGCCTTCTCACCATGTACAAAACTGTAGTTTATAAGCAGCCTTTACATGTAGCTATAAAAACAAGAACCCAGACAAGTTTACATGATGAACTGCTACCGAGACAAGTGAAAAACCCCAACGCAGTAAGTGTCCCTCCTAAAGAGGCTGGGTTCATACTAGGGGTTTGAACTTGATCTTAAAATAAGAGAAAAAAAAGAAAGCCTTGTGATTTTCTCCCCCCCCTTTAACAGGAAACTGTATGTTACTGCAAACCTTGTAAATTCCATACCCCAGCAAGTTGACGCCGGAGAATTCTTTCCATGTACAATTTGTGTGATTTAAGGAAAAAAAAAATCAAATGCACATGGTTCACTATTATTCTCAGTTAAATGTGCGTGCAAAGCCTCTCCTTTAACTGCCTGTTAAAAAACACCCTGATTTTAACGAGCAGCTGTCATAATGTTAAACTGGGATTAGCAGTTCCCAAAAGCAGCCTCCCTCTGCAATCTATGCTCCTTTAGTCCTTCCCCGGAAGGCAATTCCTTTCTTCATACACCTGTCCAGGTGGGCTAGATTAACTGAGAGGCACTTAGAGCACTACTTTGAAAGGCCCCAGGCATGGGGAGGAGATAACAAGAAGGGGAAGAGAGTGAGTTAATGAGTTGCAGAACAGCTCCTGTAATCTTCTTGAGGGTTCTTTCCTCATTCCACACCTGGATGGACTTCAAACTCCATCCACCTCTGCAAACTCATGGCTTGTAAAATTAAAACCCGAAGGACAGAGGAGGATGTTGACCCGGGGAGACAAAAGAGCTGCAGTTTCAGACATGAAGCCCTGCTTTTTTTGGTTCTGTTTTTTTTCCAAGGGAAAAAAGCCAAGGATATGCTTGCCTGCCCTCTCCTACAAAACCTCCAGACTAAACTCATCATGATTAATTAAATGAAAGCAAGTTTTCTAGGCAACTGACTAGCAGCCCCTTCAAAACAGATCCTTTAATCAGAAACAACCACTGGGAAAACAAAGAAAACATCTCCCCCTCTCCCCACTGTATTTTCCAGCATAACCTCTGGTCCAGCAGAATCAACACCAAACCAACAACCACCCAGCAGGAATTTCCACAAGGAGGTTTCTGAAGTGTCTTCATGTGGATGTGGACACAGAGCAGACCTGGCCTCAGCAGCTGGTTGGAATCATCCAGGGAGCTGGGAAATGAATGGTGAAGCACACCCTGTGTCACAAATTCCTCCTGGCGTCAGCAGAGGTACAGCATCTCTCTGCTCTTAGATCCTGAACTGGTTGTATGTGGATGAAAGGGTTAATGATGCTTAGCTATTTGTCTCCAGAATTCTCCCAGCACAGGTGTGGACTGGACTCAGTAAGGTTATTTTCAAGTGAACAGCTTGGTAAATAGCCTAACACTACGCTCTCAATTACTTCCAACCACTGTGGCAGGATCCAATATGTAGGTCAGGGACAAAGTCAAAAAGAAAGAAAAAAAGTCTAAAGCAAGGCTGCACTTTGATCAGATTTCCTCGATTTTAGCAAGACAATAGAGTCCCTCCCTGGAATGCAGTTATCTCCTGGCAAACATTGACATGCCTCTCCAGAGAGGACAGTGAGTCCCCAGGAGATTCCACCTGCTGATAGATCCAAAGGGTAGCCCAAAGCCATGGGGAATCTCACCAGCCAGCCTGGAAAGATGGATTATACCCCCCTGCAACCCTCTGCACCACAGACACTGGAAGGTGACAGCTCTCTGCATCAGGTGCTGCTCAAACCTTCTTTACTCTTAGGACAGGATAAGGCAGCATTTGGGACTGAAGAATGTTCTTCCCCTTGAGATTTCCACAGAAACCCAAGGAAAGTCCTAGGCCAAATCAGACATTTCAGCACATCCCACTTCACAGAGGCTGCAAGCAGGACCGAGGGCAGCAGTGAGGGATAATTAAACACTGCCAACAAAAGCAGCACACAGCAGATGAAGTGAGGAAATACAGTGTACTAGGAATGGATCAAGGGCAGATCTCTGACCTCCACAAACCAAGCTAAGCTCCTGGAAAAAGCTCTAGAGAAGGAGAGGAAGGAAGGAAATGAGAAGTTTGATTTGGGGGAACAGAGCACAGCAGGGACAGAGCAGATGTGGACTCAGGTTGGCACAACTCTCACAAATGCAAACCAGTCTCTGCTGCAGTCACACACCTTCTCCCCATCTGTTTTGACCTTCCCCACAGGCTGAAGAGCTGTTTTTGGAGAGGCACAAGTTTCTCAAGAGCAGAGGTTTCAGACCAACTCACTTTCTGCCCTGTGTGCAGCTCTCTCACCTACATGCACAAACCCCTGTTAATCCTCTGCCAGGCACAGCCTGTTTTCACTGGAAGACTTGCTCACACCTCCAACTTCAAGTGGGGCATCTGCCTTGAAAGCTTCAGCCAGCAGAGCTGAGCCAGCCTGGAAACTCCCTTCCTGAAGCATGGCACGGTGGAATGGAGGAAGTGCCAGGACAAGCTGGAGCAGCTGGCAGCAGCATGACCCAACACAGACACACACACACTTTTCTCATCTTCTCAGGGAAAACCAGGCAAACACTTAAGACTTGTTCCACTGGCCGTGCCCTGACCTCAGTACCAGGGAGCTGCAAACCTCTCCTTGCTTACAGTGACTGCCAAAGAAGCTTCTGCAGAGCATCTTCCAAGGAAGATTTGACCTCACAAAGAAACTGTAGGTGGGATTCTCCCAGGACCCTTCCCCTGGGAGCAGGGAGAACCTTTGCCTCCCATCATCCCCCAGAAACCTCACAGGGGGGTCCAAACCCTCCCCACACTGACTCTAAAGCAGATCCATTCTCTTAGTGCCATTCTCCCTTCCAGCCCTGCCAGAGTGCCAGTGCTAGGCAGACTTTATTTCCAAACCTCAGAAAGGGACTTGAAAAGTTCCCAAGGAAAGATGTTCAGATTCCTCTGGTTGCTCTTAACTCCACACAATGAGATATTTTTGCTATAAAGTGTTTTCCTTTAGGGGTATCTTCCATCCCTTCATGTCTGTGTAGACAAACCAACATTCTCCCAAAGCTGCTGATTTTTTTCCACGCTAAGTCCCATCACTGCAGTCTCCAAGCTGAGACCAAGGGGTGTAGATGGGACTCTGGAAATCACTCACACACATCACTGCCAACTCTCCCATTATCCCCAACGCAGCTTCTTCATTTGCCACTGTGCTGAGCCACAGGGAAGGAGCAATAACACATCAGACTCATCCCGAGCCCAGGCAAATTACATCTCTCTGCTGTGGTTTCCCTGTAAGGCATGAATGGCACTCTGCTACTTCTCCTGTGAACTGAGGTTTGTATCAAACACGCCTGCAGACTGAGGCTCCTACGTTATTTTGCCAGCTGAACTCTGCATCACTCAAATGTGACCGGACAATTAGAGGGGGAGGGAATAAGAACCCGAAGAGCGATGCCAGAGCGCCCAGGACACGTCCTAGGGGAGTGCTCTGCCAGAGCAAGCTGAAAGTTATTTCCTAATCTCTTCCACAAATTAAAAAGCTACTGCAATAACTGCTCAATTAGATTTATTTTACTATGGAAATGCTTTAAAGCTGCAGTTAATGCTTCCGTTCAGCCTTTTACACCCTCATGAAGAGAAAGCACGACAGTGCTATTCCAATATTATTTCTCAGCCAAGAGAGAGAGGACAATCCTTGAAAGTTATTTCATGCACAAACCAATCTGCCCACTGAGAAAGGTTTTAGAACTGAATTCCTTTCAAAACACACGAGCTGGAAGTTAGAACGAGGCATTTGGGTCAGCCACAGGAATGCATTTAAAGAAGGGGGTTTGTGAGTACCCCCAAAAGAAGACAAATTAATATGGCAAACTGGGGATGGTCCCACAAGCCCTGCTGGTTTGTAAAATATTTAAACCCACCCATAAACAACATCCCTGGTAGAAGCAAAGGTATCTGGGCCACACCTCATGCATTCAACCTTCGCCAAGCCCGCCAAGGAATCCTTGGGCAACGCAAGCCGACAAGGATGCAGTTTGTTATTCAGTCTGTGACAGAATGATTCAGGGGTTTCCAAGAGCAGGAAATGAAACAGACAATGAAAGCTTGAGCAGGATGCTAATGATTCACTACACCAGCCTGGTGATACATTAAGTCCTCTGCAATCCCACTTGTGCGGGGCTGGAGCCCTCGGCACACGCTGGGGCTGGCAGGGTGGGATCAGCAGCTCTGGGACCAGGAAAGCCAGCAGGGTACAGACAGGGACTTCTTCAAGGTCAGAAGGAAGAGAAGGTGCTGAAGGGATGCAAAACCAGCTTGAAAATCTTGAATAAGCCCTAGGTGCTCACAGCAGCTTTTTGCAGCGTCAGTAGGACTGCAGCAGTCGGGTGGGCAGCACTGGAGTGACACTGAGGGACTCAGCTGAATTCAAAGATGATCCTGCAATCACCTACTGCCCCTACAGTCCCCTCCAACCTCTCTAAGAGTAAAAGGGATCCCCAAAAGGGATTTTATAAGGTTGAGACCACAATGAGAATCCAGGCAAGCAGAATATTGCAGGGATATCCAGGGCAAGGGGGAATACTTAGCCCTGAGGTGAGCAAAAATTCATCTGTGATAACTCAGTCCTGTGCTAAATGCCAGGAGAGGGACTGGCTCACTCAGCACTCAATTTCAGCCCTGTGCTCCCACCTGGAAGCCCTGTTTCTGCAACTGAATCCCAGGAGGCTGCTTCATCCCTTCAGCAAGCTCACAGCTCTCACAGCCACACAGGGCCACTGCAATCAGCAGTTTAAGAAAAAGGGAAGATCCAGCCAAGAGTTTCACATTAAAAAAAGGACAATAACAAGCACGGGGAAATTTAGGTAATGCTGCAGAAGACTGAACAGGAAGATCTAATTTAGGCTGAAAGCTCTTCCTAGAAAGTGGCAGGAATCTTATCATGAAAGTAATTTCAAAGCAAGCAGTAGGTTTGGCAGGTATCCTGTGTCACACAGTTTGGATCCCCAGAACTGTGAGATTGTCCTAAATGAGAAAAATTCTCTGCACTTTCCAGCACTGGTTAACCCAAGGGTGACCCGAGTCACAGAATCACAGAATTGTTTAGGGTGGAAAAGCCCCCTAAGATCAAGCCCAACCATTCCCCCAGCACCATCATGGTCACCACTGAACCAGGTCCCCAGGTGCCACATCCTCATGGCTTTTAAATCCCTCCAGAGATGGAGACTCCATCACTGCTCTGGGCAGCTTTTGCCAGTGCTTGAGAACCCTTCTGGTGAAGAAATTGTTCCTAATATCCAACCTAAACCTTCCCTGGCACACCTTGAGGCCATTTCCCCTTGTCCTGTCCCTTGTTCCCTGGCTGCACCCTCCTGTCAGGGAGTTATGGAAAGACAGAAGGATCCCCTTGAGCCTCCTTTTATCCAAGCTAAATACCTTCAGCTCCCTCAACTTCTCCCCATGGATTTGTGCCCCAGACCCTTCCCCAGTTCCACTCCCTTCTCTGGACACACTCCAGCCCCTCAATGTGCTTCCTGAAGTGGTGGGCCCAGAACTGAACCCAGGATTCAAGGTGTAGCCCCAGCAGTGCTGAGTTGCTCAGGTGCTTTGTGCTGGAGAGAGGTACCAGTGTGTCTGGGGAACAGGGGCAGAGAGCTTAGGAGAGAACTGCCACGTCCCCACAGCAACCCCACAGCTCTGGGGGGATGCTGCTCCACAACCCCACACAGCCCCAGCCCTCTGCACCATCTCCCAGACTCCAGGAATTTACAACAGCAAATTTTGGGAGATGTGAACAGCTGAGCCCAGCTGCCCACCCAGCACCCCAAAACACACTGCAGCTCCACCACATTTTTTTCCCTTGGATTCCATTTCTGTAAATCACAGCTCACCTCTGTGCCTTGACACTCCCCCCTTCTTTATGAAGAGTCCCTAATGACGCCGTGTTCTCAGAGGTTTTTTGTTTTGCTTTGGGCTTTTTTTGTTTGTTTGTTTTTATTTTATTGTAGCTTTCTTGATCTTTTTCCAAGGTGTTTTTCCAAGGACTTTTCACTGGCTTGTATTGTCTGGTGTTGTAGAGTCCTTGAAATCACTACAATGATAGAAGCTATCTAAACACTTCAGCTAAAACCGACAAAATTCTAAAGGCACACAGTGGAAAATAAAAATCTGTCCTTGAAGCCAAGGGGATATTTGCTGAAGCATTTCACATCCCCTCTTCCAGCCTGTTTTCTGACGGCAAGGAGAGCACCAGGAAAGCAACTTCTCCTGCACATTTGTGAAGTGCCCGCTAACCACACCGTGTAGCTGTGCAAGCCTGAAGTCATCCAAATTCCTTGCCCGCAGGATTTTCGGTGCAGAGACATACCAGCATATAAATACGATTATTTAGCCTGTGGCCCGTTGGTAAATGGTAGGACCTCCCGTGGGTCACAGCTCCATCTACTGACTCTTCCACAAAATAACACTGTGGGATAAGATTGGGAAAGCTCCTGGAAGGCTCCTCTCCTTGGACCTGCCTTTGGACACACGGGTCTGTGCAGGAATTCAGAAACAAACCCAGCACAGCAGCTCAGCCCAAAATGCTGAAGCAAATTTACCTTTTCTGCAAAAAGCGTCTTGGCACAGCAACAGGTCTGGGGTCACGCCTGAACCTCCAACCACAGGGCCTCAAATTGTGGTGTTTTAGTGTTTGGGGAATTAATGCTGCAGTGGTTTGAACAGAAGAGTTCTTTAAATGGGGACAACACGTGCTTGGAGCTGAGCACTCCAGCAAAGTTTGGGTCCAAGTATAAAATGGAAAACATTGTGTTTGTTGGATCTGCTGTAATCTGAAGTGTGGCAGCAGCTGAGCACCATGTGATGGAGAAAAAAATGTCAATTTACACAGAAACTGAGACTAGAGCAACGTCACATGTGAAACCTGAGGAAGATCAGGGAAGTGGATATGGATCACTCAAGCCACATCTCCCACTCTAACCACTACGCCCTTCTTATGTGCAGAGTATCTCCCTGAACCATAAAGGAGCTCCCCCCTCCCATCCACACTGAAGGAATAAGAATAAAGAAAAACACTGCAATGATTTATCTGCCCAGAGGGAAACAATCTTTACAGTCTTCTCTCCAGCTCAGAGGAGACCTTGCCCTTGCAAGCCTCCTGTTTGCTGATGAGGCTCCAGATGAGCCCTGTTCTGCTTATTGTGTTTCATTGCAAAAGAGCCAGAACTGAATCAGAGGCTTTTAATGACTCAAATACACGAATTAGTTTGTCCCAAATAGCAGCAAACTTCAACCAGAAACTGCTCACCAGAAAGCTGGACACCACAGGGTCTGGTTCAAAGCTGTCACAAGACTAAGAGACATGAGAACAACCTCTCTTTTCAGGCCAGTGGAACAGAAATACATAACACTAACCTCCTTTTACAGTAAAAAGGGAGAGTTTGAGAAGCAGTTCAGGCTTTGAGCCATTGCTGTGCTGCAGCAGATTTAATTCCCAAGCTCCCATTACCACACCCTGTATATTCACCATCCTTCCAGTACAATTCCACAGCTGGAACCAGTCTGTTCTCCCCAAATATGTTCTGGCCTCTTCTGTTACCCAAACCCTCCTGAGTACCCACACTTGAAAAAGGACTGCCCTGCCCTATATGGCATTTTCAAGCCCTCTCAGCTCTACCTTCTGCAGCAAACTCCTGAAACATGCCCAGCCCTGGGTCCTTCCCATTCCCACTCACATTTCTTCTCTTTTTTAGAAGCACTGAGAGAATGTGAATCCCTTTGGCCCCATCTTGCTGTTCAAAACTATCTCTCAGCCTATACAACACCATCACCACAGCCCTAAAACAGGAACTCTGACCCTCAGTGGGACCTGAGGAATATGGATCAATTGCCCAGATCAAGAAAGGGAGCAAACAAAAGCTCAAGGTCCCTCCTCTCACCTCCTCCTTCCCACCCACTCCCCATATTTCACACACAGCATCCACACACATTCCAAACAAATGAAAAAGAAAATAAGCATAAATCACCTTGTTCAATTCTGGCACAAAGATAGATAACTTCCAACTTGCTGCCTGGTGTAAAACTTGGATTAAAGAGACACCAGCTGCACACTTAGAGGAAGCCATGCTGTGTGAATTGGAGCCTTACCCACAGGTTTAAGCTCACACACAGATTTTATTGCACATCTCTCTGCCTTGGAGTAGCAGACAAAATGCAGTCAAAAGCAAGTCAATTCCTGACCCCATCCCAAGGCACATTTGTGCAAGGATGAGAATGGAATCGCTGCAGAAGTCATGTGGTTAAAGACTGGCTGATGGCTCGTGGAAGGCTCCAGGCTTTGCTTACACATCATTTTCTGTGTTTTGTTTCTTCCATTTTATTACTAGAGACAGTTGCATGAGAAGGGGATCTTTGTTGCTTAGGAGAGCATCTGCTCCCCCTGCTTATCCTCCTCCTGAAGTCATAATCTTACGTGACATCAAAATCGTTTCCAGAGCCACCAATTACAATGTCACAGAGGATTATGACTTCAGGTGTAGAATTTGCAGTGGGAGCAGATGCTCTCTTCAGCAAAAAAAAAAACCCAAAACCCAACCTTCAAAAAACCCTGTTTTCATACAAGTGTCTCCATTAATAAAATACAAAAGAAGAAAATAAGTTTGACAGCCAGAACTGCAGCTAAATATAAAAATAGTTTTTAACATTTCCACAAGGCATCAGCTGCTCTTTGGAAAGTTCCCAGGATTTAGATTATAAAGAGGTAGAGAATAGTAAGAATCAGTCCATGTCAGAGAAAAAGAGGGAGAAAAGACTGCAGAATGGTGTATTTCTGCTCAGTAAGTGGACATTAAAATTTTGGGCAGTGCTGCAACAGCACCTCAGAAGGGAGAGAAAATAAAAAATGGGAACTGCAGATTTCTGGTGCTTTCTAAGGATCCCCAAAGCACAACTGAAATCAACCCAGTAATGTTTTCAGATATGAAGCCCCATGTAAAACAAACTCAAAGAATCCTTGTCACATCACAAGGAATTTACTCAGATGTTTCCAACAATCCCTACCCCAGAAGGACACAGAGGCTTTCAGAGGCAGCAACAATCTCAGGAGCAGTTTGGTAGGGAGCTAATGTAGTCACAGCCTTCTCTGGATTTGATCCACGGAAACAAGCCAAGTGTAATAAGTTAGTTTGAAGCTGGAGGAAGGCTGGGGGGGAGGAGCACCCGTTAGGATGCACTAATAACGCCGTGTGATTTGAAATTTTTATTAGAGCTTAACAGGGCACAGCAACAGTAGGTGACAAAGAAAACAGACTGAAGGCGGGGAAACAGCCTTACAGAAAGAAAGATAATAATGGAAAGTCTGCTGCATGGGAAATATTTTGTAAGATGACTGCCATTATTAGAAGATTTCCAAATGCCAAGCGTAATTAAAAGCTCTCTTTTCAAATGCAGTTCACGGCTCACACACAAACGTTTCCCACCACGTGAGCCTCAGAACGCTGCAAGGGGCCAAGCAAAATGCATTTAAGAACTGCCAAACGTGCAAAGGCAGTTTGTACCGATTCTCCCCCCTCAAGAACCCCTCCGAAGAAAAAACCCTTCACAACAACCCTTTAAAGGCTTTGAATTGCGCTGCCAGGGGATTATCAGTAAGTGACATTTACAAGTGATTAGAGGACAGAGAATTATCTTAGTCACTTGTGGGAAAGGAGGAAAGCTTCAAGGTCAAAACTCTCAGTACTTAAAATGTCGGCAGATGTTTTGTTTACACAAAAAGTGTCATTTGATTTATGACGGAGCTTTGCATCCAGAACTTCAACTCGGCCAGCGGAACTGCAGAGAACACGGGTGGGAATGGAACCAAAAATTCACATTATACCTTCAAATATTTCACTGATTCCCTCTTATTAAAGTAAGAGGCCAGCTTATGTGCCAAACAGTTACACATTACCTATTAGCTCCTTGGAATAAGAGCTCCAAGCCATATAAACCTTGGCAAGCCAGGGAAGGTAGATAAATCTCCGACAGCTCCAGAAACCCCACACCCCACCCTTTCCCCACTCACCTCCGGACAATGGACTGCTGGAGATTTTTGCAAACGGTGAGAGATTCTCCCATGAACATGTGGCACATGATGACCTCGAGGCAGTTGGCCATGAATGACATCACTGCGTCAGACTGCAGAGTCCCGCTCCGGGAGACGATGCAAAGCCGCTGGAGAGAGGAGCAGTGACTCAGTGCCTGGAAGAACTGGGCGCCCGCACAGAAGTACGGCTGTTCCAGCCTGCAGGGATAAACACAAAACAACTCAATGGGCAATTCATGCCTGGGACGGTCTCAGACAAGAGGGAAAGACACAGCACATTCATGGGGGGCTGGCAAATGGATCAAGCAGTGCCTCTGACCCTGAAGGACAAGGGCGCGAATAGGCAGGAAGGCCCCAGACTGCAGAATTCCGGCGCCCACAGGGAGTAACCCCGGAGTAACCCCGGAGTAACCCTGGTTTTGCAAGTTTCTGACAAAATATGGTGGGTAAGACAACCCTCCAGACCCATTCTGGCCTTAAAAGCACAACCTGGCTTCTGTACCTGATATCCACGAAGCAGGTGGTGTGGATTTAGGGACCTTCTGCTCCAGTGTATAAACACTGCTCAAACTGGTCATATCTTCAGTTTACTGCCTGGGGAGAAGCAGGCATGAAAAATACACAGTGCACACATGCTGATGCAGAACTGGGGCCAACACAGTGACCACAACCAGCCCTGGAAAAGGATCAGAGCTACTGCTCTCCCACAAGAAGAACAACTATCATCAACCCAACCTTTACCTTAAACACCTGGCTCAGGGAAGAGAGACAGGATCCTCTATTACAGTGACCCATGAGAACAATAAAATTACACAGTAAAGCCATCCCTGGCCAACAAGGGGTCTGTGTTTTAACCAGCAGCACAAGTGGGTGACTCCCTCACAGAAAGCAGCCTGCAGGGAGCTGAACCTGCTTGAGGCCCGTGCCACCAGGAGAGTTCATCTGCTTAGTGCAGATTTACTACCAGGCTTCAGAGCACTTGGGAATCTCAGTCATTGGGTCAGGAAAGCCAAGAGCTCCAAGAAGGTTAATGCATTAGGTGGTAACAAGCTGCCGGGCCCATCCTGATCTGGGTAATCTCTGCACAGGCTTTGTACTATGCAGGAGTACCTCAGCTACTTAATCCTGTTAATTGATAAATTCTGTTTCAGTCTCAGCTCGTGACTGCTGTTGGGTGGCATTGCCTGAAAAGATCCTAAGAGCATATCTGCACTTTGGGTAATGAATTAAAATTCATATTAAGAGAATGGGCAGCCTCTTCAATTTTTCAGCATCATTAAGAGGCACTGTAAATTTAGGACAAAAAGCACAGAATCTCCAGGATCCGGGTTTCCAGGTGAATCTCTGGGACACACCAGCCAGCCCTGCAATGCCGCCCTGTACTCGCTAGATGGCAATGTTGCTTTGGAATAGCCCCTTAAACTTGTTCCTCAGCCTGGAAAACTGGGAAGGGAAAAAAGGGTGGAAACAGCAGGCAATTAGTCAAATCAAAAGGAAACTACGTTATCAGGAGGAAGTGCTAATTTCTAAAACCATCTTAAGCCAATATAAAACCTCAGACTTTACTCAGGGAAGAAGAGTGACAGCTGCCACCCAAATGCAGTACAAGGAGACAGCTCTGCTGCAGCCTTTATTCCAGGCTCTGCGCTGCCTCCCATCTCTATTGCTCTTGGCCTCCATTTCAAAGCCCCAGGAAGCTACCGGGCCTAGGATGAGCAAAACAACACTGCACACTCAAACCTCTTTCCCCAGCCCTCAGTTCCTCCCTGGCTATTTACCCTCCTCAAGGTTAAAGACACATTCATGTAACCCAAGACCTTGAGCAACCGAATTCCCAACAGCTGCCACCCCTTGGATGAGACCAGCACACTCCTCCCTTGTTATAAATGGGAAGTGGTGGAAAATGAAAACCCTCCTGAGGTGTTTCAGCCCCTCTGGCTCCCGTCACTATTGGAGTGGATCAGGGACAGGCACACAAGCACCAGTCTCAGGTGATGAGCAGTAATTTCAGCCTCAGTAACAGAACTGTGACCTTGATGTCCCAACTGCACAGCACTTTGGAGCTTTGTGAACAAAGGGGGACAATGGGACTGAAAGGTTCTGCAGTTTCACTGAAAGAGGCTGATTATGGAAAAAAAAAAGAAGAAAAAACACATCTCTCTAATGTGATAACATTTGTGTTCATACGGACTAGCACAAGGAAACCATCACAGTTTCCTTTCACAAGCACATTTTGGCTACCATGAACTGCCTTTTTTTAGGATCAGACCCCTGGTGGGATCCTTTAAATCCTACCAAGAGAGGAAAACCAAGAGAACAAACTCTAAATCTGGAATGTTTTCAGGTTATAAGGAAAAGAAATAAAAAAATAAAGAGGCGAGATTTTCATACGAACCCAAGGCAGACAAATATCTCATTGGGAAACCCAAAGAAAACTCTACATTATCAAGACAGTGTAGGAGTCTCTTCCTTCCTGGAAATTTAAGAAGTGTCCATGTACAGAAAGCCAAAAAGTCAGCAAAGGCACGTAGTATTTAACCAGCCCTGACAAGCTGCTAGCTCCCAAACAAGCAGCATGCACTCCTCCTTATCTAAAAGGAAGGCAGTCACAGCACATTTTGCTCCTAAAACACTGGTTAAAGGGCATATCCTGAGCCCTCAAGGACAACATGCAATGCCTTCCCATTCTCCACAAGTCAGGAAGGAAAATACCCAGTTGTCAAGCCACTGCAGCTACTCTGGACCGGAACGCTTTTAATAGTAGCCACAATAAACCACACATCACATTTCTGGAGATCCACAAACAAAATGGGAGATGTTCAAGGGCAGCCCCTCACCTGAGATCTCTCAAACACTTGCAGTGTTTCAGCATGTCCATGAGAGCAGACATATAAACCACCTTGCCCATCATGCCCAGGTTGGCCAAGGAGAGAGTCCGCAGGTGCTGGCACTGCAGCCCGATGCTGACCAGCCCAGAGCCCGTGAGAATGTTTGGCAGCTGTGCTAAGGTGAGGCTCTGCAGGTAAGTCAATTGGCTAATGGCAGCCACCTCTGAATCCCCCACGCTCTGTGCCCGGACACAGGGAGGCAGCGAGTTCCGAATCGCCGGCTCATTGCGGGGCATGGCAGAGGAGAAACTGGACCCAATTATCTCCAAGGTTTCCAAAAATCGGAGGCTTCCCATCAGGGCCCAAAACACTGAAGACTCGATCTTCTGATTTGCCTGGTCCCCTAAGTTCTTTGGATATGTCTGTACCCCAATTCGAACTTTCCTTCCAAACGTTTGGGGCACCAAATTAGGTGTGGTGGGAGGCTTCTCCACACTTGCAGCAACATCTGTGATGGAGCAAACCGGTAGTGCTAATGAGTGCAGGTACTTTAGCCTGGACAGGAGCTGGCACAGGTGGTTCCCTATGCTTTCAGAGCTGTGATGGTGGGCTGCAGAGAGGTTCAGATGTCTCAGGTTGCAGCAAGACACTACCAGGCTTTCCAAAATGCTGCTGTCAATGTCATCTTCGGCCTTCCGAAACAAGGACTCCGGGGCCAGGCAGTGAACGCAGCCGCTGAGATTCAAACTGGTCAGGCTTTTAAGATCCTTCCCACCATTAATGACCCTCTGGATCAGGTGCCCACCAGATAAGGTGCATCGGCTAAAGCTGAAGTAGAAAGGGTTGTTGAACTTCAAGTGTTGCAGGAGCCCAGAGCCGTTAATCCAGGCTTTGGGCAGTTGTAAAGCATCCAGACGTACATTTCGGGCCATGGAGTCCAGGAGGTTTTTGGTGGCTCCCGTCTCCGCGAAGCTGCCGGGGGCAGAGATGAGGAAGGCGTGAAGGTTCTCAGGTGTCCGGTCACTCAGCACTGCCAAGTACAGCCTCACCACCTCCTGATTGACGTAGCCAGGAGCCAGCCTGGCGTAGAAGATGCGGAGGTTCTGGTAGTGGGGCACGTTGCTCTCGCCCACCATCAGCTGCCCAGAGAGCATAAACCCCTCCCGCGAGCGATCCAGGATCTCAAAGTAAAGCAGCAGTTTCTCCAGGCTGGTGCAGCACGGGACGACACCGTACGAGGGTGTGTAAAGGGTTTGCTTCAGCTCCGAGACGCGGCTGAGGGTGGCCTTGCACTCACTGCTCAGCTGGCTGGCATCAAAGCCCGGGTTGACGTCGATGGCCAGGGAGCGCAGGTGCTGCAGCGTGGAGAGCATCTTGGAGAGCCGCAGGGAGGTGACATGGCACCCCGACAGGTTCAGCTTCACCAGGTTCTTGCACCGTGTTACGTGGTCGATGGTGGAGCTGGGCAGCCAGTAGCACCCGGCCATGTTCAGCTGGTAGATCTCCTTTCCAATGTCCCTCATCAGCTGCTTCACCTTGTCCTTGTCTACCTGCACCCAAAGAAAACTACATTCAGTGAAAGATAAGGCAATGGTGGGCACTGACTCAGTTTCCCAGCTGGAGATGGGGATAAGAGTGGCTGGCACTTGGATTACGTGGCTCATCCAAAAGTCTGGGGATGGCACCACAGAGTTATCACACTGCAGGCAGCTCAGTCTGCCATGCTTTGGACTCCTAGGGTTACGCCTCCTCTGGCTTCTGCAGTTCTGCATTACAGACAGTTCAGCAGCTGAGAGTGGAAAGGAAAACTACCTCCATTTTCTACCAGCAAAGCTATTTCAGCAAAACTGACTATGTGCAGAAACTCAAATTGAAAGAAGAATGTTTCCATTCTTCCTCCTTCAGCTTCCTCTTTCGCAAATGAGCAACAGGGGCTTCCCATTACCTGCACCGGCTGATACAGTTCTCATTGAATACATCACCCTTTCTTCCCCAGCTTTATTTTTGTTATAAAATGCACACAATTTCTGGCTTTGCTGACTGCATGCCTGACAGCAACACACACAAGATTTTTTTGCCTAACAACACGGAAAACATACTTTGAGAAAATGGTAATTTTACACAACCAGTTACAAATGGAAGGTCAAGTTTACTTTAATTTTTGCCTCAAGAAATATGGAGAAGTTGAGTTTTTACTGACAGTATTTTATGTAACTATGGGAGCACAGAGCTGTTCTAACAAAGCATTCTGGAAAATAAATGCTTTTATAAAAACAGCTTACTGTGTATTTGATTTCAGAGCTCAGGAGCAGTCTATTTATGCATACACACTGGAAAGTTCTACTTCTTGGCATTGTTTTTCAGAAGTCAGATTTGTCTTCACAGCTAACAGAAGAAGCAAGCTACTCTCCCCACCTTATAGTCCTTCTGAAGCAGAACTGTATGTGTTAG
This sequence comes from Trochalopteron elliotii, assembly GCA_024734555.1. Lineage (NCBI taxonomy): Eukaryota > Metazoa > Chordata > Aves > Passeriformes > Leiothrichidae > Trochalopteron > Trochalopteron elliotii. Next base: position 4,323,345 of record JANPWX010000033.1, read on the forward strand.
ACTCTTGTCAAGGCAAAGTGTTGCAAGTTTCCTGCAGGTTCTCCTAACATTCAGGACCAGGTCTGTGCAAGGGACGTAGCTGAGGATGTGCAGAAGGATCTCATCTGAGAACTCCATCAAGTTGACTCCATTGTTTTCCTCCTCACTCTCCTCACTTACGACCTCCTGGTGGAAAAAAAAAGAGGAAAAAAGAAAAGGAGAATATGGAGGCAGTGCAAAACTTCACACGAAACCATGGTATTTTCACGTGGTCTTTCACCGTTAGCTAACATTTCCATTCATTCTACTTACTTTGCAACTGGAAAAGTGACTGTCCATGATCCTTTCCTAGATATATCACAGCAATCTCTTTCTACATCCTTCCTCCAAGCACCACCCGTTTCAATAACCTTAAGAGTTATATAACCATGCATATATACATATATATAGGGCTATATATATCTGTTTACACATACAGACACACACCAACACTGCAGCCCAACATCACCCACAGCTCTTGTGCAACACACTCACACCTTAACGGCGAAACCACAGCCCAAACTGGCACTAACGCCAGGGCAGCCCCTGAGGGGGAGCGGGGTTGCTGCACCGCACAGCCCCCGTGAGCTCCCCGGAGACACCCGGCGAGAGCGATTCCGGTGCCCTGGCCCCGCCGCCGAGCGCTCGCCCTGCCTCCGAGCCCGACTCCCCGCCCTGAGGGCTCCGGGCTCCCCCAGCCCCGCA
>JANPWX010000033.1:4338160-4351876 GCA_024734555.1 Trochalopteron elliotii
GGGTTGGGAACGGGGCTCATGCCTGGTGCCCGCCGCGGTTCGCGGTGCCCCGCTGCCCCCGGGCAGCCCCCCCACCCTAACCCTCACCCAAAGCCCCGCGGGTGGGGGTCCCGGCCCGTTCGTCTCTTGTGTGTGTGGGAGCCGGGCGGATGCAGCCCCGCGGGAGGGAAGGGGGTACGCGAGGGTAGCGCGGTGCGGGATCGCGGGGGTGCTGCTCGCCCTGCCTGCGGTGCTCCCCGGCGCGGGGCACGTGGAGCGCCCGTCACCTGCACCCCTGGGCCGGGCGGGCACCGGTGACCCCGGCCGGGAGCGGGACGAGCGGGGCCAAGTTCACTGCTGATCTCAGCAAGCGGCGGCGATACGGCTCCTGCCAGTCGCCACCAGGCCCTCGGCCCTTGGACCCGCCCGGGCAACCGAGAATGCCGCCGGCGCCACCGGGCACCATTAAAGACCGTGTGCCTACGGTGGCAGCGGGACCTGGGAGAAGGGAACGCTCCGCTGCCTCTGGCTCAGGCATCGAGTCAAGCAGGGGGCCCTGGTCCCCACTCTCCATCCTGCCCCGTGCTGGCAGGGCACAGGACGAGAGCAGTGGTTTGGTCAGATTTGAGCAATATTTGTTTCTGTTCTCTGATCCAAACCTTGCTGGAGTAGGAGACGTGGCTGCTCCAGCCCAGGCTGCCTTTCTGCAATTCCCTTCTTGCCTGTGACCATCCGACACTGGTCAGGAATAAAGGCGAGGGCAGTGGCCGTGGAGCAGCAGGCAGCAGCAACCAGAGGGCTTTGCGTCTCCAGAGTGTTGTGTGAACACGGGTTGATTAATCAAGTTAATTAAGCAGTCCTGTAAGTAAAGTAGCAGCAGCCACTCGCAATCTGTTGCCGGCTGGAAGCACACAGACTTCAGCGTGGGGACCTTGGATGTGTAATCTCAACCGTTTGAAAACAGTAGTGACAGGTTAAAAAAAAAATCTCTGGAAAAAAAAGGCTGAAAATGCCTGTTCTCCATGGGATACCCCTTGTCCAGCATCATAGAGGCAGGAGTCAGGCCTGCAGTCAAGGTCTTGGCAGGCTACACCAGCAAGCTCTTTGTCATCAGGGAGCTGCAGAGATCACAGTGAGAATGAGGATGGGGCTCCCTCCCCAAACTGCCCGTGTGGGTCTCGTTGAAGGGGACCCAGGCATTATTCCCCCCCTCTTCATTACTCCTGCTGTGGGATGAACAAAGGAGGAGAGCAGCAGGAGGAACCTGCAAAAGCTTAATTGAGATGGAGATTTGCAATTACCTAGGGGGATGGGAGGCAATGGGACACCAGGCATGGATGGGAATACAAGAGAAACCCTTTTTGTTTGGATGGCATCCCCTTCCCCTGGAGTGCCTTGTCCTGATGAACGTGCCCCAAAATTCAGCATCATGGCTGCACCCAGGTGGGTGCTTTGGAGAGGGTGGTACAGAGGGACAGGAGACCTGTGGGCTCTTCCGGGCCACCCCAGGGGCATGCCTTATCCCACAGGGCAGAGGTGGCCACAGTGATGGACGTGTCCTGCCAGGCCACTTTGGGATTGTGCCATCCCCTCCTCACTGGAGATGGCCACAGTGATAAAGAGAGAGCCCAGGAGAGTCCCCATAGGAAGCCCTCAGTGGAAGGGGACCCAGCCTCGGGTTCCTGCAGGGCCATGCTGAAGTGGAGCTGCCTTTGCCCAGTCATTCCTCTGTCACCACGATGTGGATCGTGCAAGATCTCTCTATCACAGCCTCCCTCGCAGTAAAATGGGAGTCATTGCTGTTAATTACCTGCCTCATGGGGAATTAATTAATGTTTGCATTCCACTTTGAAAAGGCTGATTATTAATTATAAGATTATACGTCAAATAAGGGGAGCCACAAGGCATGAGTAGAGCTGATGGCCCTCGCAGCTGGGAAGCGCGGTCCACAAATGTGCTGATAAAGCAGGGAAAAGTCCAACAGTACCACTGAGGTGATGGGTTTGGGAGAGGGAAACATCAGGTCAGGGCCAGGTGGAGAGGCCACCAGGGCTCATGGGGGTCTTGGGCAGATGGACAGGGTCTGCATGAGAGGGGTGGGATGCTGCGCTCTGCTGCATCCCAGTGAGCAGGTTGGGTGGAGCCAGGCTGGGGAGCCACGATGCAAGGCAGCCCATTAGGCAGGGAGGGAACTGCCAGGCAATTACTCTTGATTATTGGACTGAATCAGAAGGCAATCAATCCGCCAGCATCCGGAGGGCAGCAGCACCAGCCTCGCATCTCCTGGCTTTAGGGGCAGCGAGGTCTGGCCTTGGTGGCACAGCAGGATGTGGTCTCCAGCACATGGCTGGGTGCCACCGCTTCCTCCCAGGCAGAAGACACCTAGACAGCAAAGCCACCAGCCTGTCACCATGTTCACCACTGTATGATGGGCCCGGCCAACTCCCTGGCCATGGCTGGGGCTCTCTTCCCATCTCTTCTGGGCTGTTACAAGAGCTGAGAGGAGAGAAAGGGGAACTGAGCAAAAAGCTTCCTGGCTGTTTTGTTACCTTTGGGCAGACATGACAAGCTCCCAAGTTACCATGTTTTGCTTCATCTCTCCCTGCTTGTCCTTGGTGCTTGGCTGGCACTGACTCTGGACAAAACTATCCGAGGGAGGATCCTCCTGCCCTTTGCCAGCTGATATGGCTGGGCTTGAATCGCTGCACTTGTGGGACAACATTTGAGCTCTGCTTTCCTCTCGCTTCTCCCAGCCCTTCCCCTAGAGCAGAAGCCCTTTGCTCATGCAGGGATGGCATCTGCCATGCTTTTGGGGAGAGGAGGGTCAAAGGTGGGAAATATTCCTGGGGGTTTCTGGACTTGGAGTTTTGGCTTGGATTTGTGCACATCCCCTTCAGCACCAGCTCTTCCATCTCTCACTCTGTCATGTGCTCAGGCCTCCCTTTTCTCCCTCCTTCTGTTGTGACAGTGAGAAGAGAGGTAGAAACTTCTGAAACCACCACAATCTCTTTGAATCACCCTCGCACAAAAATCATGGAGGTTTTTTGAAGCACTGCCTTTCCCTTCCCTTCCAACTCCCCAAGGGGAAGAAGGAAAGGTGCTGACCACATCCCCTGTTTCACAGACACAGGGACCATCTCAGCACCTTCCTCTTTCAATTTTCTCCTTGCAGCATAAGCTGTAACGGGAATTTGCAGGAGGTAAAATCTAAGCAGGAACCCCAGGCTCTTCACTCCCTTTGGAGATGTTTGGGGGCCTCACTGCAGCCCCCACCTCTCCCTTTATGGGAACATATTCAGCATTAAACCTGAAGCAAAACAGCCCCTGACATTTTCCTGGCTTGCTGCGTTGCATCCCTGATGCCAGCTCATCCCTGACAAGCTGCAGACTCGACTCTCCCCCTTTAAGCATCGTTCTCCACACTCACACACCCCTCCCCGAGGTTTCTGCTCCTTTGTATTGATCCTTGAGCTCTCTCTGATCAATCAGTCCTTTTGCAGAGAGGACAGCCTTTCCCTTCACAGACCTCCATGTGCGAGGGTGATTCTCCCTGATCTGCTGCATCCACATGGATGGGCTAACAGTGCATGGAGCATCCCTCCCATTCACAAGGAATGAAAATCATTACATTGTATCATGCTGGAAAACTGTATAAATTCACCATTCTCCATTTTCAAGGCACAGACAAACAATCTGTGTCAGGTTTTGCAGAGGCTGTTGGAAAGGTGATGGCAGGGTGCACGTGCCTGATTTACAGCCCACAGTCCCTGATAAGTGGACTTTGCTGGAGGGGTTGAAGATTTTTCTCCACCTTTCTCCAGCCCTGCCTGTCCTTGCTGCTTCCAGCTTTGTCTCTCTCCGTGCCCCCATGCCTTCCCCAGCCCTTTCGTTGTATACCTCAGCTGATCCCTGTACCAGCCCCAGGGTCCCTCAGCTCACACAGGCAGCAGGAGGCCAAGACTTCATTCCCAGCCTTGCAGGCAGCCAGGTCAGCATCCATCAGCCAGTTCCCAGGCTGACACCCTCTGCCCAATCCCATCCTGCTGCCCCACAGCCCTGCCATCCTCCCACTCTCCCTGGGCTGCGCTGGCCCAGACAGAGCAGAGCAAAGCCCTCCCTTCCCCCACTGGTTAAACGTGCTGCCAGGGCTGTTTTGGTTGACCTTGATAGCAACAGCCTGTGAGGCCTGAGTGTGGAATTGTTTTCAGCCCAAGGTCATTCCGCAGCACAGCACGATTACACCGGTACAGCCAGACCCTGAGGCGATCCCAGCCCCAGCCCTGTACCCTGGGCATCTCTGGAGTCCATTTCTTCCACAGCAATGGGACAGGTGTAAGCCAAATCCTATGCTGGAGCTTCCCTGCAGGGACAGAGAGTGGTGGAGCAGCCCTCCCCTCCAGCCAGGCTTGGCATCAGTTTCAGGGGATATTTCCTCCAGCTAAAAGCAGAAGGGGAAGAGAAAAAGCTGATTCTCCCTGGGTTTTTTCTGCATGTCTCAGCCTTCTGGCCCCTGCTCACACCACCCCCATCGTCACCCAAATGCAACTGAATGACCCCTCAGCTCTGATGCACCTCCAAGGGCGTCTTTCCCTCAAGGATGCTCCCTGGGGTTCAGTTACCTGTCCTGGCAAAAGGCCCCCACAGGTGTTACACGGCACTATGCCAAGCCATACGGTGCATTTTCAGCTGCTTCTTAATTACTTTGAGAATTGATTTTTCTTGGTGTCTGATGGTAAAGGCAGGGGAGCAGCTGGATGGAGTTTTCTGCTCATACCGTATCTAGGAAATGAAACCGATCCTGGGCTACCCAAGCATGCCGGGAAATTCACTTTGATCTTGCCCAGCTAATGGCACTTTCCACCTAGGGGCTTCAAGCCTTTGACAGAGGTGACCTCTTCTACCTTGGAGAGAGTGGGAATAATGCTGCCTTTGTTTTCTGTGTGAGAAACAGAGGCAGGGAGAACAAGGATGGCCACTGCCCTCAGTCAGGGTGACTCTCCCGCCCATGCCAGGTGATGTAAAGCACTTGTGAATCTGCAGATAATTCTGGTTTGGGGCATAAGCCTCCTTTACCTGCAGCAGCAAGTCACAGGGGTCTGACCACTGTGCTGGTGCTGCTATGGGTGCACCCAGAGGTGGGGATCCACACCCCTCCAGTGACCCCAGACCTGCACCAGCTCCTGTCCTTGCAGGTGCAGGGATGCTCAGGGAATGAATGGGTGAGGCAGGGTTTGCCCATTCCTAGAAGGAGGGATGCAGAGGAACCCAGAAACTGCTCTGGGCCCTGTCCCAGCCCCATCCCTGCCTGGGCTGGCCCCCGGCTCTGTTTGCACAGCCATGACGCAAGCAGCTCTCCCCGGGCAGGGAGAGAGTGACGGAGGAGTGGGACCTGCTCTAGTCAATGCCCCATCCACTCCTCCAAGTTTAAATAAACCTTCAGGGGTGATTCAGTGCTTACACAGCACTCAGCCCTTTCACAGAGCCACCAAAATTGAAATTCAATGACTGTCCCTCTGCCCCCACCTTGGAGAGCAGGTGCATGGGAGGAGAGAGCCAGTGGCTTTTGTCTGGTGCCAGGCTTGTTTGGGGTCCATATGGCTGGGGTAACAGTGGGATGGTGCCACTCACGATGACCTGGCAGTGGGGAAGGAGGGAGCACAGGCTTTCTGCAGGGTGGTGCTGCTCCCAACCAGCCCCTCTGGTCCAGCTCACATCAAGATCTGCAGCAAACCTGGGAACAAGCCAGCAAGTTTGCAACTGTATCATCCCTCTGATATCATCCTGATCCACTCACACAGACTGGGCACGAGAGGAAAGCACCACCACAAAAAAGAGGAACCAAGCCCCCCTGCATTTCATTTCCCTCACAACCCATTGCCCCCAAAGTTTCCATCCCTCACTCGAGACAGTATTTCCACATGTGCTTTGTTTGGCTCATTTCACACATTCCTGCTGGCAGGTGATAAGATCTCAGGAGAAAGGCAAACCAAAGCCCTGGGTGCCAGGCACTGGCTGTCACTCCCCTGACTCATTAAGGTACCCTGCTCCCTCCTCACCTGCTCTCATCTGGGACTAGCAAGGTCACATCCATCTTCATTCCACCATAGGTGGGCTGTGGGGTGAAGGTCTGGAAAGAGAAACTGTGGTGGGACTGAAGTGGCTGAGTGAGTTGTCAGGTTCCCTCCTGTTCCTGAGGAGGACCACAGAACTCTGCTCTCTCTGGCCCCTGTGCCACCCTGGGGTGCCCACTCTGCTGTCCCATGTGGGTGATGCGTGTCTGGGTAGGCACTGAGCTCCTCTGGAGCGACAGAGGTGTTAGCAGCTCTGAGAATATTTGAAAAATGCACTTGAGTGCCATTAGAACCTTGAGTCCCTACCTGCAGGTGGCACTTACTGGAGCAATGGCACAGCCCTGGGGACTCCCTGGCCCAGGTGTCCCCAAGGCAACCTTTGCTGGCACGAGCAGGGTGGGGTGTGAACACACCTCTCCCTCCTGCAGCCTTTAACGATAAATGGGGTTAAGTCTTCCACATTCCTGCTCTCTTCCCTTCCCCATGCCAGAGCCAGAGCAGTGTGGGGTTGCAGGGGTGGCTTCCAGAGCTCCTCCATTGCTGGAGCACAGAGCAGCAGAGGAAGCCAAGTGGGTACAGAGGCCACCAGGGCCCTGGTGGGGCTCATATGGACACAAAGAGTGCCCACAATCTTTACAGTTTTGCAGCCCAAAGAAGAGGCAAGTCAGCATGCAGAAAAAACAGGGAGTGGTTTCCCTATGGGGCTTTGCAGGAGCCCTTTTGGTTCCCAGATCACTGCCCAAGGCTGTGAGAGGGCTGCACAGCACATCTCATTCTCTGGGAACTCTTGTTCATGTTTTGCAAGAGCTTGGGGCAGATGGGGACAAGCAAGAGGAAGAAAAAAGCAACCAACTGTGGTGACAGGAATGAGGAAGCCCAGAGTGTGGGGCAGCTTCAGCCCCAGCACAGCCTGGCAGGGCAAAGGGTGTCCCAGCTCCACCCTGGCATTGCTCAGCTCAGGTCCCTCACTCAGGGCTGGATCAATGGGGCCAGAGCCTTCTGCTTGAAACCTGCTGCCTCTGGGACCAGGAGAGGTTTTGTCCTGCCCATCCAAGCCTGGGTACATCGCTCCACAGATGAACCCAGACCCCTTCCCTTGGCTCTTTGCTGTGGAGATCAGTGAAAGAAGTGGTGAGTGAGAACTCAGTGGTGAGATGGTGAGAGCTCTCCCTCCTCCCCACATCTCTCAGGGCACACATTTTAATTAACACCGAGTGGCCGAGGGACTGTCCCAGGCAGCAGCTCTCAGCACAGCCCAGCCTGGGGAAATCAGCCTTAAATGGCAAAACCTGGCCCTGTCTGCGGTAACCAGCTGGAGCAAGAGGCAGCAGGAACCGGAAACCAGAGAGCAGCTGAGGCCCTCTGCCCCCCTCCATCGCTGTGTAAACCTAAATTCACCAGGAATATACCTTAGAAATGAATCTTGTCCCTCCTCTGCCCTGTATGAGTGCTGGGGGTGCCCTCCTGTGGGATGGGTGCCCTGAATCATCCTGCACCCTGCTCATCCTGCATCCCTGCTCCTGGGGCAGGCACAGGGAGAGAAAAGGTCTCTGTATTTCCCCTCCCTTGTGCAGCAGCTCAAGGAACAATGACAGGAGCCCCCTCCCCAACCTCCCATTGTTACTTTTGTGTGTTAACTCCCAGCAGATTCCAGGGCATAAATTGCTTCCAAGAGAACTCTCCGTGCTCAGCAGTGAAAACATTTCTGAGCTCCCCCAGTCTCTGTGTACTGGGATAGAGGGAACTTGGATGCTCACTGATCAGGGGAATTTGAGGTGCCTCTCAGGCCCAGCTGCTGTAAAGAAGAGCCTCAGATCTGCTGGCAGCCTGATGTTCTTTTTTGAGTTGTGGACAAGGAAGGTCTCACAGTGCAGGATGAGCCCACCAGTAGCATGAATTTCTTCCCATAAATCACCAGTCCCACTTAATGAACCCTGCACTGGTGCCTGGTGTATTGGGAGCTCCCAATATTTGCTTTGGCTGGGTTTTTGGCTACCCTACTCTTTTGGGATGAATTTATTCCTTTCACTTGGCCCAATCACATCCTGATAGTGAGCAGGCAGTGGGCTGTCAGCAAGCTGCTCCTGGCTAATGCTGGGGTGGAGCACAAGGTCCTTCACCCAGCTGCTCCCATGGATTCCCATCTCTGGGATGGGACAGAGCCTGGAAAGCTGCACAGTCCCAACGCTGAGAGTTGCTGCGTTACCATTTCCCAGCACGTTTCTCCACAAGCATTCTGCCAGCAGACTCATTAGCTGTGACATCTCATTAAAGCAACCATCCTTGGGGGAATTGGCTCACACACAGGAGCACTGGGATTGGCGTGGCCCTTTCCCTCCCCACCTTCAGACAGGAGAGAGGATGGAGCAGTGGGAGAAGCCCCATCCACTGGGATAAGCACAGCAACTCCCCTTGCTGTGAGGGAAAGCTGCAAAGAAAAAGTCAGAGGGAGAAAAGTCTGCACACATCAAAAAGGAATCAGCTCAGCAAAGTCACGATTATTTAAAAATCCCACAGACAGTCACAGCTCCCATTGAGCCTGCGGAGGAGCTGGCTTTCTCCTGTGCCAGGACCGGTTTCCCAGCTCACCAGCCCAGTGGGAATGAGGCTTTACCTTCCAGCCCCACTCTGTCCCCACCCTGGCTGGCCAGGGGACAGGGAGTTGCAGCACCTACAGCCCCTGGACTGGGAGAAGCATGGAAATGGCCTGGAAACTGGCTCTGGGTGGATTTAATCCCATCTGATTTCCCCTTCTGTGAGCTTTTTCCAAGTCTTCTGACATTGTTTACACTCCTGAGTATGTTTCCAGTCTTCTGGAATATGAGCATATCAGGATATGCTCTTCTTCATCAAACAGGGAAGGACCAGCCTCTTCATCTTCCTCTGCTCCAAAAGTCCCGAGCCTTAAGGCAAATAGGACACAACCATCCTTGGGTGGAGATGTAAATCCCACAACTCAAAGACCAATTTTAAACAACAAAATGGGGCTGTGGGACACCAACAGGGCTGTCAATCCCTGCAACCATCCAGAGTGGTTGATAGTCACCATTAAAGGTCATGCTACCACCACCACCACCACTTGGCAACACTGCCAAGCTGCTCCCCACTGCTCAATCTTCCATAAAAATCACATAAAATCAGGGTCTAGGGATGAAGACACCACAGTCTGCATGGAAAGAGTTTCCTCACCTCTACCCCACTTCTCTGCCACTCACACTCCAGCCCAGGATTTCTGCCATTGGTCGCTGTGGCCACCGAGGACAAAGTGTTCCCTTCCTCCACACCTTGCCCAATTGTGTCTCCTGTAACTTCTTTTCTCCATCCAGATAAAGAGAAGTAGAGATTTCCTACAGCCAAAGCACTGCAAACACTCAGCATATCCTAGGGCAGGGGAGGTTTCCCCAGCCCATCCCAGCTGGTTCTGCAGTCCAGGTCTCCCAGCCCACCTTCACCCTATCTTATTTATAACACTTCACAGCTGGGGGGAGCTGAGCATGAGCAGCTCAGTGAGGAGAAGAAAAACAAAGTTGAAAAGGGGTTTTAAACCCCTTCAGCCTATCTTTTTCAAGCCTCAGAGAAGCTCAACCCCTCTCAGCATGAGCCCTTGGTCCTAGGAGGATGTCATTGTCCCTCCAATGCAGGCAGCAGAACCAAGCCACAGAAAGAAAAAAAAAAAAAGAAAAAAAAAAAAAATACTCCAAGCCCCTTCTCCATGGTTTTATTTTTCTGCCAGCAGCTGCCAGGAGGAGTCATGCTGCTCAAGGAGGTGGGAGGGTATTTTTTCCCCATGGATTGCCTTGACCCGGGGTTGCATGAGCCCTGCCCTCCAGCCAAACCCAGCTGCCAGGAGCCGCAGCCGGGCCGGTGCCCGCGGGGCAGAGGGGACCGTCCCCCGCCACGCCGTTCCCACAGTCCCAGCCTTCGAAGGTTTCACCTTCTCCCAGGCGGAGCAGCACTAATGACAAGTGAAGAATGGTGCCACACCTGCACAAAACCATTTTTGGAAGGACACCTGGGGAAGAAATGTTTCCCATGTCGCTGCTCTGTAATTAGCATTAATTACCAGGCTTGTGAAACCTCTTCCCCATTTACTCCAGGCAATATCTGACGGAAACTGTGGGAATCCCGCATGGCTGAGTCAGCCAGGAACCAGGGAGGGGTCCATGAGCCCCCACAGGGTGAAGTGATGAGTCCCCAGGGTCCCTCCCTTGGCCCCCCAGCCCATGGGGACAGAGTTTTGGCCAGAGGGATGCAGACCTGGTTAAAACAACAAAAAACAGCTGATATTAATTCATCTCACCCTTCCCCACAAGGTGCCACTGTCCTTCCCCAGCCAGGGGACAACCTGGGACATGCCAGGGCTCAGTAGGGGCCTGCATGTACTACCCTTTGAAACATCCTTTAAAGCATGGCAGAGTGGGAGGTTCCCCAGCAGCACATTTCCTCGGGTATTTGCCTCTCCCTCAGCTCACTGCTGTCAGCAGCACCCCAAGGCGTTATTATAGACCGGGGGAAAATCCACCCCAAAAACCTAACCCCAAGCAGCCACTTTGTCACCACCCAATGCCAGAGTGCTGCTGCCTGAGTCATTTCTTCTTCCTTTTTTTTTTTTTTTTTTAATAATATTAATGATTAGAATGAGTCAGGATGTTTCATCATCTGGAGTGGCTTTGGAGTCATCTCACCCTGCCCCAGTGACTCCTCGGTGGCCTGGGGCTGGGGACACATCCAGCCTTCCCCTCTGGGGTGGGGTGCAACTGCTGCAGCCTCAACCCCCAAACTGGCAGCTTTTGGCTTCAAAATAAAATAATAAAACGAGAGGGAAAAACTCTCCCCACCTGCAGGGTCTGTTTTCTCCCCATCTGCTTGCAGCAGCTTGGGGTGCACCAGCATCCTGGGGGGACAGGGGACCCCAACCACCACCCTGGGTGGGGTCCCAGTGGCACTGGGCATCATGATGGAGATCCCAGGGGCAATGCCCAGGTGACCCTCAGCTTTCCACACATCATCCTTTCTGTGACCTCCAGGGGTGGTCACAGCTCCCAGCACCATGTGGGACCCCTGTCCCTCCCCAGGGACCTGGGCGTCCCCTCACCCTCCCACTTGACCTAACCTCCTGTCCATAAATGGAGACGTTTGAGAGCTGTCGCCGGGGTGGAGGAGGAGGAGAAAAAAGGAGAATAATGCCAAGAATGCAGGACACAGCTGAGGAGCCCGGTCCCAGCCCCTCGACACGGGCTGGGGGCTATGGGACGGCCAGCCTGGGTGCTGAGGCAAAGCCTGGCCAAAACCCAGTCCTGTCCCTGCAAGCCACCCCACTATAGTCACTGGAAAGGTGCTATTTTTGTTTCTCATTCTCTGCTTTTCTCACCAGCTGGGGACTTTCCGAGGCTGCCCTGTTTCCATCTCAGCAGCATGGAGCAGTTCTGGGGTGCAGAGCTGTGTCCCTTTGCAGCAATGTGTCCCCTGCAATGCTGTCACCTTGCAACAGCATGTCCCTGAGCAGATGATGCCCCCACCCTTGCAGCAGTGTCCCCATCCAGTGAGGTGTCCCCCTGCAGGGACACATCCCCTTTCACCCTCTCTCTTCACCCCATCAGCTGCGGGAAAGCCGCACTGGGATGGATGTGAGATGTAGGGTGGCCTCAGAGGGAGGTGGCACGGAGGGTGCCAGCAGCCACGCGCCCCGGCTGGCACCGCGGGCCAGGCCTCCGCTCGGGGCCACAGTCCAGCGCCTTAAAATAGAAAGTGAAAACATTCGGGTGCCCCATCCGGATGGGCGAGGGGGGCCCATCCCCGCCTCTACCAACCGAGCACCGCCCCAACGTCTCACGACCCACCCTGGTCACCAGCCACCCTTTCCCCAACCCGGCAGTGCCCATCCCCAAGGTCAGGGTGGATCCCTTCGGGTTCTCTCGGAGAATTGCTCCAGCGGCTCGCTCAAATCCTCCATAAAAGGAAAAACAGCCAGCAGGTAGCACTGCCAAACTTAGTCATCCCCAGTCCGGCAGCGCTCGCAGCTCCGTCAGCAGCAATTTCCTTTCCGCGCTCCCCTCTGCGCGGGGGGGACAGGGAGGAGCGGCTCTGCCTCGGCCAACGCCGTGCCGAAAGCTCCGGGCTTGGCCCAGGGCTGCTGCCGGACACGCGGGTCTGGGGAGATGCTGCCGAACTCCCAGCCAAGATCCAGGGGGGAAATGCACACCCTGGGGAAAACAAAATTTGGCACCTGGTGCAGTGGTACCACCGTTGGTCAGGCAGCAAAATCTCTCACTTTCTGCAAAGAATTTGTTCCTGAGCACAGATCTGTGGATGTACATGGGAGCACCTTGAAGCAGCTGGAATTTGGTGGGCAAAGCCTGTTTGATGCCCATGGGACAGGTATCACAGAGCCTGTCACTAATATAAGGGACCTCCAGCCCCTCCAGAACACAGGGACTGGATGCTGGTCCCATCCCAGTGGTGGGATGGCTCCAAGAGGGACCCCTGAACTGGCCCAGAGCAAGACATGGGACATCTCTGAGTCCCACCTCCTCCAGCCTCAGCTCTGCCTCAATTTCCCCACAGAGGAAGCAGGGCTGACTGCCTGCCCTGCCTCAGGGTCCTTTACTGAGCCTGAGAGGAGGGACCAGGGCCCAGCACAGCTCCTCATCCCTGCAGGATTACCCACAGCATGGCACAGTCACCCGGGATTGTGTCACAGACAGCAAACGCCCTGGGGTGTGAGGAAGTGACCTCTTCTCCTATTGCCCCAGGAGATAGGCTGAGTGTTGGTCCAGGTGGCTGTGTCACCCACACATCCCTGTCACCTCACCATGGGGACCCAGCATCACTGCGAGGTTTGAAGCCTTCCCCTGACCAAGCAGGGGAATCAGACTGGTGGCACCCCACTGCACAATGGGGTAAACACCTCAAAACACTCTCTGGGAGGCTGTGCTCAGCTGGCACCAGCTGGAACCAGGGTTTTGCAGACAGGCTGGCTGCCCCAGTAAATGATTCACCCCAGCAATAAAAGATTGGAAACGTTCTGGTGACGTCTCACAGCATCAAAGGCGTATGCAGGGCCATGGGGTGTGCAGTGTCCCCGGGGCTGAAGGGACTGTGGGGTCTGTGTGGGGCCCAGGTGCTCTCCAAGACAAAAAGAATGGTTGAGATGGATGATGCTGAGAGTGCCATGAGGTGTCTCTTGTCGCTGTGCTGGGTACCACAATGTGGATCAGGCTGTGATAGAGTGACTGGTTACACCAGCACTTCACCAGCCCAGTGCAAGGTGAACCAGCCTGAGCGGACAAGTTGGGGTCTGCCATGAGCAGCACCGAGCCTGTGGCTTCCCCAGCAGGAATTTGGTGGCACTGGAGCACCCAGTTCCCCATGCTGTACTGCCCACTCCCACCCTAAGCTCCAATCCTGCAGCACCCACTGCCAGACAGAATCCTGGCTCGCATTCCCAAGCGATGCCCAAAATGAAGCGACCTGTCCCTGGACAGAGGCAACATCCCAGGAGGGGATCAGCCACACTCGGGTGAGGCCGGAGCAGGCACAAACCCCCATCCTCGCTCTCTCAGCGCTTTGTTCGTCTCCATGTTGTCCCTCCGTGCTTCCGCCGATGGCCGGGAGCCGCCCGCCCGCCGTCCCCGCTGCAGCGCGCGGCCGCGCGGCTGGGTGGTGC
>JANPWX010000033.1:4360637-4375253 GCA_024734555.1 Trochalopteron elliotii
GGGAAGCTGATACCCGAGGGATGCAGGAGCGCACCCCGAGGCGGCTACAGCCCTGGGACTCCGGGGCGGCCGAGATGTCCCGTTTCCCCCGAAGCCACCATCTCCCCCGGGCACCCCCTGCACCCCTCAGCATGGCTGCCCGCGGTCCCTCCCCCAAACTCCCATCACGATCTCCCCGCATCCCTCCCACATCCTTTCCCCTTCCCCCTCCCGCATCCCTTCAGCATCGCCTGCCTGGGGGCCCCCATCCCTCCGGCACCCCCATCCCCGCACCATCGCCTCTGCAGGGCGCCCGCGGGGGGCAGGGATGGCGAGGGGCCTGCCTTGGGGCGCAGGGATGGACAGGGAGGGGGGCTGGGAGGGGGTGGATGGACACTTCCCTCGCCGAGAAGGAGGCAGGGCTGTATCCCTCGCCTTCCTTCCTTTGGAGCTCATTGTTCGCCCAACAAAGCCTCCACCAACCTCCCCCTCGCCCGAGCACGGCTGAGCCATTTGCCCAGCGGAGCAGGGAGGGTCCCGCCGGGGGCTCTGGATCCCCTCAGAGGGCCGCGGTTCCCATGGGTGGGGGGCTGGGTAGCAGCCTTACATAAAAGGCTTTGCCAAACTCCCGCATCCTGCATCCCCCCGCACAAAGGCAGCCGTCCCTCCGCACCCGCTGTACCACGGTGCCACCCACCTCGGGGCCCCGGGCACATTCTGAGCTCCCCGGGCACATTCTGAGCTCCCCGGACACGTGGCCGCCGAGCATCCCAGCCCCGCAGCCGGGGCTCCGTGCTGGCACACGGGGGGTCCCCTCTGTGTGCCCTGAGTGCCCCGGGGCTCGCCCAGGTCAGGCCGGCGCACGCCGGGTGTGGGATGGGTGCGAGCATGTAGCAAAGCCTGGAGGAACAGCGGGAATTTTTTTTATGTGTCTATGTTATATTTCGAGGTTGCTGCTTAATCCTGATCCGTGTCTGGGCAGCTCCGGGCGGGAAGCTCCCTGCTTTTCTCCTGTCCGAGGGGCAAATCCCCAAAGCAGCCTATTAAAAAATTAAAATAATAAAATCTGCCAAGATGGGCAGTGGGGAATTGTTTTCCCAGGCGCGGGGATTTGGGGAAGAGGAGGAGAGGATGGCGGGAGCTGCCGCAGCGCCGTGGGGGAAGGGCTGCTGCAGCCCTTT
Organism: Trochalopteron elliotii; assembly: GCA_024734555.1. NCBI lineage: Eukaryota > Metazoa > Chordata > Aves > Passeriformes > Leiothrichidae > Trochalopteron > Trochalopteron elliotii. Next base: position 4,361,798 of record JANPWX010000033.1, read on the forward strand.
GTCACCAGAGATCGGGAAACCAGATGTGGGGGGAGATGTGAGGGACGGAGCGGTGGCGGTGGGGGACCCTGTGGTGGCGGGGGACCCCATGGAGCGGGCGGGAATGCTGCTGGCCCACCCTCCGGCTTTGTCTAGTTCGGGAGGGATGGGGGAGCAGGAAGGGGGGGAACAAATCTCCCCAGCAACAGAGGGCTCAGGGCTGTGCCCGGCCCCTTTCCAAGCAAAATACAGCGAGAAGGGCCGCGCTGGGGCTGCACATCCTCGCTCGAGTCCGTTTTGGCTGGAAAAAGCCGTTTCCACCCGATTTATCCCTCCCGATGGCAGGGAAAGGCTGGGAGCCGCCTCTTTCTGGGTCTCATCCTTCTCCCATTGTGGAAGTGCCATGTCCCAAGGTTACCATGAAGGGAGCAGAAACGGCCGTCGGAGGAAACAGCTCCAGACAGCCTTTCCCCCGCCGCGCTGATAAGCGCCGTGCTGCTGGCAGACGCTCCCCTGGCCGCTGGGGATGGGAGATAGGGCATGCGGGCCGGCAGTGACTGTAGCTGGGCACGGCCTCGTGGGAAAAGGCAGCTTGTTCCTGTGTGGAGTCAAGGAGGGAGCAGGGATGGCAGTGGCTGTCCCCCCCCACCCCATGGGAAGGGCAAGGATGGCTCCCTGGGGTTCTTCTGTGGTTCCCTTGGCCAGGATCCAGCTTTGGAACAGTGTTGTCCCACCAGTGCCAAGTCAGCTCCTGGCTTGGAGTCTCCTCCCTGTCCTGGGGACGGCCGGTGTCAGCATCCCCAGCACACAGGGGACACAAACAGCCCCGGGGCAGCAAGGGATGGTGCCAGCCCTGCCTCTGCTCCGGGGGGTAGGGGGCACCCCTACCTACAGCCTACAGGGGCTGGGGGTATCCCGGGCACCCCACTCCTGCCTCCAGCCCCAGCAGGACACGATCCCCGGCTTCCCTGAGAGTTCCCATCTCCCGTCCGCACCTCAAAGGAAGCGGAGCCGGGTGCTGCCAGCAGCCTCCTCCCCGCTCAATGGCTCCTTTCTAGCAGGGCTGCGGCAACAAAGGGCTCTTTGTGGGCTCGAGGGTCCCGGGGGCAGAGCTCTGGCGTCCTCCCCGCTGGTCCCCTGCCAGCCCCCCGCCCGGCCGAGGTGTGCCCCTGCCCCCCACCCGCGTGGGGAGAGGCTGGGCTGGATCGGGACCGAGGAATTCCAGGAAACGGGATCTGGGGAGGAGGGCGAGGAGCGCAGCGGGGAAGGGAGCGTGCCTGGACGTGCCGTGCTGGCAGCGGGGAGCTCTGCCCTGGGGCTGGGACCCCTCCCGGCATGGGCTGAGCCGGATTTTCCCCCCCAGTTCATCTCGGTGACACGGCAGGCAGGAAGATGCGGCTCCAGGGCAGGGGCCACGCAGGCTTGGATGTCGATTTTCATCCGGAGTGGCCTGTTGACACTTGGGGGATACCACAAAGCCACAGGAAATCCACAGGGAAGGAGGGGTGGGTTTTTCAGGAAATTCATGTTTCGCTCCTACCCGTGACCCCTTTGCAGAGCTGCACCTTCAGCAGAGGAGCTGCTGGTTCCCCGTGCTCCAGGATGTTGGATTTAGACAAAAACCTGTTTGGATTTCTGCAGGGGTGCAGTGTAAGCCCAGCTGAAGAGCAGGGAGGGGGCTGGAGGAGTCTCTGAGCACGTGTGTGAGTGCGGTGTGGGGTGGAGGTGCCAGAGCCCACAGGGAGCCCAGACCCGGCCTGGGCTGGCAGCAGCATCCCAGTCCCATCCTGCAATCCTGCCCTGGTGCCCTGAGGGCTTGTGGGCTCTGCAGGGCACTCCCGTGGAGCAATCCAGGCAATCCAGGCTCGGGTGTTTTCAGCTATAACCGTGGGGATTTTGAAAGGAGAGTTGGGAGATGGGAAAGGTGCTCCTCTCCACAGAGCTCAGCCCACTGGCTCTCACTAACATCCCAGCACGGCTCATGGGAGATCTTCTGTGTGAGCTGAGTGCAGAGGGAAAGTTTTCTACGTGCCCTGAACTCCCCCACGCTGTGTCTGCAGTCCCCTGTGGTGTGGAGGTCAGCAGAGCTACAACAAACTCTGCTCCTTTAGAGGGAGAACCCGGCTCTGTAGGAGGTACAGGAAGGTGTGTGCCTGCTCTGGGATGGCCACAGGCCTCCTGGTACATCACACTCATGACTGGAGAGCAGTGAGGGTTCCAGCATCAATCCTGCAAACCCACCAGTCTGGAAACCTGAGGGCTTGGGGAGCCTTTCCAGCTCTGAGCTCCTCAAGCCCAGGGACTCAGCATTAGGAAACCCTGGGGTGACAACATGCCTCAGCCTTCCCAACCTCTGCATCTCGCCAGGATCCCTGTAGCAAACCCGTGTTGCAGACACAGCCGGAGCACATCCCACACCAGGAATTTTGGGGTGCGCAGGCGTACCTCCACCCCTCCTCCCAAAGAGCCGTCGTATGCTCTCCCCACTCCTGCCTCCAGCTGTAATTAGCAGCTTCGTCAAGGTCAGGAAGAGCAGCGCCAGCTGCAGACTGTAAATTTACCAAGAGCGTTAATTAATCCGTGATTGCAGTGGGAGCGGCCGGGCCGGGCGCTGCGGGAGAGCGGCCGCGGCTCCCTGCCACAGCCCTGGGCTGCCACAGCACGGGGGTGGCTGTGGGGACAGCCTGTCCTCCACCGCGGGGACATCTCTGAGGGACCCGCCACGGCCCTGCAGCCTCACACGCAGCCCGTGGTCGCTGCAGTTCCCTCCATCTCACCCGGCTCTGAGCCCCCAGTTCTCCCGCTCCAGCTCAGTTTTCTTTGAAAAACCCTGCCCCAGCAGCAGCCGCATTCCTTTGTGCTGAGTCGGTGTAACCCAACCCCACGCTGCTTTTGGGGAGGGGGCGGTGGGAGACCCTCCTGCTGCCGGGTCCTTCCAGGCAGCAGGGAAAGCCAAAGCTCAGGGCAGGGAGAGTGTGGAAAACGGGCTGGCAGAGAGGTGGGGGAGGCTGGTGTGTGCTCTGTGCTCCATGCCGGGGGTCTCTGGGGACAGAGAGCAGTGTTTGGAGGCTCCTGGCACTCCCTGTGCTGTCTCCAGCCTGTCCAGTCCTGCTCTGTGGCATCCCCCTGGCTCTGCCCAGCCTGGTCCCTGCAGGTCAGTGAGTTCTTCCCAGAAAAGTCAGTGAGGGAAGCACCACCCCCACTCCTCCCCCACAAACCACAGGGACCCACAGCTCTCACAAGTTTGGGGGGCCCAGGGGTGCTGCCAGCCTTGAGGGATGGGATGTGTCCCCCAGGGTCACCTCCCCACAGTCCAACCTCTCTGTGAGCCCCCACAGAGCCCCTTTCTCTCAGTTTTACAGCTCTGGATTGGGGCTGGAGCTGCCGGGATGCAAAATCAAAACCAAATGTTCCCACAACCACCAGCTCAGCCCCCGGCAGTGCTGGGAGGCGGCGACTGTGGGATGGCTCTGGGAGCTGAGGACGTGGCCAGTGGGGCTGGGCTGGTGGCCATCAGCACCCACTGCCCCCTGAGCTGCCCAAATACTTTGGGGAAGTGAAGCACCAGGGTGGCTGCATGTCCATCAGGAGGGTCATGGAATCACAGAATGGTTGGGTTGGGAGGGATCATGGGCAGGGACAACTTCCACTAGGCTGGGTTGTTCCAAGCCCCATCCAACCTGCCGTTGAACACTCCCAGGGATGGGAGCTGCAGAAGGTGCCTGGTGAGAGGGAGGGGATGCTGTGAACAGGTGGAAGCCATAGGCCAGTTGGGATGTGGGAGATAAGATTATGTATGGTCAACAATGTGGAGCCTTTGAAGCCTCATTCCTTTGGGAACAAAGCCTGATCCCTTTGGGAAAGGTGGTGATGGATATGCAGAGGCTGCTCCTGGGTGTTGGGATAGGGCCTGGTTGGAGACACGGATGGGTGATGTGGAGCCCCAGGGAGCTGTGTCTGCTGGGTGCAGCTGGTAGGACATTTTGGTGGCTTCCCAGAGCAGCAGGGCCACCAAGACTGCAGTCCCTGAAACCTTTCCAGTGACTGTGTACAGCCCTACTTGAAATCCCAGCAGCTCAGAAACTGGGGTCCCTCATGGAGGTGTGAGGGGCTGAACACGTGGCCAGCCCGCACCTCCCTCAGCTGCTCCTCATCAGACTTGTGCTCCAGACCCTTCCCCAGCTCCATTTCCCTCCTCTGGACATGCTCCAGCACCTCTGTGTCTCCACTTTAGTGAGAGGACCAGAACTAGACAGAATGTGGGCTTGAACCCTTTGCACCCGTGCAGCAGGGAGGGATGCAGGTGTGTTTGGCTCTGGAAAATTCATCCAGTTCCACTAAACTCCCATTTCCCTAAGCTCAGTAGTGGGGCTGAGCTCTGCACCCCAGCTCCCTCCCCAAAACCCAGCACAGAGCTCAGCCATTGGCTTTGGCTACAGCTTGTGGCTCACATCCCCAAAGTATTTTTAGGCTGAAATCCACCAAGCTGGAGAGCTCTGGAGCAATTTTGGCCCTGCTAGCCCTGACTAAGCAGGTTTGCTCGGGCTCAGGGCCTGAAGTGGATGCACACGTGGCTGGCAGTGGCCCAGGACTGTGGCCAGTGGCCCCAGGACCAGCTGCATCCACCTCTGCATGGAAATGCTGTCTCTGGCCCCTTGGGCACAGGGATGGGCCATCCTGGCTGGCAGAGCTGGGGGACAGGCTGGTGCTGATGATTTTGGAGAGTCAGGGAAAGGCTTGGCTGCCCTTGGGCTTTCCTGAGCCTCCTGTCCCTGCACACCTCACTGCCCTGGTAGGATGTGACAATTGTGGATGAAAAACATTGTCATGGTCCTTAAACACGCCACGAGCTGGGATTCATGGGTGCTGCAATGGCCTCTGCTAATGGGCTGAGTAACTTGGCTGTCACCTTTGGGAAAAACTGCAGCCCTTTTCCTTATAAAATATCTACGTTGGTCTTTGCTTCATTGTGGTGGAGCTGCTGAGTCAGGAGTAGAAGCTCACAGCTGCCCACCCCTTGTTTAGGACCTTAACACCAAATAACCACATGAAAACCTGGATTTGAGCCCCAAATTCCAGAGGGGAGATCTGTGTGAGGGATTTGGGAGCCACCAAAGCTCAGCCAGGAAGCAGAAGCCCCTCTCAGTTGGCTTTCCTGGGCTGCCCTGGACCTGCTGGAGGCAGGTTGTGATCCCACACCCATCCCCATCTGTCTCTGCTCTGTAGGGATGGACCTTTCAGCCAACCAGGATGAGGAGGGTGACCAGGAGACTTACCAGCTGGAGATCAACAAGGACACCAAGAAATGCGCCTTCCGCACCTACACTGGGAAGTACTGGACCCTGACCTCCAACGGGGGCATCCAGTCCACAGCCTCCACAAAGTGAGTCCCCAGCAGCTCAGGACAGTGCCTGGGCTTCAGGGGATCTCCCAGGGGAATTCAAGGGGGATTTTCCAGCTTGGGTGCTCATCCCAAACACTTCCCAGCAGAGGCAGTTTTGGGAAAGCCAGGGATGGGTTGGGTCTTGCCGCCCACGATGCTCCGGAAGTCCCTGGGGCCACATAATCCCTCCCGGCCGGCTGGGGCTGTCGAAATGCTTTGCCCTGCAGTTCAATCCTGAGAGCCAGGCAGAAACCCCAAAAGTGCCTTTGGCTGCCTGCCTGCCTCCTGCCCATGGGGCGAGGGCTTCCCAGCGGGATGGCCACCACAACACAGTTCATTCTGCAAAAACAGATTGAATCAGGCTCTCCTGATCTGGCCATGGCCCTTTCCAAGCCATCAGGGTGGCAGTGGCAGAGTCCCCCTCCACCACAGCCCACTGACTGTCCTCTCTGCCCCACAGGAACGCGAGCTGCTACTTTGACATTGAGTGGTGTGACAAACGCATCACCCTGAAAGCTGCCAATGGCAAGTACGTGACAGCAAAGAAGAACGGGCAGCTGGCAGCCTCCATGGAGACAGCAGGTAAGGGACCCTTGGGGGACCCCACACCAAGGCAGCAGGGGATGAAAAAAGCCCCCCAGAGCCAGGCTCTTCTTCCAAGCGATGCTCAGGCGATAAGTTCTCTTAGTGACTTAGTGCTGTGAGACGGGGGGACAGATGGGGTGGGTAAGAAATGGGTGAGGGGCACAGCCCCTGCTCCTCACTGTTGCCTGGCAGCTCTGGGGTCTGGCTGTGTGCCCCCCTGGCTGCCCTCACAGCCCCTGTCCCCTCGGCGCAGGCGAGACGGAGCATTTCGTGATGAAGCTGATCAACAGGCCCATCATCGTCCTGCGTGGCGAGCACGGCTTCATCGGCTGCCGCAAGGTCACCGGCACCCTGGACTCCAACCGCTCCTCCTACGACGTCTTCCAGCTGGAGTTCAATGATGGAGCCTACAACATCAAGGGTGAGCCCCCAGGGTTGCTGTGGGCTGAGGGGTGGTGGCTTTGGGGTTCCCGTGGTGGCTCACAAGGCCACTGTGTCCCCTCTCCTGCAGATACCACTGGGAAGTACTGGATGGTGGGGAACGAGTCGTCCGTCACCAGCAGCAGCGACACCCCCGTGGACTTCTTTTTTGAGTTCTGCGACTATAACAAAGTGGCCATCAAAATCAATGGCAAATACCTGAAGGGCGACCACGCCGGGGTGCTCAAGGCATCGGCCGACACCATCGACGCCTCCACCCTCTGGGAATATTAATGCACTTTAGGGTACCTCCCGTTGCCAACTTCTCTTTCCCTTCCTGTGCTCTTTTCCTTTGGGTTCTGTTTCTCCTCTCTGTAACAGGATTTTCAGACTGGCTTGCCCTTCCCTCCTGCCATAGAGTTGGTGCATTATGTGGGAGGTGGGTCTCCATAAATCCCTGTAAGAACTGGAAAAGTGGTGGGGCTGCCTGCCTATATAGCTTTGTAGAGGGGTCTGTCTCTATCCCCCCCATCCCTGCCTCCCTCCAGGTTTGCTGGGCTTGGAAACAGCCGTATCCCCCTCCTGGCCCTGAGCACCACCTTAGATAGTTTTATTTTCCTCTCCTCGATTAGAAAAAGGGAATAAGATCACCTCTGTGCTCGCTTCTGCCATATCAGCACTGGCACAGCCTCAGACTGTGCTGACAGTGTCCCCTGGAGCATCTGTCCTGTCCTGCCCTGCTCCAGTCGGGGGTGGAGCGATGGTGCTGGGCTCAGCTGGCTCAGCTGGCTGGTCCCAGCAGCTTCTCTCCCCTCGTGGACTGTGGGGCAGGTTCATCCCCAGCTGAGCTGTAAGAGGTGACCTTACATATCACAGCATCCCTGGGGATGGGGCTGGCGTGTGCCAACACATCCCTGTGGAAGGGCCAGCAAGCTGCCCCTCCCCAAACACCTGGAAATGATTCTTTAGGGTGATCCTGTCTGGAAAGCCTCAGCCTTTCATCTCATGGAGCTCTGTGCTCCTCCTGTCCCTCCACCCCTCCTTGTGCTTCTGGCTCTGGAGGAGCATCCCAGACCCTGATGGTGGGTCCAGCCTGCCCCGAGGCTGGTCCTGCTGCTGTGCCTGGAGGGGAGGGCGTGGGGGGACACAAAGCCAGCCCGTGCCAAGGTGGGGGCTCCATCCAGCCCATCTCCCGTGGGTTTGGTCCTGGGCTGGCCAATGTCATCTCCCTGGGGCAGTGGCTGGAAGCATAAACTGCAGATTTTGGTTTACAGAATAGAAAAGTTCCTTAGCAAACTTTGCACAGTGATATTTGCTCAGTACCTTTGATGTTGTTTTTTTTCTCTCGTAAAATACTGGAACAGTGAGGCAAATCACTGAACACCTAATGCTGAATTAGGAAGTGCCCGCTCCCGTGGGCACCCTGAGGGTGCAGCTCCCGGTCCCACCACCCCCAGGGCACCTGGGCTGGGTTCTCATGAATTGCAACCCTACTGGAAAAGGAAAAAAAAGAAAAAAAAAGACCAAAACAGTATTTTTGTTAGTCTCTATTTATATATGCTCTCCATGGCACTGTGTGACCAGCTGTTGTCTGTACTAGGTCTGCATTAGAGTTTAACGCTGTCTGTAACGGGTGATGCTGCGTGTTCCTTAGGGTGTTGAAAGGCACTTTATCCTTTGGGGCCTTCCCAGGGCCGGTATCTGCTCCCTACAAACACACCAAGGAGCCTTTTCCCGCGTGGGGCCCCTCTGGAGAGGGGGAGTGCTGGTCCCACCCCACGCCAAGGGTGCTCTCGGCATCGCTGCCGTGCCAAACCAGGGCCGGTCCCTACAGCCAGAGGCCAGGCAGGGGCTCGTCAGCCTTAAAGCCATGAGGAGGGACTCCCCTCCACAGGAGCTTGGTGCTAAATTCAGCTGGGAGAGCGAGCAGCTGTCCCCAGGCAGGGGGACAACTCTGGGCTGGGGTCCCTGGCGGGCGCAGGGGATCCCGGCTGGGACTCTACCTCGGCTCTGCACTCACATCCCGGGGCTCCCGCGCCCCCCGGCACCACGAGTCCCCCAGGACCACGCTGCCCCTCGAAGGACCGAGTGTCTTGATGCCCTGTGTGACCCTGTGACTTGACACACTCTCGCTGGCCGTCACCCCTCCCTGTGTCACCTCCTCCCCATCCCCGTCACGGTCCCAAACATGTTAATTCCTGCTCCGGCTTCTCCCGTGTGACACTAGGTCAAACATCTCTCCTGTTTTCCTCCTAGCGGGTGTCGTGACTCTCTGAAAACATCTCACTCTGAAAATTTAAGTTTTGGGTTTGTTTGGTTTTTTTTTATTATTATTATTTTTTTGTAAGTGCCATTTGTATAACTTAAAAAAAAATAGCTTCAAATGGAGAAAGATGAATTAAAAAATAAAACCTGCATTCGGATTCAACCTGGTGTGTGGTCTGTTGAGGCTGCAACAGCCTTTTAATGAGGCAAGAGCCTGAGTGTGGAGATTTGGGGGGGTGAAGCCTTTGTCTGACAAAAGTTGAGCTGGTTCTGGAGAGTTGAGGAGATGGTGGGAAGGGAATGGTGACTAAGAGGCTCCAAAGAGGTGTAAAGCCAAAGCCAGCTGGAGGCTGGGTCACCTCTGGAGATGCTCAGAACAGCCTGAAGCCACTGAGCCCAGGGACAGCTGGGGATGGGTGACCCATGGATGGGTCAGGGCCACCTCATGTACAAACCAGCTCTGCTGCCCTTGCAGCCCAGAGCAAGGCTGTGTCCCCACAGAGCTTCTTCTCTTGATTCAGGTGTTTCACCTCCATAGATGGGAGGGAAGAGCATGGGGATGGGGGGTTTGGGTGCACGGGTGGGTGGGGGTCAGCAATCAGCCTCCTTTACTTGGGGATGTGGAAAAGATAAAAGACTAAAGTGGGAAGGGAGGAGCCAAAGGAGCCAGGATGTGCCCCCAGTCCTCCCAAGGCAACTAAAACCAGCCCTGAAACTGAGCCAACAGCACCTCCAGCACCTGCACTGAGAGCAGCCAGAGGTTCCCTGCCTGTCACCATCACAGCCTGGCTAGGCACTGACAGGCTCCTGTTTGCCTTGGAAAATGTAGAGCTGATTGGAAAAAGCCAAGTTTGGGACAGGGGAGAGTGCCCAGCTCCCCCCTGGCAAACATCCCAGGGGGACAGGGGGGATGGCATTACCTAGAGGGACCTTCACCATCAGAAGATGGGGAGATGAGCCCTGCAAGGGCCAAAGGAAGGAAGGAAGAAAGGAAGGAAGGATGTGCAGCCCTGGCTATAAATGGAGAAATCAGGGCAGTGCAGGAAATGCTGAGCAGCTCCAATGGCCATGCTCAGCCAAACTGTGACATCTGTGTGTGCACGATGTGACACCAGACTGTGACACCCAGCCAGGGCAGCAGACAGCTCTGCCAGTGGCTGCCCAGCCAGGGCAGGGGCTCTGGAGCTGCAGGAAGGACTCTCCCCCTCTCCCCAGCTGCCAGCACACATTTCCTTTTTTCCCCTCAAGGCTGGATTCTGCATTTACCATCATTCACCACCATTCCAGCAAGAGGGGAAATCCCCTCAGCCTTTTCCCCCATCCTGGTTTCCATTTAAAGGAGTGACTGGAAACCATTTTCTATCCCATCCAGCTTCTCCTCAGGAGCACATGGAACAGGTTAAGCTGTTCCAGGAGGGTCAAATGGGTTTTTGTCTTGTGACCTGGGGAGTTTCCACTGGCACAGGCTGGGATCTGGCCCCACTCCCTGGCATTGGCCCAGCACCAGGCTGGCACAGGCAGGATGGGAGGACAAGGTCATGGCTGTAAGAAAAGCACACAGGTGAAAGCCAGAGTGCACAAATTTATTTACAAAAATTCAAATTACAATATAATACAAGAACTTTTTACACACAGAATATTAGAACTGTTTACTACCAGAATGTAAAGAAAAATATTTTTTGGTTTTTTCTCCTTTTTTTCTTTTTTAATAAACCACCTATTTTTTTTAGCTATTGTTATACAAAGTTGCAGAACATGCACATCTTTACAGGTCTTTTTTCTTTTCTTTTAATACAATGTTTTGCTAAGTGCAAATACTAAGTTTCTCTCTCCACCTTTAAGGCAAGTAAATGAGACACTGCAATTAGCTGTAAGAAGTACCTGTTATGGGATCAGCCTGGGCACAGCAACCTCCTCACTGCCTTCAAAACCCTCAAACAAGTGGTTCCAAAGACTGTGGGGCAGGAGGGAAAGTGGGATGCAGGAGTTAGAGACCAGGTCAAGGCTGGATTGGGTGGCTCAGTAAGTTTTGGGCTTTTTCTCTGTTTTTTAATAGATCATCACAGATTCAGAAACAACTTGAGATCTCCTGGGTTAGAGGGAGGAAGCATTCACGTGCTTGGGCTGCAAGTTTTTGGGTGCAATTGGTGTTTCCTTGGGGAGAAGAGCAGTGCTGGGTGTGCTGGGCATGGTGTACCTGCACATCACAGACCAGGCACTGATTTAGCTGCTCTTGGACACAAATAAGCCCTTGGCTTTGGCAGGGGACACAGGGAATCCTCTCTTCTCTCTGTATCCTCCAGGACCATGACAGCTGTGCCAGGGCAGCAGTGACCCAAAGGATCACAGCCACCAACCTCCCCTTGCCACCTCTGCTGACACTTCTCCAGCCCCTCTGCTCCACATCTGCATTTCCCTCTGCCAAGGCTCAGTTCTCCATGCCCACACAGCCCTGGACACACAGAGATAAATGGGACTGAACCACCATTTTTTGCTGGATGATGCTCCTATTTCCTTCACAGTTTGGGCCACTGGTTCAGCAGCTGAGCTGTGCCTCCCCTCCCCTCCAGGGCCTGATCCTTCCTGCACCCACCAGGAAGGGCAAATGCCTTGGAGAGCCTGGAGGGCTCATCCAAACCAGCCCTTGGGCCCAGAAAATCTCAGCTATTAAACAAACAGGATTCCTTTGCCATAAGGGAAGCCACCACTGTTTCTCCTGACCTGGGTCTGTTTTCTCAGCAGCTGCTGTGACAAAGCCCTCCCTCCCCAAATCCAACTGGATTCCTGCTCCTGACTGCTGCAGGAATCAGTTGGTGCAAGGCAGGATTTAAACCTGGTCAAAGCCCAGCTGAGCAGCAAGTGATAAAGCTCCTGCAGCCCCCAGATTGCTGCCAGGAATAAACTAATTCAAAATAGAAAATTCCAGCAGCAAGGGAATAGCAGTTGGTTACTAATGCAAGAGAGGTCACGGCACAGAGGAGCCAGAGTGCTCCACAGGGAATGTTTGACCCACAGGCAACGGGAAAAACACTCAGCTTCAAAAAGCATGGAATTCTTCCTGTCTGGGACACCTTCCTGGGCACAACAGTCCCCAGAAGCTGTCCCAGGCCCCTGTCCAGGAGCATCCCACTGACACCCCTGTGCCCAGTGCTCCCTGCACACCCCAGGGGATCCGGGAATGCTGCACGTGGGGCTTTGGCAGAAGCTGTGAGGTGGAGACAGGGAACTTTACCTGAAAAAACAAATAAACCCACAAAACACCTGGATGCTGAAATACAGGGGGGAATGACAGGAAAGGAAATGCACCCAGAGAGTTCCCAGCAGGACAGAACAAGGATGAAGGCCAGAACAAAACATTTGGAGAACAACAACACAACTAGGCTGCTAAAAGCCAGCCCAACATTCTTGGGAAGAGGGTTTTTTCCACTCCAACCATTTTCTTTTCTAGATGGGGCCTGTACCAGACAGCACAGCCAAGGGCTGTGGAGAAAGGGCTTCGTGCCACCCTCCTCCCACAGCCCAGCACTGCACCCCCCACTTCTCACAAGGAAGTTTTGCTTTTCCCTCACCTTCTAAGCCCAGCAATACTCAGGTTTAACTTTTAACATGCTTTTCCAAAGTCAATTTAAGCTGACACACACATTTTCGTGAGTTATCTGGTGCTGTGGAAGCAGCCAGCCTCCTGCAGCATGAGGCTCCAGCTGCCCATTGGGTTGTGAGGGTTTGGGTATGGGGGCTCCCAGCTTGCTGCAGCTACAGGGAACATTCCCAATTTTCCTACCACGGGACACATCGCTGCCTACATGTCTATCTGGGTGTTTCCCAGGCAGTTTTTGCAATAAAGGGCACAGCTCTGGCTCCAGGTGGTTCCAGCAGCTGCCTGAGCACTGCTGCCAGAAGCTGGGGGAGGTTTGGGATGCCAGACGAGAACAGCAAAGCAAAGGCCACGTTTCAGAACCTGAGGGGCACACACCTTTGGGGGGAAAAACAGAGCCCTTCAACGGGGGCAAGTTCAGTCCAGCCAAAGATTTGGGTGCTCCAAATCTCCTGCCACTTCCTAACATCCCCAAAGAGAACATGGCTCTGGGCTTCCTACCAAGCCCTCAGCAATGGGACAGCTGCTGCAGCCCCTCGCTCTGCTTGGAGAGTGAGGAACACAAAAAATGCTACATTGACTTGCTTTTGAGTAATTTATCTGCTGGGAGGTGCCAGCAGGATACAGGGGTGCTGGAGAACACAGGAACCCCAGCCCTGAGCCTCACCACAGGCAGGAGGCTGGGGCAGCTGCCTCCTGTTACCTCACTCCTGAAAGCCTTATGCTTACTCGGATGCCAAGAGTCTCCTCCCTTCCCCCAAGACTCACTTTGCTGCTCTGGCCAGCAGGAAGGCAGGAATTTTGGAAATTCCCCAAGGAATGGCTATATCCCTGTGTTCCACAAAGTCTCACTTTTCCTCCCAACAGCTGCCTCCACAGGCTTTGTCAAAACCAAACATCTGGATGCCCAGCTCAGGGAGGAATTCCACCCCTGGGAAACGTAGCACCAAACCCTGTTGCAGCACAGGTTGAAATGTTGGATTGCAAAGGTTTGGAGAAGCCCTCGAGAGGGTGCAGTGCAGGGACACCGAGTGCCCTGGCTGCTGGCTGAACCCCAGAGGGGCCGGAGTGGGGAGGGGGTGACACTGTGGGGTGACTCTGCCCAGTGCTGCAGGGGGCAGGTCAGAAGCGGTGCCGGGGCTGGGGGCCAAAGTGCATTGGCAGGTTGGGCTCCAGCTGCACGTTGATCTGGGGAAAGTCAAAGTTCACCCTCATGTTGGGCAGGGGGG
>JANPWX010000033.1:4375623-4448729 GCA_024734555.1 Trochalopteron elliotii
ACGGGCTGACATTTGCCACTGGTATCCCTCATTCCAAACACATCCACTGCTGGCCCCTTGCTCCATGAGCTCTCCAAGCCTGGCTCCTTTCACCAAAACCACCCCACAAAGGGGGAACATTTCCTTCTGTGGGATGTGGAGCAGCCCCCTGTGCCCCCCCACGACACAGCTCAGGGATTTTGCTCCCCCTCAGCTCCTTTGCCAAGCAGATACAACACCAGTGCCACACGAGAGCTGGACACAAACCCTGTGCTTGCTCACAATCCCAGCAAAAGCCTGCAGGCATCAGCACTTTAAAAACAGACCACTTCCTAGGAGGGACAGAATCCAGTGAAGGTCCAGAGACCCACCAGTAGCTGGGAACCCTGTGCTGTCCCATCACCCATCCTCAGCCTAATCCCAACAGTGACTTACCCCCGTTCTTCTTCCTTTGCTCCTCTTCAGCCTCCTTTTGAATCTCATGAATTATCTTCTCATCATCTTCCTAGAAATCAAGGAATACCAAGAATCAGTGGGATAAGTCCTGCTGCAGCAGCTTTCTGTTCTCTCAGTGCTGCTTTTCTTTCCAGCACATTTTCATGGGGAAAATCAAGAGAAACTAATTTGGCTGAACTGGGGCTGGCCTAGATTTATCCAAAAGCAAAGCTGTGATGGGGGAACTGCAGCAGCACAAATAACCTGCACTCTGTGGAGTATGACCGAGATGCTTGGATCAGCTTTCCAGGGAGATCAGCACTAAAATTCATTGACTTGATGGAAACCAGAGAACTGCAACCCAGCTCCACCCCTCTGAAGAGTTGTTAATCTTTTTAATGGCAATAGTCTATTAAATATTTATATTATCCTAGCACTTGTAGAGTTTTTGGCCCAACAGCTGGAATTAACACAACTTAAATCCTGGCTCTAGTAGCTAAATGGTGCCATTTAGATCTTATCTGTAACTCTGAGAAGGGCATAAATCGAAATATGTTTCTTTAATGTCTGTCTAGAGGTTATAGCAAGAATATTCAGGGCTGCTGCTCACTGAGAAGACAAGGACAAGCCAGAAATTGAAATTGTCCTTCTGCCTCTCATCACCATCAGTTCTCTTAACTCAAAGGTGCATCAGTGAGAACCCAACAATGCAATGAAGCCTCAGGTGAGTTTCTGCATGTCTGTGGGGATGAAACCAAACCTGGAGATTTCAGGGAGAGCAGCCAAACCTCCAGGACAGTGTTTGGAACCCTGAGTCCCAAGTACTCCACAGAGCACAAGACTCTGCTTGTTTTAGTCACCTTAATTTCAGTACTGCCAAAACACATAAATTTCTTCCTGAACACTCTTAACCTGAATAATATCCCTTATTTTGAAGAGTGCTCTGGAACTAACTTCAAAATATGCTTTGTGCATGCAGCTACACTGAAATGATTTTAAGCTTCCCAGTCCCCAGCTGACAGTCCTGCACATGTACAGCCTGGGAAGCTTGTGGAGAAGTCCCCTCCTCCACCACCAGATAAGGTTTCCCTGGGAGACTGAAGTTATCTCGATGTGCAGAAAGCCAAAAACTCAATACTTCCCTCCCTTTTATTATTCTGTGAATCCATGGTTAAAATTAAGACTTTCCAGGACACGCTTTTATTTTTTTTCTTTCCCAAGCAGGCTGCTTGCATGGGGTGTTAATTACAGCCTATCTATCTCCATAAACCTGCTGAAGAATGGCTCTTCTGAGCCTACATGGAATGCCTAACTACCCCCCAAGTATCAGTTTTCCTGGCTGGAAAACCACCTGGGCATGCTCCACAGGCAACCAGACATCCCCTGCTCTTTTGTTGCCCCAGCAGTGCTCTCAAAGCTTGTTTTCATGCTTTAAGACTTCGTTTTTATTTTTCCTTCTCAGACTGTATTTTGTAATGCTGTTAAAAATGGACACAGCCACCACTCTCATTTTACTGCCACTTACTGGAGAAGATGCACCTGAAGGTTTATGTCACAAGAAATACATTTTAAGCTCAGCTGTGCAAAATCACCCAGTATCTCCTTTCCTCACATGAAGGATAAACCTCACCTTAAAGCATAGAAACGTGCCCTTTAACTTAACAAAATGCTTTTACTTTAGTCTAAGTCTGTGATTACAGAGTGAACTCTTTCCTGGGATGGTGGGAAGGCCCTGGCATAGGCTGCCCAGAGAAGCTGTGGCTGCCCATCCCTTGGAGTCTCCAAGACCAGGTTGGATGGGACTTGGAGCAGCCTGGGATAGTGGAAGGTGTTCCTGCCCATGGCAGGAGGTGGAACAAAATGAGCTTTAAAGACCTTTCCCACAAAAATCTATGATTAATCCTGTGAAGTGCTGCTTCCCAGGGACACCCCCCTCCCGTCCCCACCCCTGATGCTGCAGCTCTGGTTAGTCCTGCCCAACACTGGACACATCAAAGACAACTTTACCAGACCCTTCTGCAGCCAGGGCTGCTCCAGCCTCCCAGTTTAAACTGCAGCTGACCTCCCCCTAATGGGGCTGGACACATCCATCTGCCCCGGGGCTGGAGGCAGCTGCACTGGCCCAAGGTGATGCTGGATTCGATTACCGCGGCTCCCAGAGCGCCGGGGAAACGGGAACAGCAGAGCCCATCTGCCAGAGCTCCAAACTGACCCCCAGAGCTCCCATGGACAACATAAAACACATCCCCACAAAGAGCAGCAGCCACAGACCCCCACTCAGCTCCATCCCCTCGGGGGTTTCACAACCTGGATGCAAAAACCTGCCAGGAACAGACCTGGACCAGGATGACAAGTTCCTGACTAGCTCTGAAACCACAAATCACAGCAGAGCCACAACAATCCACATCTCCAAGAACAGAACTTAGCCCCATTGCTTCTCTGCTGATAAAAGTGTATTTTCCCATTGGAAGGTTGAGACGTGCTTACACTTAATCCCACATACCAAGACTTAGCTTGGAATTTTTTTTTTTTTTGCACCAGTATTTCTGAAAGACTGGTATCCATTAATATCAAAAGAACCAAAAAAAATACACTGCACAACAAGCACCTTCCTACTTAAGAGGCTGACATTAAATTTGGCAAGTGATGAATACACAGCACTGTTCAATACCTGCAGTATTTAGGAAAGATCCACATCCCAGATGGAACAAAAGAATTGATGATATGTAAACAGCAAGATAATTTTAGGATGTTCTGAAAGAAAGCTGATGCCACAAGTTCTGCCTAATACATACTGTGCAGGTCAGAATTAAAAAAAAAACCAACAAAAAAATCCAACAAACAAGTCCTGGTGCTATTTTAGTGAATCTTGCAAATCACTTCTAATTCTTTGGAAGCAAAGGCTGTTTTTTAATACCACAGTAATTAGAAAGATGACAGATTCATCGAGGGGTAAAGCACCCACACCGAAAATGAAGATTTCATTAGCACACTTATGGCTGGTTTTGTGGTGAGAAACCTTTTAACATCACATGGGGTGGAGGCTGCAGAAGGATTTCAAAAGCTTCTTGTGTCCATTTCCCTGAGCGGGTTCAAGTCCCTTAATAAAGGATTGGATTATAATTTTAATGGCCTGTTCACAGGCTGTGTGGATTGAAGGCATTTATCTTGTCAAGTTAACAGTCATCTTCCTGTCAGCTGCCTTGCCTACAGCAAGACAAAAAATAAAAAAGAAATAAAGAAGAAAAAAGAAAAAAGCAGCCTCCCAACTCTGGGAGGGGGTCTCAGCACTGGGCAATTTTTTTGAACAAAGATGTAACTTGGCTTTTCTTCCAGAGAGGAAATGCAGGGCAATGCTACAACGTGGCTCTTCCCCACTCTCTGCTGCATCATGGGAGAAGGGAGGTGGCCAAAAGGAAAATGCAAGGGATCTCTGAGATGCATTCACCCTTTTTATCTGCAGAAAGCAGACGTGGTCATTAGCAGCTGCTGTGCTTTCAAGTGATTAAACAGGACCAAGCATTGCCTCAGACCCAGCAGTGGGATGCTCTGTGCATCCCCTCCTGTAGCCAAGGAAAACAAATGCTCATCCCTGACCAGTGTGGGAGCCTGCCCTTGCCATCCCCCAGCTGGGCAAGGCTCTCCATGGAGGAAGCTTCTCCTTTCAGCCCTCTCCCATTGAAGGCAGGGAATGCGGTGAGCACGGAGCCAATCACAGCAGAACGGATGGCTGGGTCTGTGGATGGATTAGCTGAGGAGAGGGGCTGGGTTGCTAAGAGAGGCACCTCTTCATGGCAGGGAGGCCTGTTACAACAATGCTGCTGCAGAGCAGCCTCATCCAGCATCCACACAGGGCCCTGCCACAAGCAGAAAGAGCTGCTGGAGAAACAAACTGCCCTTGGGAACGAGAAAATACAGCAGCAAAGGAGATAAAAGCTCAGCAAGTCACACAGAGACAACCTCCCCCCAAATAAAACCTCCTCTGCCCAGAACAAAAGTGCCATCCAGGGAGCTTTTGAAAGCTCTGTTTTTATCTCCTGTGCTTCTCGTTATCTTTAATTATTAAGTGTCACCGGGAAGCGGCTGCCGCCTCCTGAAAAGAGGGAAAACAAGAGTCCTGGTGCCTATTTCTGGGCTCTGCAACCCCTCCCTTACTTTAGAAAGTGCTTCAGCACCACTGCCTCCCCCTTTCTGCCTCTTTACTGCTTTCTTTTTTTCCACGTACGTGTGGCCGCAGCCGTTCCTAATAAACTTGAAATGATTTTTCACGACGGAGGCTTCCAAAGGACTAAGGGGTTTTGTTTCAAATCATTCCCAGATCAGCTGCGGAGAGCCTGAGCAAGAACAGGCCTGGGCTGTCTCCGGCATGCTCCTCCATGCAGCAGGAAGCAGGGATAAAAGCAGGCTGTGTTGTAACTGGAACAGGGCATCCGCAGTGCTGCAGGAAAAGGGGGGCCGGGATGGGGATGAAGCACACGCCGCCGTTCAAGAGATGCAGAGTTATTTTAGCAACAGGCATTCCATATCGATGGCTTTCTGTGAATTCCCTGCATTAACCATATGTTTATGATTGAGGCGTTTTATAGCAGTTAAAAAAACCCCAAACCCACCACCACAAACCCCACATCCTAAATTTAGGGGAGCTTTCCCCCCCCCGCCCCTTTGCTTCCAAATCCTAAAGGCAGCTCTGTGCACTTCATGCATTTCCTTGATGCATTTGAAGTCTTACACAGTCTTTTCTCAACATCATCTTTTCATAACACCAGAAGGAGAGATAATTGCAAACACCTCATGATGATTAGTCTTCTGCTTTGAACTTTAACGATGGGCCTTTGGGAGGGTTTCAAGAGTTTACTGAAAACATCTTAAAACTTTAAAGCCAAAAAAAGCCTCTGTGCAATAATACTGATAGCCCAAAGATGAGTATTACACTCAAAATAATACATTTGAGAGCAGAACTTGGTTTACCAAAACAGCCAGAATCCATTAATCACATGGCATCCCAGGATTTGTAAAAACTGGATGAAATGCACACAAGCAGCCATAGATTTGCTACAGATATTTAGAAATCAGGGCAAATACAGCCTCTACAACCCAGAGTCAATTCACAGAACCATAAAATGTCCTGAGTTGGGAGGGATCCAGAAGGATCATCCAGTCCAACTCCTGGCCCTGCACAGGACACCCAACAATCCCACCCTGTGCCTGGTGTTGTCCAAATGCTCCTGGAGCTCTGGCAGCTGTGGGGCTGTGCCCATTCCCTGGGGAGCCTCTTCAGTGCCCCAGCACCTTTTGGGGGAAGAACCTTTTCCTAGTATCCAACCAAAACCTCCCTAACACAGCTCCAGCCGTTCCCTTGGGTCCTGTCCCTGCTCACAGGGAGCAGAGACTGGAGCTGCCCATGGGCTGCCCCTCAGGAGGAGCTGCAGCCCCCCATGAGTCTCCCCTCAGTCTCCTCTTCTCCAGATGAACAAACCAAATAACCTCAACCACTCCTGAGACAGCTTCCCTTCAAGACCATCCACCATCTCTCCTCTGGATGCTTTCTAACAGCTTTATTCCCACTGCTCCCTCCCGAGCTTTGTCTCTGGCAATGTTGCATCAGCCCCTCCTGCAGAGCAGAGCCAGAGCCCACACGGACTGGGGGACATGAGGACTTTTGGACAAGCAGCTTCCTGGGAAGGGCTCCTGGCACCTCCCACAGGGGTGCAGGGCACCAATTAGCTCCAGAAGAAATGCAAGGATGAAACAATTCCTACCTGGCCTCCCTGGAAGCTGCTCACCACAGCAGGACTGCAGCTTGTCTCAGAGCCAGCAAATATTGCACCGATACTTTTAAATCAGACTCCAGCCTGATTACAGCTTAGGGACAAGATTTTAACTAACCTTTAATTATGGGAAATTTTGAAGCCTCTGCTTTACTCTCTCAAGATCATTTGAGACAAAGACTAACAGATGCTGCCATTCCTAGAGGACTGTCTTTAATTTGTTTTTAACCCAAGCTAATGAATAGGTTTACTTATACTTTCACAAGAATTGTTTCAGACTGGGAAAACATTAAACACTTGGAAAAGAACAAAGGTTCCCAATTTTAAAGAAACCTGAATTTTGCTGTAAATAATAGGGATTTAGAGTCAAACCAGATCCTTCAAAGGTCATGCCTTGGATGGACGTTATCCCTGGAAAAGGACAGAACACTACTGATGCAATGGTCTTTTGATCTTTCAAATCTCCATGTCAAGACCCAAATTCAATTTCTCTCTTTACATCTACCAGGCTAAAACTCTTGTTTCCATGTCCCATATGAGAGCACAGATCACCCTGGAGGGGATGGGTTGGTGTCCCTAAGCCCCTTGTGAGGGAGGACCATGCACACAGGTACCCACCATCATTGCAGCTTCAAACCAACAGTTGAGTTTTGTGTTACTCTCTGCACTGCAGCAAGGACAGTCACCCAGCTTCACCTCCCCAGCCCACCAGCACTCCATCACCCCAAAAAATAATTAAATAATAAAAGAGCAGGCAGTGCCAGCTCTGTGCTGACAGCGGGAAACTTTTCTTTGCCACAACATTGGTTAATTAGAGAGGTAGAAAGGGCCTGGTGACAGTGGCCTCTTTGTGCTGCTTATTTATTTATTTGAAAGTACAGTACGAGCTTTTTTTGAGAGGCCTCATGTTTTCTCTGGCTCTGAACAAATGCCATCCCCCAGCACAATCAGCAGCCTGACGGATGCCAGCACTGCCCGCCCTGAATCGCATCCTGATGGAAAAGGAGGAGGAGTGGGACAGGAATCCAAGAAACTCAGAACCAGGTGTCAGAAATGCTACAGGGGTGCCTGCAAGGAGGTGTCTGAGTGTAGTTTAACAGCTCACATTGACAGGATAATTCAGGGAATAAAAGCAGGCAAGCAGAAGACTTGGAAGCTTAGGCTGGTTGTGACATTGCTGGGAGATCCCCAAGAGCCTGGAGGTAGAAGGAAGAGATTTAGAGTGGCTTTTCCCTGGCTCTGTGCAGATACAGGATTGTGCACATTCCCTGCAGACAGGGGGGCTGGGAACAGCCTGGAAAGCTGCAGAGATCCAAGACAAAGAACCACGAGGAAAAAGGAAGTTTAGGCAAGCCCTGGGAAGCCAGATCCACATTCATGTTCTCTACACCTTTGCTAAAATCAGGAAATACAACTCCTACTCCTTCCAACACTCCTGGATTTACAGTATTGAAGACCTCTACTTACAGAAACTTACTTGCTGCAGCAAGTTTTCCCAAGCCTGTCACAGATATGAGCTGTATTAAATTACTACAGCTTCTCTCACAGCTAACTCCAAGCTTCAGCTTTCCCTCTGCAGCTGTTGACAACAGCCCTGAGAATGGACCCAACTACAACTCCAGGCTTGCAGGCAGTTTTCTGATGGGTCCATCTCCCTGACAGGATTCCCAGCCAGCATTCAGATCATCTGGGCACCAAAACCACAGCTCCCCTTGCCTCCAGATGCCAAGCCATGCCAACACCATCTCAGCTGCAAAAGTAGGAATGAGTCCCAATAATCCCAATGCTGGTTACTGTGCCTGGTGCCAGCCTCAGCTCCTTCCACATGCCTCGCTCTCCAGAACAGCACTCAGAGCACTTCCAGCCACAGCCCTCATCTAACAAGAGCTGATTTTCCCTAAAGCAACACCAGCCCCTTCCAAGCTGTGGTCAGATGTGACTCTGTGCTGTTGCAGGATCCCAGTGTGTTTTTTCAGCTGCCTTGGGAAAGGTAAAAGCTGTGTTGGCTGAAACCATTTTCCCCTGGTGGAATGTGTGTATTTCAACGCATCAGTGTGGACGGTGATTGAAACTGGGGTGAGAATCATTCACAAAAATCCTTTGTTACTTACTGTGGGGTCTGTCCAGAGGGAGCACTTGGCACAGTCCTGGCAGGGTGCCCCAGGAGAGCGGGGGTGCTGGCAGAAGTGGTCGTAGCCGTTGATGGCAGCCCGGCACAGGTAGCACATCTGGGCACCGCAGCGGCACGACATGCGGTTACAGCCCTCCGACTTGATCAGCCCCGTCCCACACTTGTGGCATTTCCTAATCCGGGCAGCTGTCATCTTCTCCTCTCTGCAAGATGAGGGAGAGTTAGCAAAGGGGTGTTTGCACTCATCAGCCTGGGATAAAATTACTGTTACACTACCCCAGCAAGGCTTTAACCCCCTCCTCTTTCCTCTGATTCCACTCCCAAGTCCACCGCTGTTCCAAGGAGGTCTGGGCTCAGCTCCACTTGGAGCCAGCCCATGACAACTCAAGAACAAAATAAGTGAGAAAAAGTCAATCACTGGCTGCATGCTGCAGCCCTGATCCTGGTTTCCATGTGAGCCAAGCTCTGGCTTGGGAGGAATTTGAGATGCAAGTTCAAGGGCCAAAGGGCACATGGATGCTTGAGTTGGCTGAAGGAAAATACAGCCAGGGAGATAAAGTTCAGGAAAAGCAAACATTTGGCTGTCACCTCTAGCTTTTATGTTTGCCTGTTGCTCTGGCTACAAAGTTGCCACGACCATGTATTTCTTTTCCAAGCCTGGCTGCTATGCTCCAGATTTACTCAGTGTTTGTTAAATTTAAATCAGTAACTGAAAAAGAATCACGTTTCCCCACAGAGGCGTTATCTTTTCCCTAAGATTTCCTACATAAATTTTGCCGAGGTTATTGCTTTAGGTTTAAGAAAGGGGTTTTCAGCTAACAAAGCACAAATGGGAATCCAGGACAAAGCTCAATCCTTGTTCCCAAGGGACACCCTGGCAGTGACACACGCTCCAGCACAGGCTCAGCTCACAGCAAGACTATTTTGGCACAGAAATTAAGAAAGGCCGGGTCATTTAATTAAAAGACTTAAGAATATAAATTATCATCCTGAGGGCCAATTTTCTGACCGCTGGAGATCACGTTACACTTTAATTCACAACCTAGAAGTGAAATTTGATGACAGCACAGCAAAGCCAGCGTGTTTTCATGGAGGGAAACACAATTCTTCTGACACTGGGGAAGGATCATCCCCAGCCAGGCATCTCCACCCAGCTGCTTCAGTGCATCTGCAAAGTTAACAAATGTTTGGGAGATGGCAGGGAGGTATTTTTGAGGACCACAGCAGCAAACCAGGCTACAACACAGCCCCACAAACAGTTCCATCAGCACAACCAGAGGAGCAGGGAATGGTGAGGTGGGAACCTGTCAGCCTTGCAGACACCTAAGGTTCCCACACAGTTACACCCAGCATGACCTGCACCTCGGCATGTGGAGATGTGCTAAGAATAGACACAAAAACCCAACTTGAGAGTGACTTTCCTCAGAGCTGCAGCTGCTCTTCCCTCCACCACTCAACAGGATGCTGTCAATGCAGTTTTTTTTTTTTTTGAAACTTTGAGCAAGGCAGGAAGTTTAGCCTGAACTCCAGCTGGGCTTCCCTTTCCTTATGCAGGGCTTCGAAAGGAAGTTTTTATTGTATCAGTTAGTTAGACTCATCTATCCACAGACACGATCTGCTGATGGTTTTGAAACTGGTATTTTTTTCCTTATTAGGGACATGACAACTCGTTCCTCCTCCCTCTCATCCCTCTTTCCTAAAGGGAAAGGAGCAGCAGGGAAAAAAAAGTCATATCAAATCTGTAAAGATTTTGTGCTGAATTAGGGACTGTGGGATGAGCAAGCAACAGTCATTCAAATCCCAGTGGTGGAGCTTTCCATCATCTACTCGTGCCAGACAGACTCTAAATCAGAGAGGAAGGGATTGGGCAATGTGGGCAAGTCCCACTTGGCTGCATCAGACATTTAGCTCCATGGATGAAAATTCCCTCGTTTCCTAAAGGCAGAGGATTTTGCTATTTACTGTAGATAAGAGGGAAATCAAACTGCATAAGATTTTAGGGTAACAATCAGGACTTACATCTGCATATTTCAAAATGTGACTGCACTTTGTAACAATTCCTACGAACTGCTTAGAAACAGGCAAAAGCTTCTGGAGGAAAACACATCCTCTCCCACAAAGCAGCAGCTGAGCAAACAGTGCAGGTCTCCACTCCGGATTTTCAAAGGGTAGTAACGACCTACTGTGACTCAATCCACTCCTCTGCCTCCATACACCACCTCCCTTCTCCCCCCAGCAATGCTAATGGGGGTTTCTCACCTCGGAGAAGGACCAGGTGCCAGCCTGCAGACACTGGGCCAGCCAGAGGAGCAGGCTGGGCTGGTGACAACTTTCCCACGTTCTCAAATTACCAGCTGGATCTGCTGCCAAGTGTCTTTCACAGACAGAAATCCCATCCTGGGAGCCGTCTGACCCTCAGCTCTGCCATCCCCGGGACCTTCCTGGGGAAGGTAGTGACAGCCAGCAGAAACTGAGGGACAGTGTACTGTGATTCCCAGTTCATCCAGCTCCCTGTTTTCCCCTGGTTGTGGAGTTTCACTTACATGGATGTCCTGTATTTGATATCATCCTTCTCAGCCAGCTGCTCGCAGGTGAGATTCATGTGCTCCTTCCACAGCCCCTGGCACTTCCGACATGTTTCCTGAGGAGGATAACAAACATTAAAGGAAGGAAAAAAAAAAGACCCAGCACACCACTAACAACTTTAAGAACTGTAAAAATTCCCCCAGCTACCAGGTTCACCAGTCACAATGCAGAGCAGGGGTAAAAATGTGATGCCAAAAGCCATCAAGTTCACCTATTTCTTGACCAAAATTCTACACTTTCGTATAAAGGGCTTCTAATTCCACTATTGATGGGGAACCCTGCAGTTACATCAAAACCTCAGCTTCACCAAACACACAAGCAAATATATACATACTGTTTTGCAAAATCTCACAAAAGAAATGATTAAACAGCTGAAAAACAAAGAATGTGGACAAACATCTATAAAACTGAGGTGGAATATGAACAAATATTTACAAACTTATCCAAAACAGCTGGAGCAAACTTAGAGTAAGTGGCTGAACTCTTGTTCTTGCAAATTCTTTAGCAGCAAGGCTCTAATCCAGGACTAGTCAAGTTGCATGGAACGGGATTGCTGTAGAGGCACAAGGAAGGGAGCTTGGACCAACACTGGGGACAGAGCTGATTTTTTCAGTTGGCTGGCCAAAGAAAACAATTTTGTTTTGGGTGAAACAAGAGATTTTCCTTTCATTTGAGGAAGATTAAAAAACATCCAGATCAGACTTGAAAAAAGGACATGTTTTACGATCCAACTGTTTCATCTTCAGGATGGCTGGGGCTTGGACTCTTAGATCCAACCTTCCCCCTGGCAGGAAAACCCATCTGGCTATGCAGCATCCTCTTCCCCTGCACTCCAGAAAAGTTCCCAAAGGAGCTTTGCCCAGCCCTGGTCTCACTATCAGCAAAATACGACCACTGCAGAGACAGATCTTACTTGATTGCATTACCTTCATTTTATTTTAATGAAGAAATTGGACGTTTATGTGAGATATGAAAGAAGAAAATGCTTCAAGACACACGTAGGCAGCAACACTCTTTTGATCATGAATCAGACAAACAGGATGAAGGCCAAAGCTTCCAAGGAAGCCACCCTAGGAGGGGGGGATGCAAAATGGGGCCTTGTTTGTATCTGTGCTCGCTGGGAGATGCCCAACTGCTCGTGCTTTCATCTGGAGAATGAAAGGCTCCTGGGCCTGGCTGGTGAGCCTGACGTGTTTGCAGACAGTGGGGTTAGGGCTGGAGTGAGCGTGGAGCCAAGTGTGTGACTGCATCCCAAAACTCAGCACAGGATTTTGTGATCACTCACCTTGCAAATGCACCCCTTGGCAGGCAGGCACTGGTTTTAAGGGGCAGTAAATGCCTCGGGTTCTATTGATTCTCATGAATCATTCATCACACTCTGTGTTTTCCTGCTAAAGCTGTTAAAACAGGCACCATTTTGTGTGCATTTTTGGCAGGCCACATCTGGCTGCTGGCGGCACAGGAGGATCAGACTTGGAGCTGTTCACATGCTTCCATGAGGACCCACCTTCCCCTTTATTCCCAACACCTGGCCACATGCCATTCTGAGATCAAGAGTGCCTCAGGTTGTTTTTTTTTTATGTACACCAAGGGTTAAAAAGAGCCTTCGGAGCCCTGTTACACAGAACCACTTCCCCACGCCAGCAACAGAGATTTAACAGCTTTTTGCCAGGAGGGCTGGCACATTTTCCAGCCAGGAGCCTGCTATTCCCAATTACTTAACTCCAGGAGCCTCCTCTGCTGCCCAAACGATGTCCTTCCCAAGCAGATGGTGCCGCTTAGACCCTCATCCCAAGTCATTGCCTTTTGCTCCTGCCTCCAGCCTGGTGGCTATTGGAAACATTGCTCTCCCTGGAGCCCAGGCTGCTGTTATTTGCCAAACAGTTGTCTCCTGCACTCAGGAAAAGGGATTTCTGTGCAGGCAGTGAGAAAGGGAAGAGGCATGGCCCTGTAGATTCCTGGGACGGCGCGACAGGAGCTGTCTGGTTCCCCGTGTGACTGCGGCACAGCGGGTGCCACCGCAGCTGTGCACGTTTCTGGGATCCCTCCCAAGTTGTGCTGTCCTCAAGGAGCTGCAAACCCACAGGCAGCTGTGCCTGTGCCAATGCACCCCCTCATCAAGGGGACAGTCCTGTGGCTTCCTGACTCCCGAGTGTCACCTGGTGCTGCCTCTGACTGAGCCACATCCTCTCCATGGGAGGCTTGGGAATATGCACCACACACGCGTCATTAGCAGAAGCTATTGTGATTTTTTCCCCTTATTCTACCCCAACAATGGCACATTATTGGATCCCTTCACACAGAACTGGGGAGGAAGACTATGGTTCAGACAACAGCTACAGCTCTGGTACCACAACTGAGATCACAGCCCTTGCCCAAGTAAAGTGACCTTTTTAAAGTTCTACTGAGTCAAACCCAACCCACTTGCACATCTCACATAATGACAATTCTGAACTCTACAATTTTCACAAAGGGTACTTTTACTTCAGAACCAGCCCTTCATTTGATAATGGAAGATACTCTCCCATTATTATACTAATTCACCTAAACACACAGTGGAATAGCTGATTTTTTATAACCAACCTAGATTATTTTCACGGGAAGAGCAGCACTTGGCACCAAGACTGGCTACAGAAATACAAGGCACTACCTAAACCCACAAAGAGGGAACAAGTCCTTCTCAGTCCTGAAATCATCTACTCCTAGTGTAGGGGCCAAAAAGCAACTCTATCCACCAAAATAAAAATCCTTCCCAACTTCTTCAGCACTTGGTCCCCAAACCCTGCTGTATTCAGGTAGGGGCACTTGTGTTTTAGCTTTAACAGCACTTCAGCTGAATGCAACATTTCTGGACACTGTGAACTCCACGTGTTCTCCTGCTTTCTCCCAGCCCACTCCTCCTCGCAGGCAGGTACAGCTAAGACAGCTCACGATTTAGGAGCTGAAGAAGTCTTGGCATTAGGAAACGCCTCCAAACCAGGCATAGAGATGGGAGATTAAGAATCTGCTGCCTGTTACATCTGCCCAGCTTGGCAGGCAGCCTGGGACAGTCCATTAGTGCTGTGCTGGGCCGAGGGAGGATGTGATGGAGAGGGTGTCTAATCGCACCCTGTAATCTCCTCACTGTACATCTGTTACAGGCAGTGGCTCTGTTTCCTCTCACTGCCCGCCAGGAAGCAGCCGGGATTAACACAAACATGTTTGGGTTCAGGAGGATCCTTTGTTCCCAGGGTCAGTGCTGGATGTGCAGCTTTCTGTGCTCAGGGCCAGCCTGGCCAAGGGTGGACACTGCTTTTAGTGTGGGCAGCACAACCCTTTGACACCCTTGTTAATTGTTCCAGCACCTAATGAAGGTGGCAGGGAGTGTTTTATATGAATTTACCACCTTCCTCAGCACTTCTGCCGGTACTTCCAATGGATGCTACAGTTTTAAACACAGCCTAGACTTTTTTCCCCCACTCTATCATCAACTAAAAATAACTCTCCAAAGTCCATCCCCCTCACCAGGGAGGAAAAAATCCGAAGTAATCAACTTTTCTTTGCCAGTCTCCACACTCCCTTGACCACAGCCAGTAACAGAAATCACTTTTCCCGATTGCAACCTAAACAAATGCCACATGGACAAAAACATCAGATGATCCCCACAGATCCAACTGCCCACGGCATTCCCGCCTGCTGGCTGGTGCTGTGGGAGTTTACAGGGAGCCATTTACTGACTGAGCAAAAGGCAGGGAGGGTGGGAGAAACTCCACTGCAACAACAACAGGCAACAGCGCCGGCTGTTGTCACTGCCCTCCGCTCTCAGTGGTGGCTCTGAGCTCCCCTCAGCTCTCCATATGCTGGGTGATTAAATCCTTGTGCCTCCACCATTCCCTGCATCCCCCAGGAAGGGCGAGGTGCACGCTCCAGTGGTCTCTGCCCATGGCACACGTGGGGATGTTGGCTGAGGGAGCTGAGGCAGCCTGGGACAGAGCCCCAGTGATTGATTTGCTGCTTCCTCCTCTGCTCTCGGACATGCAATAGCACAGGCTGACCCCAAACAGGCCCAGCTTTACCCAAAAGCAGATGGAAATGCAAGTGCCTCAGAACAGCACCTCAGGGCCAGTCCGTTCTGTGCTGCTTTAATTAAAGAGTTGCAATTCCCAACCAGATGAGTTAATGGGAAAACAAAGAACCACAGAGTCTTCCTCCCCACAAAGTCTCACTGTCCATAAAGCTGCACCGACCTTAACTAAAAATTGATGCAGAAGTGGCTAAATGAATACAACCTTTAAGCATGGATAAGCTCTCATGAACACACTCCTTCAGGGCTGTTTCTGGGATTTCCTAGATGTTAAACTGGATAAAGAAGCTATAATCCATCTCAAGACAATCCATTTGGGTAAGAGACCCCTCTTTAGAGATGTACAGACACCCAGCACAGGGAGGGGTGATCCCAACTCCAAAGACTGCCCAGTGCAGGGAAAACTCCTTCTGTGTGAACTGCTGTGGCAACATTCAGGTCCTGGAGCTGCACACAACGGGTGCAACAGGCAGCAGGTACCAACCCCAAACACATAATGCAGGCAGGGTGGAGAAAGGAATGCCATGCCTTGGATGGGTGCTGGAGCAAGAAGCAAGGGGCTGGGAGGACAGCCGTGGGTTTGGAGCTCCCCCGGGAGCACGGCTGTTCCCCAGGCAGCGCTGCCCCTCAGCGGCAGCTGCTCACACGGCAGGGACACAGAGCAGGGAGGGAAACCTGGGAAAAACTGAGGTTTCCTCTCCCGAGTTCTGCCAGGAGCTGTTCTGCGAGGGGAGAGGTCACAGGGAGAAATAAAGCAAAGGCACAAGCTTGGACTAGGCTGTAAGGGTGTGCTGGGAGATAAAAATAGAGACCTGAGAGTGACCGGGAGTTAAAATCTGAATAAGAAAAACATATCCAAAACCCCTCAAGAACCATAGAAACAAATCACAGAATTATTAAGATTGAAAAAGACCTCCATCGAGTCCAATCTTTAAGAAGGGTGATTAAAACTTTTATATAGTCATATATTAAACCCCTTTACAAAAAATGATGACCCAAACCAATGTCTTCTGTTTTGCCTGTTCTTGTTAAATTGAGCTTATTTAAGTCCCGCCCCATCTCTAAGATACTGGGGATACTCAAAGCCCTTTTTCTTCCAGGCTGATTCCCATGAAGGTTTGGGCTGTCTGTGTCAGAATCCCAGAATCAGGAATGTGTGGTAACTCCCACCTCTTGCCTAACTCAGTAGAACTATCTCATATCCGTAATTCAGAAGTTTCTGAAACACACAGACCAAACCAAAATAAGCTTTTCCCTCGCCAGAGTTTGACTTTAAAAGGCCAGAACAGCTGCTGTTGTGGGTGAAGTGGTTAGAGACCTATGAAGCAAAAATATCTGCAGCTTCACACAAGAAGTGCTGCTCAGCATCACTGACCCTTGTGGCTGGCCAGAGGAGGAAACAGCACTAGCACAAGAAACTGGTCCTTGATCTCACACTCAGGGTAACCTGAGTATAAGAAACAGCTCTTTCATGGAGAAAGGTCATATTTAATTTGAACTTGAACAAAACTATGTGTTTTTTTTCATTCTCTGGAATGTTTATAAAGAAGTATGTTTGTTTCAAAGCTACTTTCTCTCAAGCTACAGGGTTGTGAGAAATACATCAAAAGGTGCAGGCAGCAGGTTGGCTGCAGAAAAGAGCACTGGAGTATTTGCATCACATCCATTGTACCAGGATGCCTTCCCCTGAGCTGGGGAACAGGTGTTTCTAACAAGGATAAGCTCTCACCAAAATTATGGTTTTTTTTTCAAAAGCCAGTCCCCAGCTCTGAGCAGGTTGGTATCACATGGAGCATCTCTCCAGCACACTGGGAAGGATACACGGTGGATTGTGACATACCCAGAGGTGGTCACTCACCAACCTGAATCCACCTGCAGTGCAGGTAGAGGAAAACACTGCTTGGCCACTTTAGAAAGGCAGGTTAAATATGTCCTGGGATCTCACACCATGTTGGCTAAATCACTATACCTGAGATCATATTGCTCCTTCCCAGGGAAAAAGAGAAACCCAGCACATGCTACTGGAAACACATCTGTAGCTGTCAAGCATGGCTTTGAGATCTGTTGGACTGATTGCAGATAACAGCTACTACCTTCCCAGCCAAGGTAAATAATTAAATAGCAGCAGAGCAGTTCAAAGCCTCAGCAGCTGCCCCTCCTGCCCTCCCCCAGTGCACATTCCCGTACTCAACTCAGCAGAGCAGATCCAGGAGGTTACTCATGCAATCCTCTGCACAATCTCACAGAAAAAGGGATGCTGCTTCCAATAGCTGCAACACTTAAGTGATGAAATCTGACTGTGGAACTGGTGGAAACAATAGAGACCTTGGGAGAGGCACAGATTTAGATTTCAAGACAAGCAACTTGATTTTTAAAGGATAACTTGGGAAGGTCACACCAGGGGTTGCACCCAAGGATGCCAAGAAGGTAAAGGGTAAAAAAAGCAAGATATCTTATTTGCAGAGGTACCTGCTAACGATGCATTGTGAGACTGAGAGGAGGAACAATTACTGAAGTTAATTTTGAAACTTCCCTCTTACACCACCACACGATAAACAAATTCCCCCACCACCTCACCCCAGACACAACCCCCTACCTTTTGGGTGGCAGAACCTGGAGGGAGCCTCTTCCAGACCACTCATTTTTCCCGTGGTTTTCTCTTCCCTTACAGTTTCCCAGATTTTATAATAACACAAAAAGATGAGCAAAAGGAACTCTGTTACAGATGTCCTCTCCTCCATCAAAAATTGCATGGAGACCCAGGTTTATGTAACACACCTACAACCCTTTTTAAGGAGCCTCTGCAATATAGCAATTTTGATGGTAATTTAGCAGCATTAACAAACCTTGTTTTCAACTTAGAGCCTTTTTAATTGCAATCTCTACCTACCACAGAAGTTTATACTCCAGATCATCACAACCAGCAAAGAAGGGGGGAAGCTGAACTGATGCTGGTAAACAGCTTTGGCCTGGGTACAAACCCACCCCCAGAAACTGGGCAAGCACAGCTTGTGCTGCCTGGGAAATGAAACCCAGATGAGGGGAAAGCCCCAAAGTAATGTGTTCCTAGCTTTAAGCAGGCCAGACTAAACAAAAAATAAACAAAAAAATGTGGGGGAATGAGCAAGGATCGAGAAAATAGAAAGCAAAGGGATAACTGGCCTTCCAGAAAACTCAGAAATTCAGATGATTTACTGTTCTAATGCCTGTGTGCTTCAGTTACTCCTTGCCTGCTGCTCCCCACATGAGCACTGTGCAGACAGGACACATTTGCACCCCTGAACTGCACCACAGGGCAGCCAGCCCTGTAACTGTGATATTTATAGCAACAATATTTACCACTGAGGTACGAAAACAGCCCTGGGAACCACAAACCTTCATCTTGCACCTTCACCAATGTGACACTGGGTCACCTGCGGCTCATTTGCTGTGTTTAAAAAAGGCAGTGCAGAAACCAGAACCCAACTCCCCACAGCAACCTGCTGCAACTTCTGAAAAAGCCAAAAGGACCGACAAAAGCCACGTGGTGAAAGAATTCACGCCTGAGCTCCACTGCAGAAATGCACTGGATTTCCTCTTGCAGCACAAAAACCTATTATTTTGTACAGCTATCTGAATAACAATAATAAAATATATCAAGCAGACAAATATACAACAAAACAAAGCAGAAAACTAATCAGGGAAATAGATGTGTTGGCAACTTACTGATTCCTCTTCTAGAGCCCCCGAGTGAAGTTTCCATTCCCTCCCATACTTAAAGCACCCACCAGCTGAGCCTGGGTTTCTGTTTGGTGCACAAGTGGTGAAAAAAACCCTCAAATCCACAATTTGTGGGTGTTTTTTAAAGCTCTGCTAAGGTTGTTGGGCCCTGCATGATGCCATGTGCCTTCCCAAGGCTGCAGGGAGCAGGGGGAACACTGGGAAGGACCCACCAGCCCCACAAAGAGCAGGACAGAGGGGACAGAGCCACCTAAGGCCATCAAGCCAAGTGGCTGCTGACCCCCAGACCAGCCTAATCCTGACCAAAGCTGATCAAGCTGCCTTAACTCCCGTGGGGGGACGGGCAGGTTAATGGAGCAGTGCTGCAATGTCCTGCCAAACCAGGGTAATTCAGGACACGTTTTGTCTTCTAAGTAGAAAAACTCTTTAGCCTGTAATTTAATTTTCAGCTAAGTCATATAATCCCCTTTAATTCACTTTTTTACTAGTTGTGGAAAAAAATGAGGGGCTTGGAAACACCTTGGAGTAAGAGAAAAATCACCTCAGATCTGCAGACATTGAAGCTAAGCTGAGTTAGCAACTCCAAAAGGAGCCCCTGCACCTGCAGCAGCTCTGAACAACAGCTGGTAATGCAGCAAGACAAGCTGAGTTCCGCACAGCCACGTGAGACCAGGCAGGAGGCCTGGAAAAAGAGGCCAGGAACAAGTCCTGGCACCTCTACAAGGTTTGTGGGGTCCCAGAGCTGTGTGGGACACAGCCCTACATAAGAGGAGTGAGACTGGAACAGCACCCTGCAACCTCAGCGTTGTGAAATACCAAGTGAAGAGTTCCCTTTCTCACAAACACCCATCGGGACCAGTTCCCCTCTTCCCCTGCATGAGCACATGAGTTTAATTAAGCATGCTGTTCAATGATTTGCATGGCATGACTCGTCTACAGACCAGAGATGCTGCAAGCCTGTTACCTGTAAAAGCAGAAAAACCCTCAAAAGCCCCAAAAAGCACAAGTTGCCTCATCTCCAGGGATCCATTTGAGACCCAGCTCATTTCCAAGCAGCAACAGTAATTTCTGCCGTGACCTAAGTACAACAGCAAAACTATCTGGAATATTTCATGCTGTACTGCTGATGACTACTTGGTTTTGAGGGGAGAATCCTGGCTGGTTCAGGAGAAGGAAAGACATCCTAACACCCCAGGTCACAGAGGAACGATGCTCCTGGTGCAGGATGGGGGTCCACTGGTCACCTTTACCACACACAAACCATCTTCCTCCTCCTACACCCATACAGAGGGAAAAAATACAAGAAGTGCAAGTACAGAGAGCTTTGGCATGGCTGGATGTAAGTAAAGATCACAATATCCAAAGGGTGAATTATTAAAATATGCTGTACATGCAGTTCCTCTGAAAGGATTAGGTCCAACACCCTCACAGGGGTATGAGCCACAGACAAGAAGGCAGAGGGTGGGATACCCAAAGATAAAATCAACCATTTTGGCAGCACAAGTGAGGTATTTAGACACAGACAGGTTTCGGCCATTTCCCCAGCCCCAGAGCAACTTCCAGATCCTGTTCTCATTTTCCCAGGATGTCTATTGTAAAGACAAGGAGAGGAAGGAAAAAAGAAAAAAGGCATGATCACAAACACACCACCATTAAAACAGAGCTGAAGAATATGCAGATGCTACTCAGAACCATTTCCAAAGTGGTTCCCCAGCACACAGGGGAGCATTTAGCTCCTGCTGACCAGCCAGTGACCCTGGGGAAGAGGCTTTCCATGGCAGCAAACCCCACTGTCAACCACCAAGGAATGGAAACACCTTTCTCCAAGAAGAAAGTCCCAACCCTATCCCTGCAACCGGACACTAGTGAGGGGTGGCTGGAATGAAACAATCCCAGGAGCATCATGAGAGACTCTCCTAACTAGTTACTGTCTTTTTTTTGTCCTAATTTCAGAGCTCAAGTGCCACATAAGAACCAAAAATAAAGTGTCAGCCAATAGGTTTGGCCCGGAAGAAACATGAGCTGCACCACTTAAAAAAGCAGCAGTTCAACCGAGTGCCTAATGAGCCATTTGCATTAACCTCGTGAAACAGGATATGAAGCACATTTAGCATGAAACAGGAGATTGACTTTATTAGACAAATACTTTTAAGGTTCAAATTCATCAAACCATTTGAACCCAGGGATGATTTGTAAAACACATTATTGGCTGACAAAGTTGGCTTTTGGCTGCCCAAGCCATCAGCAATTACCACCCAGAGGGACATTACCTGTTCTCAGCTAATGAATGACACCAGTGCCAAACATCAGGTACAGGCATTAACTGGGGTAGAAAATGGCTCTTTAGGTTCAGGAAGAAAACTATTCTGAGACTTCCATAAGAAGCCAAGACATTTCACTTGGTGTAAAGGAGATTGTAGAGAAGAAGTGTGTATTGTTCTATGCTTATCTAGACTCAATCAAAGTTATCTAAACTCAATCAGACACTGAAAACCATCTTGGGTTTGGACCAGATAAACCTCTCTCCATGAAATTAAGGAGAGGCACAATTCTTAATTGCTGTCTTAAGCAACAAGACTGAAAATCTATGGCACACTTCAAACAAACAAACCCATCACCCCAGGGTCGATGTTGTAACTTGGTTTATTTTAGTCTAGAATTTACTATGTTGCAAATGCCATCCCCACCCATTGGGCTCTGGTAAGACCAGCCCCTTTCTCCTGCCCGACTTCTCCCTTCCACTTCTGACCCAGGATTTTATTGCAAAGGGAAAGCAGGGTTATTGGCCATAAAAGGAAAAGACCCATCTGTCACATTTCTGTGGAGGGGAGTCAACTAAGAGGAACTTCAGTGACTTCCTTAAAACTCCGGAAACACCAGAGGCCACTGCTGTCCCCCCTTATAAGGATTAAAGGGCTTTTCTCCTGTTTCCGTCAGGGATGCACGTGGGCACCAGCCCCAGACAGTGGAGGAGCACAGATGTCTCACTCTGAAGGAAGACAAAAGAGAAGGGAAAGAAAAAAAGCAGCAGAGAACAGGCAGTTTAGGGAGTTCTGCCCCAGGCTCCCCTGCTCTGCGAGGACACTGCAGATGCACCCTTTTCCTTGGTGACCCAATATGCTCCTTTCCACGCAATCCTACTGATGCATCTGCTGGAATTAACAAGCTGAAAATTTCGTTTACATCAAGAATGCATTTGGCCTTTTAGTTGTGGCATGTTTATGTTTGCTTAACAAACCTCTATGTTTCTTCCATCAGACATTATTCTGAATTCCTGAACTCAACTATGGGCATGCTTGATCCAAAAATAAGGGGAGTCAGAAGTTATTTCATTCAGGAACATTAACTTTGCTTTTTTTAATGAAAAAGCATTCTTTTACATTTGCACCACTAACCACAGCCACACTTAAACTCACTCAACACAAAGATGAAGGTGAGATGCCCCTGCACTGAAAATGACTCTCCAGCAGCACACTGGACCTCATATTGCAGATATATCAACAAGAAAAGCTGACAGGACAATTTCATTTTTGTTTCACTTTCAAAATCACATGAAACAATGCAGCAGTATTGGGTGGAAACCACAAAACTGATTATGAGCCCAGAAGTAAAAGTTAACCTGAGCTTGTTTGTCAGATCTTAACAGCACAATGGTGCTTGGGGAGAAAAGTCAGTGCTCACAGGGCATCTTAAAATCCCAAAGTGTTGCTTATTGTAGTTTTGTTTTGGTTTTGTGGGTTTTTTTGGTTGGGTTTTTTTTTTGGTTGGGTTTTTTTTTTTTTTTTTCGGGGGGGGGGGGGGAGGTTTTTATTTCTGAGAAAACTACATAGTTGGAGCTTCATAATTTTAGGGTAAGGCAAGGAATCACTGCTTTGTAGTTGCAGTGGCTCCAAGTCTTTTGCTTACAGTGGTTCCCACATTGATGAATGGTGCCTCCCCACTCCTCAGCACCAGCCAAAAGAGTTCCAGTCAGAAGGGAACCAAAGAACACAAGATATTCTCTTCCCCTTTACATTGAAGAAAATACTGCTTTGTCCCACACCAGACTTTGGAACAAACTGTTTCAAACAACAGAGTTTGTTTTTGGAACAAACTCTGGGCAAAGTCTCCCACTGATCTCCAGGAAGTCCCACTAGTAGAGCATATTCCAGTATTTACCTTCAATTTCATTTATCCATGTTCAGGTACATAAGCTGAACCTTTGGTAACACATTCTACAACCCAGTGCCTTTGTGAAAGGGTTTGGTGTGGTGGGTTACATGCTGCCCAGCAATCTGAGAAAGACCCTCAACTCTCTTCCCTTTTTTTAATACATAAACACTCTTGCTTGACTTGACTTCCCAGGAGCACAAAGAGGATATATTATAACAGGAAGCACAAAAACTTCACTTTTTGGTTTTGACCACCAACCCAAAATCTCTCCCTTGGAAGAGCAGCTTTTCAGGAGTAGGTTGAAAAACACCCCTGACATACAGCAGAGTCTCTTTACAGGACAGGAGAATGTTCCCCCTCCACAAGTCACAATAAACCTCCAAAATAAATACAGGTCAGAGGGGCAACACCCAGCTCCAGGCTGCAAGATTTCTTTGGGTGTATTGTTTAAAACAGTCTTACTAAATCTGATCTTCATTACCTACTGTTGGACCACTTGGGTCCCACTGTTAAACCTGAGGCTGATGTTCTTTTGCCAGCAAGCCAATGGCCTGTGTTACTTATCCCAACAACTTCCAGTGCCAATTTATTTTATAAAGCAAGACCCTCAGCAGAGATCTTCCTCAGAGGGGAAAAAAAAAACCAACCAAGAAAAAAAATCCTAAGCAGGTACAACATCTGACTTCACTGTTCTTGAATGCAAAACCCCACAAGCCCTTTTTGACACGAGGCTCCTAAAAATAACTCATCCTTAAAAAAGTCTGGTTATTTTTATACAGTCACAAGAATCACTGGATTGCTTCTAATTATCCCATCCTTCCTTGGAATGT
The DNA here is from genome assembly GCA_024734555.1 of Trochalopteron elliotii. Lineage (NCBI taxonomy): Eukaryota > Metazoa > Chordata > Aves > Passeriformes > Leiothrichidae > Trochalopteron > Trochalopteron elliotii. The sequence continues at coordinate 4,399,288 of JANPWX010000033.1, forward strand.
CTATTTGTGCTCAACACAACTGGCTGCGACACCAGTGGAATCATAACACATCCTGAATTACAGGCAACTGGGTAAGTTTAGTTTCACCTGGTGAACAGTTTTGAGAGAACAACAGTTAAAAAAAGCCCATTTTACTGTGATCTTTGGAGTCTGTGTTAAAAAGGTGCCAGTTCAAAGCAGGAACAGCTCTTACACTGGCCATGACTGAAAACCAAACCTGTTGGTAACAAGGATTCACAGTAGGATTAGAAATGTTCCACCTGAACAGGATCAGCAGGCAGATTCCTAAAAAGCCCCTAGAGCAGAACTAGTCTATTGGACTTCTCTGTCTTTCCTATAAGTACATCCTTACAGCCTCTGGCTTCCAGGGCACACTGACTTTGCTCCAGAGAGTGGTAACACAGAGGAATCTGCTCGAGGCACAACAGAAATATGGACAGTTGTCCATCTGCACCCTTATGGTAACCAGGCTATCACTACATGGTCCCGTGGTGCAGTCAGCATTCAGCTGTTACTGGAACTCATTACTGCACGTCCAAATATTTGCTAGATGCTTATTCATAGGAGGCCTGGCTCCTGCCTGATTATCCTTAATGCTCCTCCACACCCTGAGGGGAAGAACATTTCCAGAATTATTATCTACAGCCCCATCTTCTTCTCCCAAGCTGCACCTCAAAGCTAGAACTCACACCATATCTTTCTGCTATTATTTAACACTATTTTTTTCCTCACACCATCTTTCTGCTATTGTTTCACACTATTTTTTTTCTCCTTTAAAAACGTGATGCTTTTATCTGAAGAGTCATCCATTGCAATTTGTATTGTCATGGCAACAGGACTCCCTCCCCTGCCCAAAGCCCATCCCCAGGCTCATTGTGTTCATTACCACACCAGGCAGCACCCTGCATACAGATGAACCTCTCAACGTGGGCTGCTCTCCCTGCAGCTGGACTGACACAGCTCCTGCTATGGGGTTATGGTTGCACCAGAAGAAGGGAAAGAGCCTTCCTAAGTCAAATTTTCTCTATTCAAAGAAATAAGCTTTACTCAAGGCATTTTTCTAGTACGTCCATTTTTCTCGTGCTGGTTAAAATGAAGAGACCCAGGTTCACAACCTGTCTGAGCAGTGCAATAAAGAACATTTAGAGCAAGTGTAAGAGGGTTGTGCTAAGGCAGCTTGGACATACTGATAAAGATAAAGGGGAAGATTGTTCCACAAAGGAACACAGTCAAGAGCAGGGCTCTGGAGCCCCCTTATGGCAGCTCACTCTCAGCTTCCTCAGAGCAGAATTCCACAGACACCCCGCAGTGTCTGTAAGGACAAGGATGCAGTGCCATGAAGAGAGGGTGGGAAAAAACACCTTCTGGCTTTGATCACACAAATGGTAAAAACCCCACACTTCCAGCTCCTTCAGTGGTCCTGCTGGGTGTGCAAAGACTGGGCAACCCCACGTTTAAAGTGGGACAGAAGACACTGTGACCAATCTCCTCCACAGCTGAAGTGCAGCTTCAGCAACAGAAACACGTCAGGAAAAAACCAAACTCGCTGTCCAGTGCTAACAACTGCTCCATGGGGATGTCAGGCTGACCAGTGCCATGCAGGAAGGCCAGACTGGTTTCATAGCAACATTTGCTTGACTTCTCCAAGCCAATAACTTCTGACAGAGCCACAGAGCTCAGTTCCAAAATCCCTGCCCAGCAGCCACTCAGGGAGCACATGGTGAGGTGGGGACTCATCTAAAGCTGGGAAGAGCTGCTGGGCTCCGAAGGGGTTACAGAGATTCAACAGCAGAGAAATATTTATGGAGAAAAGATGCTGAGCTGTGCATGTTTTCCAGGCTGGAGATGGTTTTAATTTACCTCTTGCAAAGGCTGTGATTATTTGCTGCTGGTTTTTGTTGAAAGCAGCTATTCGAGGCTCTCCTACTCCCTCTGGTGTCACAGCTCTGCAGCTGAGCCAGAACAAAACACCCCCTAAACTCACACAAACTACAAGTAATCCTGCTTTTTTCCCCCCTCTGGAAAAGAGGAAGCCATAATAATAAGCACTAGTGATTACCCTTCCCAGGCACAAAGCAGTCTTTGACTATAGCATGCTAAGGACAGTACAGACATCTCCTAGAGCTTAGAACTACAGCCAGTAGATTTCTTTTCCAGCTCTTCCTTCAGAGACTGGTGTCTGCCTGACTTTAGCTCAACTGCAGCATTCACCACGCTCCTCACTAGATTTTCCTATAGTTCTGGTCAGCATTGACATGCCTGTGTTAAAGTATTAGTTTAGGTATTTTTAGGAGACGCTTTAAAACTGGGGAAGTATCCTCATCATTACAAGACTGCAGTCAGGCACCCAATCCTCCTGGGACTAGCTGTACACTGTGGGAGAAGCTGCATCTCACCAGCCCTCTCATATCACTCCATGAACTCCAGGAAACTGCACAACCACATAGACAAAAGGGTTCCAGTTTTCACCACGGCTAAAAATTGCCACCTCCCAACCAGTGCTGCTTCCCCAGGCATTTCCCAGATGCCTCCTGCTGCATGGTTCTTCTGCTTCTTTCTTCTCAACCTGCTCCTCCTCTTCTTTGTCTTTATTTTTCTTCTGCTTTCTTTCACTACTGAGCTGCCATATGATGCTGCTATAACACCGAGGAGAATAAACACAGCTCTTTATCCTCCCTTTTTCATTTGTAGCTGCTTCTCTCCCCATTCCACTTGGGAATCTTGCATCCCCTCCTGCATTGTCTGCCCCATGCCTCTTCCCCACACTGGCAGCAGCTTACCCAGCCTAGCAGAATCCTTCCTCAGCCCATGTGAACAAGGTTTCCAAGCTCTCCTCATAAAGCATCTACTCCACATTCTCTGATTAATACATACCTTGAAGGGAACCATAAATATTTGCCTGGATTTTCTGTTAATCTTGCTCTGACATAGCTATTAGGATTACTGGAGTGTGGGTTGATAAGCAGTGGGGTGAGTGCTGGAGTGTTTCGGGAGATGACAGCAACATCTTGCTGTATTTCACTGATGTGGATGCCTTGGTGACCTGCACTAATCCACTTGGAAAATTACTATGAGAGAACAAAGAGTCTTAAAATATGAAGCTGAGGGAGGTGGAGTGCTGCAAAGAGAAGTTTATTTCCAGACCAACCTTTTCTAAATATATGCATAAACATCTGTATTCAGCAGTAAGTGGAGAATCACAAACAGAAATGAGTAGAGAACAACCCAGAGCAGGACCTCCCCACACACCCACAACCACATGCATTGGTCCAGCAGGAGAAATCCAGGAGCCATAATTTATAGCACAACCTTTCTCTCAGTACATACACACACACAAGAACTACCTCCCTCAGCCTGAACAACAGCCATTTAACAAAGGCCCAAACAAAAACAAAAGCTGTTTTGGACAGTTCAGGTCAAAAAGCAGAGTTTTGGATGCAGTGATGACCTATAGCCCTTTTCACACAGACCTCTTACTCTGGTATATTAAAATGCTGCTTAGTTCCTTCACCAGTATAATTAGCATTAGTAGGGTCAGTAGAAGTCCATCTAGACTCTGCTGTGTGGAGGGCAAGGAGGAAGCTCCTTATGGACAGGGCAGGAATGCTGCTCCTCACATTGGCCCCCATGGGCCAGGGACAGTCTGCACTTCATCTAATAGCTCTCTACAAATTCTTCTTTGAATTTGCACTGTGGCCTTTGAATCACACGTGTCTCTCCCCTGGCAGCACTAATTAACACACCACAGGAGTCCCAGGAGAGTGTAACCTACTGAATCCAGGCTCTCATTCCCTGCAGTCCCTCAGCTCCATGGCTCTCAGTCAACCACGTGCTCACACCTAGGCTGGCTCAGCCTGGCCAATCTAGCTGGATCACAGCTAGAAATGGCAGGGCTGCAGACTAATGATGTTACAGCAATGGATTTCAACTCAGAATGAGCCAAAAGTGACCATTAAACAGGGTGTCCTATAAAAGCATCTATTCCTTTTATTCCATTTACAACTAAGTCTAAAGTCTTCCCCATCCCCCTTCTCAATGAGGATCTCCAACTTGATCCAAAAGCTCCAAGATGACTCAAAGCACAGGTTTTCAGCCAGCTCTGCCTTTTAGACTTTTAATACTATCTTCTCATTATCTGTTACATTTAAAATGTTACACACATCTCTGGAGGTGTACCCTGACAGACTCATCAAGTCATCTCAACATTTCTCCTCAGAGACTTTGCTTTAACATCTTACTGTCTGTAAGGCAGATTTCTAGACTGCAGAGAATAATTTTAAACTTCTTCTAAGGGTCTTCTACCTTCCTGTCATTCTTGACTAAGAACCAGAGCAAAACACTTGGTTGTCACTAATGTCATAATATAAAGAAAATGTGATCTGACTCCATATGCCCAACACCTAAGTCCAAGGACTACAGCAGCTTTCCTGGTAATTGGCACTGCTAGCTTTCACTTTTCCATAGTGATGAGGTACTGCAGAAAAATGATCCAGTCCAAATTTTTGGGATAGCATGTCATCAAACCCACAGAGAGCAGCAAGAAAGTTCACTGATACTGCAAAGGCACTCTGAGCAGAAAGCAATCTGGAGTAACACATGCAAGCAGATGACAGGAATTTTGCATATTCCTGACAAGCAGCTGTAATGATTCCATGTGGGAGACAAGTCAGAGGACTGTCAGAGGATCTCAGTCTGCTTTGGTATGGCTGTACAGTTGCACAATTCATTACACACAAGAACAGTCCACCCAATGCACTGAGTAAATGCCTTTTAGTTTTACATAACCAAATCAGCCAGGCCAGCCTTTCCCCCACACCCTGGAGCTCCCCCAGTACCTCTGGGCTGTTTATACAGTCTCACAGGCAAGGGAAAAATTAGAGAATGGGTGTCCAGGAACAGCAGGAGAGTGTGTATGTGCAGGCACACACAGCACCCACACTAATACCAACACTCACTTCTGCAGATACTTCCTGGGCACTGGGGATGGCAGATTTCCCATTTCTCTAAAAAAAAAAGCTGAAGAATAACCCCTGATTTCAGAGTAACAATTGATCAGTGTCTCAGCCATGGCAACTTGCCACTTATAAACGGATGCAGGCGAGGGATAACATGTCTCTTATTCAGCAGCTATTTCACTCCCATTTAACTTTCAGAGCTCACAGGAGGGAACAGAAAAACCAACAGCTACAGCTAATGCACAGCAGCTCTTGCCTCATCAGGCCATCTCATTCCTGCTCACAGCTGGACCTTGAGACTGCCCCTCGGAGTGACAGAGATTGGAGCCAACTGCAGTGTGAGAGCACTGCTACACACACGGCTGTTCCCAAGCATTTCTCCTGGTATGAGCCACCCTTGTTGGGATGGAGGTATCTGATTTATACCACACATCTTAATTTATCTCCTTATGGAGGTAAGGCACAGGCAAAGTAATTGAAAGTGTCACGGCAATATGTGAGTTCAAATATCAGACAAGGGACCTGATCCATGCATTTGGTGAGGACCCAGGGTTCCTACCTGGTTCTCAAGGGATTCCCTGCATTTTTCCATTGTTTTTACTCATTTGTACACCTTGAGTTCACTGTAGTGCTTGGATCAGGAAAATGAAAGGAAATATCTCACAGAATGGTTTGGGTTGGAAGGGACCTTAGAGCTCATCTTGTTCCACGCCCTGCCGTGGGCAGGGACACCTTCCACTATCCCAGGTTGCTCCAAGCCTTATCCAACCTGGCCTTGGACACTTCCAGGGATGGGGAATCAACAACTTCTCTGGGCAAATATAACTATACCCAGGACACTGCAGTGCTTGGGTTTTTTATATTAGGGGTCAGTCTGGACTAGGTAAATGGTGCTTTGCTTTCAGAGATCAGCTCAAACCAGCTGTGTTAAGTCTCCTGTGTAGAACACGGTTTAGTCTGGCAGATGGAGATGCTGAGTGAGACTCATTAATCTGTTAGCACTTTCACCCACCCACCAAAATCCCAGTGGTCTGAAGTCATGGTTTTTTGACAAATACAGAAATCTATAGCTCGTACAACAGCTGCAACCAGAATAAAGTTCCAGGAAGAAAAAAATGTTTGATTTAACTAGGGTAGGTAGGTCAAAATTACTCAAAGGATCTCAGAGTGTAAGAAATTTGTGTCTGAAAGTATCTGCATGCTAGTTTGTGATACAAAACTGGAAAAAGCAACTAATAACTCCTGCAAAGCATCTGTTCTTCATTCCGCATACCTGAAACACCACAAAGGGTTAAAGCTACAGGACAACAAAACCCTCCAAAAGAGAAGCTTTTCTTAAAAAACACCCCAGTTGTTACCTGCAGATTCACATAACCTCATCTCATTATCCTCTGCCCCAGACACAGAACAGTGAAGACCAAGGCTCTAAACAACAAAGCTCAGATGCTGGCAAGCCATGTTCAGGGCTGGCTGGTGCTGTGCCTATCTCCATATCTAGAAAGGTTCAATGCACTCATTCTGGGAGGCCAAGAAAAACTAAATATAGTAGCAGGCTACCAGCAAACACCCAACCTGGCACAACTTCCAGCTACCTGAAAAATCCATCCCTCTCTCCACAGGCCACTCTGATAGCTGCAATTCTTTCCCTTCTTTGGGGAGAACGTGCTGGAAGGAGGAACTTTCAGGTTTTACTTACATGGATAATTGCACAAACAAACTAAAGGATGGAAGTAATGCAATGACAGCACTGATACTTCTCACTCAGGAGGATCATCTGGCTCTTTCAGACTGGGGATTTTTATTAAGCCTGACATCCGCTCGCAAATAGAAGGGAGCATCCTCCCCTCACGTGTCAGGAGCCAAGTCCTTGTACAGCAACTGCCTCTAAGAGCAGAGACACCATGCAAGAGCATCTGCTTTGTTTTAACCTCTGCCCTTAAAGGAGGGCCCAGAAAGGAAAAAAATCCAAACCCTTCAAGCTGCAGACTGGCTTTGTTGGTGTGTATGAGGTTTTCAATCAGAAAAAGCCTCGGGGAGAGCTGCTCACCTCTCGGCTTCTGAATGGCATCATGGATGTTGTGTTTCAAGCTGTAACCCTGAAGACAGACCCCAATTTTGACCAGGCTTTGAGATTTAGCTTAAAGGCATGCATGCTCCCTATACAAAAAAAAAAAAAATGAGGTCAAAGAAGCTTCTTTTGAAAAAATAAATAGAGCAATAAAGCATTCTTTCAGATTGGCTTCACAGGGGATAAATCACTGAACAAATACAGCCATCTTATCTCGTTGGCAAATGGCACATTACAGTACCCAGCTTCACGGGAAATGCGCTGCTTGATCGGAGAGAAAACTGATTTCTCATTGTCTCAGAAAATGCTGCTCTTTACTTTTTACAAGACTTGTTTGTTTTTAAAAAAACCACATGATCTCTAAGCAGTGCCAAGCCTGCTTTGCCTCCTGCCTCCTCGACGCTTTCCTGGATGCCTCAGGACTTCCTAGCAACCTCACAGCAGAAACACGATCCATCTCCTCTGACCAGGAGGACAACTTGTTTAAAATGGTATCCCAACAATATCCTGGCTGCTCTCCTGGCATTCCCCACAGGGATGGGATGCAGCAACCACTGGATTCCATGAACAATAGAGTGAAGGAGGATAAGCAGGCAGGGCTCTCACAGTACATGGAGGTAAAACTTCCCCCAAACCTTCCATTTTTAGCTTCTTTGTCCCTTCTAAAATCAAACACATAAGGACACCCAGTGAGGAACAAGAGCTCATGGGTGGTTACAGAGCCATCCTTGGCTGTGGTATCCAGCAACAGCAATGCCTGTTCAGCATTTTGGCACTGATTTATGACAAGTGCACTTGCCTTTCCATTAGGCACAGCTCTCTCAGCTGACCCCTGGGCTTGCAGAGGCAGCCTCGACATTAAACTCCCATCGGCTTTCGGTCCTGCTGACCTCATCCCCAAAACTTGCTGCCATGTTTTACATCACCAGGGCCGACACATTCCATTAATGCTCCCCTGGCTCAGGGAAACATCTGCTCTGTTTACACTGGTAGCAGCACAGAGAACACTTAAAGCATCACCTTTGCTCCCCCAGCCCACAGCAGGAGGAGCAGCAGTGCACGGGGCAGGCCCTGGACCTCCTGAGCCCGGCACTCCAACCTGGCCATCAGTTCTTCAACAGGGCAGAGGTCACTCACACCATCAAGGCACAGGAGAGCTGTTGGGAAGTAACAAAGAAGGTGGATTCCTCCAGGCCAGAAGTGCAAGTTTGAGAGGGGAATTTGTGCTGAGCGTACCTGAAGATGAGCAGGCTGACTAGAAATAAGGATGGGTGAAAGAATGTCAGAAAATGATTATTTTTTTTTTAATTCAAATGGTTTTACAGACTGAGGCAGAGATTCAATGGATGTGGATGGTTAATGGTCCACCTTAATCAAATGTGCACCTCCAGGGTGCCAAAGGCACCTTCACATTCCTGCAGTTCCATGACCAGGTCAGGGGGCCCTGCAGGGTGGTTTGTCCCACAGCAACAGGGAGGGACAGGATATCTTCCTGAAAGCAAAGTACAATCTCCCCAAAAGCACTGCAGGAACCACACCACAGCTTAGCTGCAGCCACCTGGGAGAGTCCCACAGCTCTGAAATACCTGTTCAGGCAGGGGATGTTTATCTATCAGTACTACATGCTGGAGGCTTAGGGCAAGTCTCCACCAGATCAAGGGGGAATGTTACTCCGTATTTCCCCAAAGATTTCTGACAGCTAAGACCTCCAAAAGGCAAACCCTGAACACTTGTTGCTGCTGTTGAGCCAGTGTTAGGTGTGCATTAAGTTAACCCCTGACTGCTGCTGCTGCTGGAAGCTTCCTTTACTATTAACCACCCAGTCAAGGCTATAGCTGCTAACAAGCCCATTAGGACACAAAAATGTACAGCAGCCTTGGAAAATCCAACAGCGGCAACCACAATAGAGGCCTAGCACACCACATACAGGGCATTCAGCAAAGGACAACAGCTTTTGTTACAATGAATTCAGGAACAGGTTTTTCCCATCACTGATCATCTCAACAGTCCATGAATTTGCTGCATTTTAGACTTTTTGCCTTGCCCTTTGACAGAGCTTGGACTATGAACTAACACAAAACGACCCTGATACTCACAGAGAGCTCAGACCACTATTCCAACGCCCCTATAAACAAACAAACCCCCAAACCACCTTTTTAAAATTTTTTAAATTTGAAACTGCACACTAATGAAGCTTGGTTTGATTGGGGCGGTGCCATACAATCCTGTTGATTTAACCCCACTAATCCTGAATGTAATGACAAGTATTGGGGAGGGAAAAGAATAAAAACTGTATTTGCTTGTATTTTGCTGTATAAATAATATGAATAAAAACTGTATTTTGCTCTGCAATATATTAGGGAAGAGCAACACAATCTGCACAAACACTCCCTGTTTTTCAGCTCATTCTCAGTGTATCAGCAGGTCACAGCTTTGCCAACTCTATCACAAAGCTGAAACACTGACTTAAGGATTTTTATCTAGTCCTCCCTTTCAACCAAAAAGATGAAAATTCAGTCAGAGGGGAAGAAGCTGGCACTGAATGAGACAAATCAAATTGTCCCTTTCCGGTTCCTTAATTCACATGTTGGGGACAACCACAGCTGGGAATGTCAATCTCTGGAGCAATTAAAGAAAATTAAATTCAGGGAATGAGGCCTTATGCACTCAAAGCTTCATTAACCCTCTTGCCTTTTAATTAAATACATGCACATGAAATTTTGGACAGAGTACTTGCCTCACTGACAATGCTCAATTTTAGTGGTAAATCAGTAGTTGCCTTTTTTTTTAAAAAAAGTACACTGGGATTGTAAACTCTAGACCTCTCCAGCTTCACAATGGCTTTATTAAATACAGTAGAAATTACTGCCTATCACCAGCTCCCACTTCATGGGAATGTCTGCTCTCCCTCAAATGCACCAGCAAAGCTCTGCTTTGGGCTTGCTTCAAGATAAGAGACAGCCCCACCAACACCACGGATAAAACATGAGCCAGGATTTAAGAGCCCTACACTTATTACCATCAGTAAGAGAAATAAAGTTGGTGAGCTACAGCAGGATAGGTTTTACAGCCCACGGAGCAGAGATTAGAGCAGCCAGCCTCTCTTTTAAATACTGCTCATCCTTACAAAGGCTCAGGCAGGCGCCAAAGGCGGTGTGTGACTAGGACAGTTTAACGGATAATCTTTGAAAGGGGATATTGTCAAGTCTGCCCAGCCTAAATATCGAGCTGGCTTTGTGTGAGTTACCATCTGACTTGTGAGGGAGTCACGCTGTTCCTGCTCTGCCCTCCCGCCTTCTTGGGAATGTCAATGAAGCAGATTTGAGCTCACAGGGATGTGTGACCGCCTGGCAGGGACCGAGCTCCGACTGCTTTGATGCTTCCCCACATCCATCCACAACAGGGGCTCCCAGCTGATGCCTGGGCAGGCACTCACACCTTCTGGGACCCGCAGCACAGAGAGGGAAGACACACACGGTCCCTTCATTGTCTCCAAGAGACTCCTCAGGAATCTGCCACCTCAAGCCAGACATTTCACCCAGAGATGTGCTCTCAGCACTAGCAACCCAAGTTATGCCTCTGGGAGGGATCAGCCTTCAGCCTGTCTATTTTCTTTGTAAGCATGTTTTTTGGGAGAGGGACTTGTCTTTTGCCAGCACACACTGATCAGTTCTGGGTTTGTAGTTTCCTGCTGACCTATGCAGTTTAGCTGTTTTGACTATTCAAAGACAACAGCGTGCGTTTAGAGATGACCTTCGCCGACTGTCACTTACCATAAGAGTTGACACATTTTACAGTCAATGACACTCCCATCTTCACACGTGCCCCCCTTCTCAAGGGGAAAGCTAACACAACAGACAACTGTTCACACAAGGCCTCCAAGGATGCCACATTCCCAAGCGGATGCTTTGCCCAATTGAGTGAAGAGGCACAGCTCCATTAACCAGAAGCAAGCAATTCCTCATGCCCAATATTCACAGGTTAATTGCTGCATCCCCAAAATAATGTTCTGGTTTAATGGCAGGCATATTCTCTCACATGGAGCAGAGTGAGCTGTTTGCTGCTGTAGGATGCCCTTGGTGCTACCAAGGACAATCTGAACACACTGAGCATGACAGGCTCTCGCTGAATGCAAAAATAAATGCAGCCACTTTGCTTCCTCAGCCTTTGACACCAACAGGGGAAGGGGCTTCCTGCTACAGCAAGGAGGAACACGTGAATTTTGTGATGCCTGAAGTGCTGCCAGGCAGAACACAACCCATCACTCCATTTCTCTGCTGCTGGAAATTACAGGTCCATTAATCCTTCTCTGTGCATGAGATGCTTTTCCCATCTGCACACAGCAAATAAGCAAAGAGGATGTGCATGGTAAGTGTGCACAGGTGTGCTCCAAGATGAAGGAGGCATTTCCAATGCAAACCTGCCTATACAAACAGTTCTGCTCTGCAGTTCTGATGCTATCATTTTATGATGACAACATTTCCTGACCCAGTTTCTATCTTGCTCCCCATTCCTCTGCTACAAGTAGTAATTAGTAATGTCAGTGTTCTGGCTGAATTGCTACAGTCCATTAATAATGCAAGAGTAGTAACAGAGAGAGCAGAAGAAAAGAGGCTTGAAGGTTAAAAGCAATAAGAGAATGCATTTTGGGGGACATTGGAAGGGGAGAGGAGAAGAGGAGGAGAATTGTTGGCCTACTGAGATTATAAACCATACACTTCAAAACATATAACTGCTTTCAGGTGGAAGTGGTGGGTGAGTCAGTCATGGCTAATTAAAGGATAATATGCAAATAGCAATGACACACAGAGGTGATTTTTACTAAATCAGAAGTAAACTTGTGTTTCATCCTCCTTTTGCCCCACTAAACCTGCTGCCTCACCACTCAGTGTTCCTGTTTCTCATTACTCATGTTTTGGAGGTGAGTGGTAACCTGGGATCCCACACATGACACACACTGAAGTTTCCTCTCTGCAGAGAATTTCTGCTGATACCAGCCTGTACCTGCCCATCTACAGCCAAACCTTTAATGCCACTAATCCATCTGCTCTGGGCACACCTTAACCCCAGGCCCTGCTGAAGCTATTTATGACATGTACTATGAACCTAAAATAGAGCTGGGTTTGAACAGGTAACCCAGCATTTCCCCAGGCCTGGGAATCTTCTTCAACTGACAGCAGCTCCCTTGAGAGCAACAGCTTCACCCCCACCTAATGCACACAATCCTCCCCATGACACTGAAAAAAGCTGCTGGAACTGCATCTTTCACTGCATCACCTGGGAACTTGGTTTTTTCCTTTTATTTTCTTTTTCCTGCTAAACCCAGCATAGAACTGAAAGCAATAAAGGAGCTGATGGGTTTGGTGATGATTCCTTGACTGTTCCTATTGCTGAATGAAAACTCACATGAGGAGTGGAAGGGCTGAAGTGTCTCTGCATGCCAGGAAGGTGGCTAGTTTGGAGCTGGACTCTGGTCCATCACAGAAAAGCAGGGATCTTCTACAGGAAGATTTGTAAAACAATTGAACTCTAAAAGGTCTTCTCTCCTGTTTGGCATTTACAGCTTCCTACATGGTACCAGGCCTCTTGTGAGTGATGATGTACAAAGCAACACACACGCTCTTTCCACTACCTGAAATCACACACGTCACTCCCTCTTGAAATATATATTTCAATAAATCAAGCTTATCAATGCTATAATTTAACTGCAGCACAGTTCATTCTGACACTTAAGAGAACTACTCCAAAGTCCTCTAGCACAAAGTGCTTGGATGACTACCCAGAAAGCATAAAAACCCAGTGGGCTCATTGAGATCAACTCATGGAAGAATAGCAAAGGAAGAAGGAAAATAAAGGAAGGATCACCTTCAGAACTGCATGGTGTTTTGGGCCTTTCAAGTATCACTTCCTCTGTGGAGAGGAAGCGAGAGGAGCTGGAGGTTCTCAGATACAAACAGCTTCCCCTCAACGACAATGAGAGAAAAGGATGGGTGTTTTCAAAAAGAAAAAAAAAGGAAAAAAGAAAAAAGGAAAGCAGGCCAGCCCTGAACACACTGTGACCAAATTAGGAAACAAACTCCACTGACAGCCTCCAGAATGGCCATCGTCTGCAGCAGCCTTGTGTTAGCTCAGGAAGTCTGATGACTGTGTCATCTGCTGAAATCTGTTTATGTGCAAACAGAAAGGAGAAGCAAAACACCTCCCCACACCCCCTGCACAAGGTTGGGCCATCTCAGGCTCTGGCCTGAGGAGTCATCAGTGCCCTGACTCGATGCTATTCCAAACCTCTGCTGCTGACTCATGCCCCTCCAAAGATAACTCTGCCCTGGAAGCACTAAGGTACAGCAAAATGAGGTGTATGGGGGTTTTTAAGTGCATTTTTTAAGTGGTTAGCTGTGGCAGATGAAGCTGAGGTTAGAGATCAGTGATTACTACGACAGGAATGTGAGGGGGAGGAAAGAGAAAGAAGATACAGCTTCTTGAGTAAGGTCAGAACAATGTTTTTAATTTGCCTTGGGAACAGCCTTTTTCCATCCCCTCCAACATCCATTTCCACTGCAGCAGCAAAACGATAACCCTGCTCCAACACTCTGCAAATACACTAGGCAGGGTTTAACCTTAAACTGCTGTGGAAAGGACCTGTACCGAGCTCACAGCAGTCCCAGGAACACTCACTGGCACTGCTACCCAGTTGTGGGGACAGACAAGTGACTGAACAAAGTTGCTTCACTGTTTCAAAATCAAACAAATGAAGGAATCTGAGCACTCTGGTCCATAGAGATTTAGGGTTTCTCCCTGATGTTACAGTGACTACGCTATATTACTCCCACTCCTGCCTGCATGAGATGGAAGAAAACCCTCGTCTTTCATTTTCAAAGGGATTGAGGAGGAAACAGCAAAGCTGCCAGCTAATCTCAGCCTGCAGCAGGTCTCAGTCACAGCACAACTGCAGCTTTCAAGGTCCTTCCAGCCCCAGGAGCGTGGCTACGAGGCCACTCCACCGATTCTCCATGTTCAAGGCAGCCAACGGTCTTTCACAACCCACTCAGGGTGCTCTTATCCAACTCCTCATGGAACCCATCACTTATCTCCAAAGAGTCATCATAAACCACAAGTGATCACCACCAGTGTGCTGCTTCTCTCAGTGTTCCCTTTGCCTAAACAGTTGTAGGCTCCCTGTGCCCAGGGACAAAAGGCTAATTAAGATCCCGATTAAATTTCCATCTCCACATGAAGTTGCACTCAGTTTATTACTTCTGAACCTTTCCTCAGCAAAGGACCAAGCTATGAATGGAAGGTAGCACTGCTACCTCATATGGACCTGACACAGAGGCATTCCCTGGTCAGTGAACAGCCTTTTGAACTGGCTTTTCACTGACTGGATATTGCTGTACAAGGCAGAAAGCAAGCACAGGAGTAAGCTTTGTTGCTCAAAATTGCACTGATTTACACAGTCCATTTTTAAAGGGACTAGTCTGAGTCCCTGCTTTCAGCAGCTTTTTTTTTTTTCCACATTTCCTGCAAGAGACAGATACCCCATTTAATCTGACCTCTTTCCTCAGGTCCATTTCCAGGCTGGGCCTCACCCTCTCCTCCTCTGTCAGACTCATTTATCAAGTGAAGCATTTCCACATACCACTGCATAAATAGACTTGACCTTGTTAAAGCAGCAGCAGCACCTGAGCTCCCACTGATGGAGCCTCTCCACCCCACCACAGCAATTAACCCAGCCCTCTCCTACCCTCTTTCCAGGTAGGGTATTCTCACAGCTTCTACAGGCCTTTCCTATGTGTCTCAAAGGGTGACAAGTTGGCAAGCAGTGATTTGGGGCTAGTTATTGTGCTTCCTTCTCTGGAAAGGGGCATTTAGGACCAACTTACTGCTGGCACCACTCAATTCTCGCAACTGCTCCTGCCCAGCCCAAGCACACAGCAAAAATCAAGGTGTAAGACAGTACCCCCGGCACATGGCTTTCCCTTGTTTCCCTTTGCAGTTTCCTCCCAGGATAAGTAGCTCATCTCCCAGCATAAATCTGAGGATGAGAAGATCTCCTGACTCTCAGCAGTCCCCAAGCAACTCTGACCCTCCCCACCTCAATGGGACGGCCCACATGGTTCAGCACACGTGCCTGTCCCTCCACGGGACTGCACTTTTAAGATTTACTCTACCACGAGCTCTCTCCTGTTATCTACCTCCCTTTAGAGCCTGGCAATAAAGCCTGCTGGGGTGTTATCTGCTGCCTACAATCACCTCATCTGCTGCCTACAATCACCTCAACCCCACCTTCGACCTTGGTCCCTCCCTCCAGCCCATCCCTTTGCGGTGATAGGGAACGAGCCGCGCTCCGATAGCATCGTGCTCGCCCTGCCTGCGGCTCGGCACCGGCACCGCTGCTGCAGCCCAGCTTCAATGTCCTTTTATGGAAGAAAAATGAGAATCGCCTGCCCAGCCGTGGAGAGCCTGAGCCGGGCTGAGCCGAGCTGACAGACGGAAACTCACCATTTGTTGTGGTTTTGGCACCCACAGGGCCCAGCGAGTTCCCATGCCTGCTGCAAGTTTAAAAAGGGTGCAGTCGAGAGCTCCAGAGCAGGAGGCGTCAGGGATGCAGTGCTCTGGAGGAAGGTGGTAGAGCCATGAAAAAATGGCTTAGAGAATTCTGCTGACATGGATACATGGGAGACAGGTCTCCAGGTCCAAGTGGACACAGGCATGAGTGCTCCATTCCCAAACTCTATCCCTGGAAGTGTTCAAGGCCAGGCTGGATAGAGCCCTAAGCAACCTGGTCTAATGGAAGGTGTCCCTGCCCCTGGAAGGGGGGTGAAAACAAATGGTCTTTAAGGGTCCTTTCAACCCAAACCACTCTGTAGTTCTGTGAAGACATGTAACAAGGTCATCCACACCACATTTCCTTCTCTTCCTTGTCCTAACAAATTTTCTTAAGAGGCACAGGAGGATAGGAATTTAAACACAGGAGTTGGGACTCGAGGTCATTGCCACCAAGAAGAAATTAGCGAGGGGTCTGCCACAGCAAATGCCACCTTCAGCTCTGCTCTGTACTAAAGCTGTGGGGTTAAGCCCCAAGTAACAATCAAATCCAAATAAACAGGCTCAAAGAAAAACATACGGATAATAGCAATAAGAATGTCTGAACAGAGAATGAGATGGGGCCACGGGACTTTCAAAATGTTTGCGCTGCTGTCAGGAAGCTGAATGAGACAGCAGACTTCAACAGCTGGGAAAACATGTTGCAAAACAAGGAGAATTAAGTAATTCTCCATATGTATATCCTACTCTGAGGCATTCTGGACAAGCTCAATTTCTCCAACCAGGACACTCTTTTTTTCCATGTTGCACACGCACCCTGCCAGCTACAAATCCTGATACAGTTCAAGCCTAAACCCACAGCACATCTGGAGCTGGGCAGGGCAGCTCTGGGCAGCATAGCCCAGCCTTTTGCACAGAAGTAATGGGCCCTGTGGTATGTGTTGGATGACATCCTTGGACAGCTGTGTCATCCTGAACACATCCCCTGGTGCTGGGTGCTGGATTACACAAACACTTCCCCCTGCACTCCATAAAACACTCCTGACCGGATCATTGCCTTGTCCACCTCTGAACCACAAGCAGCTGCATGTACCTTGCTGCACCAGGTACAGAGAGCACGGGTGTCACAGTATCCCCCTCACCTCCTTCTGCAACTTCAGGTCTTGTTGATCAAGCAGTAATTTATTTCAGCAAGATCACTCCTCTCAGAGTCATGCACACCACACAGCGCAACTCACGCTCGTTACCAGTGGTGGTGGTGCCCTGCTAAGAGCAGCTGTGTTCAGGCACAGCTCAATGCAAGTTTAAACCTGTCTCACTTCCAGCAGAAAATGAAGGCTAAAAGCAGCTGGGTGCATCTGTTCCTAGGCAGCACCTCCAAATCAATCCTGAGACACAGAGCAGCTTAAAAAGGCGTGCCCTAAAACACCAAGTCTCAGTGCTGCTAATTAAAACACGTGAGGATTGCTGGTGGCCAGAGAGCCTAAGCTGAAGATGAAAGGCAAAAGAGCAGAGATTTTATCCATCTGAGATAAGCACACCAATGCTCAAGGCAGTCCCCAAACCCACTGTGAATGCACAAGAATGGCAGCTGCCTAGGCCAAGGGTAATGCCATCCCACACCATGCAGCCACATGCCATCACCTCTTACACCCAGGCAGCATTGACCCAGACAACTGGGTACCATAAAGCAATAAAAATTCTATGCTGTGAAAAGGAGTTTTCAGGAAAAGTCTTGGAAATACAAGTCCCTGCAATGTGGCCTGGCTATGAAATGAGTGCTGGGGGTTTCAAGCTCTCCACTGCTCTGTGCATGCATTATTTCCATGGCAACAGCAGCTTTCAGCTCCCCATCTCTTGCTGGCTGAAAGCCCTGCAGTGCTTTGTGCTGAGACTGCAAAGAAGGGAAGCCATCTCCCTTCTCCCACAACAGGGCGCCAGGGACGGCAGCAGCAGCTGGAAACAAAAGACTTGTCTTCAACATTGTGGGGTCTTGGGAGGAGGGAGGCTGAGCAGAGAGGATGGACTTCCTTTTCTGGTGGAAAACAGCACTTCCCCCACCATGCAGAGAAGTTCACACTCACCTCCCAGCGCTGCACAACTCAACCAGCAACATGTGCCTTTCCTTGTTTTACCACAGCTGCCAGTTTTGGGTTGCTCTGTAGCGCTGGGAGGAGAAATGTGCATCCTTAGAGATGAGAAATTTGAGCGCTGCTTCCATGCAGGGATCCCTCCAAGATGGAGGCAGAACAAGCAGGCTGGAAAACCCTCCTGTCACCAGGAAGCCTGGCTCCATGTGCAGTCAGCAGCTTATTACAGAGCAAAACCTCAATACTCAGCCAAATCTGAGTGAAAGCTGCCTCTGCCCCAGCACCAGCTCAGACTGCACACACACACAGAATGCATCCACAGGGTGGCTCGAACAACATTTTTCCTCGGCTAACTTTCCTTGCCTTTCCTCCACCCTGCTCTTTGTCATATTAAGATTCAAGCCCTGGCCACCTAACCAGGAGCCAAACTTGATGTCACACAGCTGGAGCCACAGTGGCCCTGGCAGATGGTGCCAGCTCATCTGCATGCTCCCCGTGCAGGCAGGCACTCACAGGAGGCAGGGCAGCTCTGCCCATTGCTCAGGTTACAGTTAAGACACATATTGGTCCCTGCAAGGGGAAAATGACTGGAACAACAGGTGAGATACCCAAGCAGTGACCTGGGTATGTGTAGAGCTCTTATTGCTGAGCCCAGCATACAGACACACAGCCAAAGTGAAGGCTTCCAGCTGGTTCACATCACTTGCTTTACAACGTATCCATAGCTGGCCCAAATAAGAATGAACCTCCCTGCAAGATTTAATAGAGACCCTGAGGGTATCAACACAAACTCCCAAAGCCAGACAAAGGATCCAGTGATGGAGAACAGCGATACAACAGGTCCACCATCTGGTCCTCCACTCCCCACCCTCAAAGAGCTCTGAGATTTTGGGAGAGACACATTTTGACCTTCCCCTTTCCACACTTCCCCTTGCTTTAGGTTCAGCTGTGTGAGTGCAGTGCTTCCAACCAGAGAGGGACTCCTTCCAGGATCAGTCATCACCACCACCAAGCCTGCCAGAGGCACTGCTAGCAAAGCCAGTGCATCCTCTCCAACCTCTGTGGAGTTCCCTAGATTAGTCCTTTCCTCCCTTAGGGCAACCATTTCCTGCAAGCAAGAGCATTAACTGAAATTCTTCATTCTGGAGAGAAAGGAGATAGCAGGAATATGAACAACCACTGCAGCTGATGCTGCAAGACACCACATCCTGCTATCCAAATTCCTCACCCTCAACTTCAAATCCTAAAGTCGTTAAAGACTTCTAAGAAGAGCACAAAGCTACTCAGCAGATTTTCAGCTAATGAATCAACACAAGCTGTCCAGGAAACCAGAAATCCAGCCCACTGGAATGCTGTAACCCCAAGGAGGGGGGGGGGAACAGGCAGTACACTAGGAAGGAAATGAAACAGCGAAACAGTAGGAAAGGAACATTTATTTCAGTACTGATCCCTCTTACCACGGTTACTCTGCTGCATTCCACATTGCAGGGAAAAAGCGACTTCAATTCATTTCGCCTATTGAAGGGTTCATGTTTTTCAAGCCCAAATTCTGTTCTGTATTGCTGACATATGTACATTTTGAAAACAACTCGGCTTTTGCAAAAACAGTTAGAAAAAACTGAGGTTTAAACATGAACCAACATTGCCACCTAGTGCCTAGCAAACCTTGCTCCAACACTGAGACAATCCATCAGCACTACATTCCCTTCCCTATTGTGAAGGGTTGATGTTAACAAAACCTGTCTGGAGATCAGGATCTAAAATGGAATTGTGTATATTTCATAAACAGCTCTCCCCCGAAACAAGTTCAATTTTCACACCAGACTGCAGAGTTCAGCGCTGGCAACTTCAACTTCTCCAGACAGCAGAATTTAACTTTCTATGAACTTCTCAATACAGGCAAAAGGTGATACCACATCAATGAGAGAACCCAAAGCTCAGGTAGCTACAAGTGTAAGGTTAATGGCCTCAGGAGGAATTTCAGTGATTAGCAGGAATCTCAGATCTCATGAGAATTCAGTGTTGTGGCTACATTGATGCAAGAGACCTCAAGGCTTTGTGCTAAGCACTGATTCTGCCCTGCCTTACTGGCACCAGATGTCCTGCATCTGTTCACAAGACTGGGAAACATTTCTGTGCTTCTGTTTCTCCCCACAACTGATGGTGCAGAAGTAGCAAGTTTTCCCCATTCCATCTGCCTCCGTGGCCTGATGATTCTCCTGTTATGACCATTAGCAAATGGGGAGAGCACAAAGACCTGCCTCGAACGGCTGACATTTCAGCCAGCTCTTCCAACAAGTTTTTTTGTCACTTCCAACAAAGTCCTCCCAGCTCTCCTGCCCAACACTCCAGAAGAGAAAGTGTGAAGTAACCCCCAGTTACCTTTCTGCAGCGGGGATTGGGGCAGCTGAACCGCTTCACATCGCTGTCCAGGAGAGCTGGGAAGTTACAGAAGGGACACCTGTAGCCCAAAACAAGATGCCATAAATGCAGAGTGCCAAACATAGCTTTGCTGAAAGCTGATTTAGTCAAATAGCTGTGTGGAAGTTGCTAAGGCTGCCAACCCAATGCCTGTTGCCAGGATGTGCTGACTATTGCCTTTTTGCTCGTATTTCTTCAATCACTTCCCCGTTTGCAATCAAAATATTATATGCTCAGCACTGCTTTTGACCATGTAATTTAGTGGATCAGCACAGAGCTGGCAAGCAAGTCTTGGGGGAGACAAGTCTATTGAATTTTAATCTGCTCCTAGTCAAAGGCAGAATAAAAACAGACCTGGGAAGGCAGAAGTCTGAATTTATAATCCAGCTCTTTAAAAGCTACCTATCTCAGAGTCAGCACAAATGTAGGGTTTTAGGGAACAATTTTCCTCAGCAGTAAGTGCAGCATTCTCTGTGGGACACCCACCTGACAAGCTCATCTGCACAGGCAGCAGCCACCTCCTCCTCAGCCTTCCGCTCGTAGTATTTACACAGGATGTTCTCTGGGAGCACCTTCTCCAGCTCACTGGTGGGGAAGGAACACGTGCAACTGCCCTCCATGCAGCTGAGCTCTGACTGGGGGTGGAAAGAGAGCTCAGGTTCAGTATGACATTAGCAAAAAGCAACACAGGATCCAAAACATTTCCAAGCAAATCAGTGCAGAGCCTTGCTCAGAGTAAGAGCTAAAGTCAGCAGATCTCACAATGACTTCGGTTTTGGGACTTTAAAAATCATCCAGTTCTAAACCTCTGCCATGGGCAGGGACAGCTTCCATTATCCCAGCTTGCTCCAAGCCTTGTCCAGCTTGGCCTTGAACAATTCCAGGGATGGGGAATCTACAACTTCTCTGGGCAACCTGCACCAGCACGCTATAACAAATTTTTTTCCCCCCAATATCTCATTTAAATCTACCTAAGACGACTGCCAGAGAATGGGTTTGCTATGGAAAGAACAAGCCTAATTAAACAAATCAGGCCTCCAACAAACACTGGGCAGGAAGATGCTGTTGCCAGCTAGGATCACAATTCACTTTAAGTCCACTGGGACCACATATCAGCCCGTTATTGTTGTTCAGTCTCTGCTGAGAGCCAGCACTCACACATCACATTCTTTTCAATAAAGTCATATAAAATACAGCTGCCAGTTCATACATTTACATGAAATGGATCCCAGAGTACAACAGCATCCCACAGTTTGAGCACCATATCCTGTGGCAAAGGAGCAGACACACTTCAGAGCAGGTTAATGACTTGTTTATAGCTCAGCTAAGTACCAGGATAATTGCTAGCTAAATCAGAGACTAAGGAGGTTAGTAGTACCACAGAGGAACCAATCCCCCAATTAAGTTGGGATCATAGTGATATTATGAAGGACAAACACTTTGGTAGAAGGAGAAAGGCCAAGTCAGAGATAAGTGCTTTCTGTGCAGATACCAATGGTTTCTTTAGTAGAAAATAAAAGCCAAACAAGCTATTGTTTTACTATGGATGCTGTAGAAAGTTTTCTTAATAATCATATTGCTAAGCACAGAGCAAAAAAAAATAATTTAGGGAGGTTAGTAACCCTGAAATCCTGTGCAAAGATCACACTGTGAAGTTGCTGGCTTCACTTGATGGCAGGATGGCTTGGATTTCAGAACACCATTCCATTCAAACATTTCCTGGGAAGTGCAGTTACATCTGTTTTAAGCAACAATACTACACAAACAGCAATGTCATCTCCCAACAGCAATTACCCATTTTCCCCTTGTCCAGTTATGAAATCCTTACCTTTCCAGAGCCAAAAACTGCCTCCTGAGCATATTTAATTAGGCACTCCTTGCAGAACAAGTGACCATCTGCACACTGAGTCAACTCCTCAAAGGCAAACTCCCCGTAGCAGCAGCGGCACTCGATCATCTGCCCGTCCTGCAGCCACCAGAGCAACCAGCATCAAAACACCAATAGCTATAGCAACACACACACACACAACTGCAAGCCAGGAAAAACTGCCAGCATTAATCCTAAAAAACAGCTACACACCATTCCATTTGATATCCTATTTGGTGGTCCAAATTCCCTAAGTGCAACCGGAAACTCAGTTTTAAGTCGCTTTTGTATCTACATGTCCTGCTTGACAGGTTCCAAAAAGCTACAGAATATGCAGTGATGAATAATTCTTAGCTCACAAGCAGAGCAGCATCTTGGGTTTGGGAAGCTGCAGTCACAGGGAAGCAGCTTGAGTGTACACACCACTCTCATGGGGAAAACCAAGGCTGAGATCTGTTACCCTCTAAAGGAACATTTACCATATGCCTGGGGAGACCCCATCTTGGCCTCTTAACTGTGGGCATGGAGAAGTTTGCCACTGCTAAAAAGTAAGTATAGCCCACTTCTCCAAAGTTTGAAAGGAAATGAGCACTGAAACCAAAATGTAACGCACAGCTGCTGAACTGTTCTCTACATTTTCTCTGAAGCAGAAGAACTGATTTTCAGGTTTTTAAAGAATTCTTTCTGCAAAAAAGGAAGGCCTTCCCACTGGCCAAGCTCCAACAGCAGTGGATCTGTTTTAGACAGCCATAATGGCAAGAACAAGAGCAAACCTGATGCTATTCTATTGCAATGTTTGTTCTGAGCAGTGAAGATACAAGCTGAATTACTACAGATCATTACATGCATCAATACTGTCTTGCTGGCCTCAGCTCCTGTCTACCTTTTCTAAAAGCCAGCCAACAGACACTTACACAGGTTTTGCCAGCTCAGCAAAAGCAGCACAGTGAAATGCAGCTTCAGAAAAGCTCCATTCCAGAGCTAAAAAGAATCTGTGAGGCAGGAAGTGCAAAACAGTGTCTGTGCATAAGCTGAACTCAACTTATAACATTATAGATACTGACCTTCTGATACTGCTCCTCATTCATCTGCAGAGCCAGGAGGAAGTCTGCATGCTGCAAGAGACATGTGCATCTGTATTTACAGAATAGATAAAGCAATTTTCCAAACTCTCCACTCATTTACATTATCTCAGGACTCACAAACCACCATAAAAGGCTCGCTGTCTGCCTCTAACATCACTCAGCCCATCCCTCCAATCCATTAAGCTATTTATGATTCAGCTAAAACAGATGGGAGAAGCAAAGGCTGCAAGAACAAAGAACCAAATTCTGTATTGTAGAGGGCTTCTGGTTCAGGTTTCCATGGGTAGAGATGATCTCACCCAAAGGGCCCCTCAAGAGAACATGAGCTTTTTGTTTCAAAGGAGACCTTATCCATCTGCCTAAGAGACAAGGATCTTTAAGGAGCTACTTCAGAAAGGACTGCGGGTGCAGAGTTGTGAGTTCAGTCTTTCCTCAGCCTAGGAGAGGAAGACAACACAGTAGTGGGTGCTGCAGGTTCTGCTTCAAAACACCCAGTTCTCAGCACAGGAGAAACCATTCTGGAGCCACAGGATTGCCAGCCTGGGGAAGGCAGAGTGAGTGGACACTGCCTTGGGCCTGGCCATTACTCACCACCAACACTAAGCTGCAATTACAAGCCCTAAAGCAGCAGAGAAGCCTGTTAACAATTAGAGGAGAGAGTTAATTAGTAGAGTTTTCACCACCTCATAGCAAAAAAACCCTTCAGAATGATGTTTGCACAAGCAGCAGCTGAATATTTAAGTAAATATGAAATTCTGTGCTTGACTTCTTTCCTTTAAAATTGAGTTACTTGGGAAGAGACATATGTGCTAACAGGTAGGGAAAGGGAAAACATAGTTATTCAATATTTGGTTCAGTGTTTGAATTTCTGCAAGAGACAGATTGTTCATGTTTAGGCACAAAACTTTGACAGTTGTTGAAGATTTGCACATGATCAAAGCAGCTGCTATCACTCACCTCTGCCATCTCTTTCACTTTCTGCTCATAGAATTCCTGCTCCAGCAGCACCGGTGGGAGAAGGGAGAGCCTGTCATAGGACCTCCAGTGCCGTCTCTTATTCTCCAGGAAGAACATGCGCTTCTCAATCTTCACATCCCCTGAAGCAGAGTTAAAGGCTCAAAAAAAGGGGATGGAGCAGCCAGAACAAAGCTTAAATCCTTCTTCCTCCCTACACCACCAGCTGCAGACTTTCAGCAGCTCCCACAGCACTTTAGCAAGCAGAGGTGCTAATGAAGAGCATCCCCAAAGCAGACACCAGTGACAGAAACTCAGCTCTTTTGGGACCACATCCCCTTTCAAGAGTTGCTTTCTGCTGCAAGCCAGTTCTGCTCACAGTAACGATGCAGAGAGCACAATACACACAGCTTGGCATTTACCTTGCTCAAATTTGAAGTCTATATATGAATATTGATTCATTTCTTTCCTCCTTTTTCGTTTCCCACTGGTTTCGGGAGACAGCTCCTGCCACTTTTTGATAGCATCTGAAAAGGCCTAGAAAACAACATACAGGCTTAAATCCTGTGCCTGGAAGAAAGCAGGTGCACATAATTCAAGCTGAAGCACAGTACAAACATGGGCATAGGACTGATGAAAAACTGGAAAGCCAAACACTCCAAAGAGAGGCAAATATACATCTTTCTTCTGCTCACCTTGTTGCTTTATGTACTCAGAGTAATTATTCCATAAAAACAAAGCAGGTGAATGATACTTCATAACAGCTCAGCTGTTAATATCAAAGTGGGTACCAGCTGTAATAATCAGAGCTGGTTTGCCTTCTTTTTTTGTTGCTGGGTTTGGCATTTTGTTTAAAAAGGTGAGGTTCAAATACTCAGTGCTCAATTAAGTGAACAGACAAGAACTTATGTTTTAGTTAAGTCCTGGAACAGTAGACAAAGAAGCTCTAGCAAGGGGATATCAGAGGAGCAGATCTAAGTCAAAACCTTGAACCCACAGTGACATTCAGTTTGCTGATACTTCAAACAAGTGTCTTTGCATCTCCATGACAGTGAAACTCTTTTATAAGGAATACAGGACTCATGCCACAAGTCATAAGACAAAACAGGACAGTGATACTCAAGCTGCTTCTTAATTCCATGCAGTCAGTTAACCAGCAGCAACAGTTAAATGTTTTAAGATTTAACTAAATGTCATGGTTTTATTGGCAATTATACTGCACTTCAGTGGCGACATCCAGGAGCACTTTCCAGTTTAATGCATCACCCACCATGAGCCAGCTCGTGTTTCCCCAGCTCTCCTATTAGGGAAAGTAAAAACTTCCTGCAGCCTTCTGTCTGGCCAATAAATTTTGAAAATCTCTACTAAATGGATTAAAACTTCTTAAAAGGAAAGGAAGATTATTATAAACCCCATAACCACACAGCAGCAGATGGTACAGTAAGGCCAAAGCCATCACAGTGCTCTCTGCAGACACGGGAGATAAGCCCAGGAAAGAAAACAGAACTGAAGTGGAGCACCTTTCGTGTGATTGCATAGTGTCCCTTGAGCTCGTGCAGTGCCCACTTGATGTCCTGGCTGCTCAGCATTTTGAAGTCTGCCATGAGGAGATCAGCAGCCTGAATAAAGCACCGCTGGTCAAGGGGGGCAAGTTTGGAAAAGTCAAAGTAGTCCACTTTAGGCACCTAAGGAGAAAATGAAAAAGATTAAAAGGCTGCTATAAATATACACAGGAATGCCACCAATTGCTCTGTCAGTGATCAGGGCATTCTGCAAGACCCAAAATTCAGGGTATGTGGCACCCAGCTCTGAGCACTCAGTACACTGTGGGTGCAAAGTCTACTGGCCCAGGTACCTCTGCAGGTGACCTGCACAAGGTAAAATGAAGTTTAAAAAACCATGGCGTGTGGCTGCCTGAGACAGCAAGGAGAAGAAATATTTAGGTTACTATGAAGAGTGAACAACTTTATTAGCTCAAGATAGAGAGATGCTTCTTCCAAGAGTAGAAAGAGGTATTCAACATCTCTCTCAAGCCAGAAAGAGCTATTTCAATATTCTCAAAGCAGCTCAGAGAGAATTTTTTGTTAAATGGATGTTTTAAAACACAAATAAAATCAAGCATCTGTAGGGACATTTGCAGTTGGGAGGCTGCAAGGCAATGCCTAAAGGCCTCACAAGAGAGACCTGAAGGCCAAGGCTACTTCATGTGACAGAATGATTGTGGAATTCTTATCTCAGTTACCAAAATGAACACTTGAGATGGGGCAGTGATAGGCAGGCAGGGAAGAGGGGCTCGCTGGAGGCAAAGGAGCAGACACTGTGCAGCTCTGGCACAGCCAAACAGGAAAGGCTTGGAAGTCATCTTGCAAGCAACTAATTATTGCTATTTAACGCTGCCTTACACATACCCAGAGGCCTCCTGTGAAAGCCAGGCTCAGTCAAGCACTCTGCAAACACACACTAATCAAAGCAGACATCCCAAGGTCCACTCAGGCTGAACAGACTGCCCAGAGGCAGCAGGAGATGTGGATACTCTCACTTGCCTTTGTCTCATCTTGGCTGGCAAGCAGGCTGCTGCTGGGGTTTAAAACCACTCTGCCTTCCTTCTTTGGGTAATCTGGATTTTCCAGAAGAAAGTTGCAAAGTCTGAAAAGATAAATATAGTTACTTCAGGGTTGGGGAGCTCAGGTTCATTTCTCATTTGTCCAATTTTTAGTGTATTTAGTATAATTTATGAAGTCACAGTCAAAGCCTGCCCTGTAAGGACCAAGGGTGGTTCCGGACTAGAACAAACTGCAAGTAAATGAAAATTAAGTGAAAAATAATCAGCATTTTGAAGTCTGCCATGAGGAGATCAGCAGTCTGAATAAAGCACCGCTGGTCAATTAAGTGAAAAATAATCAGCTGTGTGGCTGCAGAAGGAAAAGCAAATAGGTTTGTCTTTCAACAATTAAGTGTACATACATGAAGCTTGTAGGGATGAGCAACTAATCATCTACGGAAAAAAACAGCACAAAAATCCCTACAAAACTCATGAAGGGGTCATGTCCTCCTCAACAAACTGTGACAGATTCAAACTTGAGTCAAAGCCTCCATTCTCAGTCTACCTTCACGTTAAAGCAGCCAGAGCAACCTGGTTTAGTGGAAGGTGTCCCTGACCAGGGCAGAGGGGCTGGAACTAGGTGGTTTTTAATGGCCTTTCCAACCCAAACTATTCTGTGATTCCATGATTAAAGCAGAGAGAAAATCATGTTTAAGATGTGTGTCTCCGTGGAACAAGAACTCTGAATGCAGGTTTCATTGTAACAAAGCTTGCAATCACACCAGCATTATCCAAATTCCACTAAAAACTGGTCTGGTGAGAACAGCACTTCGAAAATAACCACTAAAATTGCTGAAAAATTGCCTAATAGCCTGTAAATGCAGCATATCTGATGTCCTACCACAAACAGTCATAACTGTCAGGTAAGTGTAGCTTAACTAAGTATTTTAGCTTAGAAAAGACTCAGCAAGGGGTTTTCAAATGTCCCATTGGTGGAGAGCCCTGAACACTCCAGAAACCCTTCTGAAAGGGCAGCCTGAATCAGGCTCCCACAGCTTTTTCTCAACCCTCACCAAGCAGCTGTGCTGGCTCAGGCAAGTGACACAAGCTGTTCCTCAGTTTCCCCAGCTACAGAATAAGATCCTTCTGAAAAGAGCCAGGACAAGCAATTAACATTTGTAAAACTATTGGAATGAGAAGGTGCTAGGCTGCAGCAAAGACATAATTGCAGCTAATTTACATTCCTGATGTCAGAAATCAGGCCCTAATTAAGAAATCTGAACTGGCTTGAAGCATTAACCCACTATCAAGGCACTATTACTTTAGCTCTGCTTTCACATTCAAAGCAGGGGCATTTCTTTTTGTTTAATCAGGTATTGACATATTGAGCCAGAAGCTTTTGACTGAATGTGAATGCTCATGCACACAAAAGCTGAATAGATGATACCCCGCTAAGAGGGGCTCCCACATCTTATCTTTCACATCAGTTCAAAGTTTTAAGAAGATCATTTCAGGGAAAACAACAAATACCTTGGCACTGAGCATTTAATAGCTTCCAGCTCCCACCTCCTGCCATCTCTTTGGTAAAAGATAACTGTTCTAATCCAGCAAAACAGAAACTTCAAGGAGCTCAGATGGTGGCTCTAACGAAAGGGTTTCAGCTGGGGCACGGCCAGGCTACATTTGAACTATCCTGCATGTTGCCATTTCAATGCTGAGGATTTTGGGGGATGTTGACCTCCAGTGTGTGACAATTAGTTAAGTGGGTCCCGGCGCACAGCACACCCACACTCACAGCACTGTTCATTAATATCTGCACCACAGGACACAGAGCTGGTTAAAAGCCTCACCCCTGCCCAAAACCACTCACCCTTAGTTATTATATTTCAAGCCTGATTCAGCTTGACACACCATGGAGATCAAAAAGACCCTGCCAGCGAGGCTGACCAGTGCTTTGACCCATTTGTTCTCACACAAAAGCTGCAGTGACAACTCAAAAGATGGTTTGGTTAAAGGAATAAAAATATGGAGAAGAAATCTTTATCATCCAGTAAGTGGGTAACGCACCGCTGAGCAGACACTGTAGCTGGCCTACAGGGAAGCCTGGAAGCACCTTTTCATCTCCCTGGGTCTGAGGCACACAATGGGAGAGAAGAGATTTCGGGAGCAAAAAGGGAAGGAAAACATTAAGACCGACAGAAGCCAATAGTGGGATTTAATTCCATCAGGCTTCGCTAAATCCCCCCAGGACACAAACCCGAGTTTTTTCACACAATCTGGGAGGGTCCTGCAGCCAGATGCACAACTTCAACTGCCCCAAGGAATGGCTCTGCTTGTCTTCTACATTCCCACCACAACCATCCACCTTGAGGTGCACCCAATCCATGGTGTGGGCACCCCAAAGCTGCTCCACCACTGCAGGGAAAGCACTTTTGAAAGACCAGAAAGAAGTTCTAGTCCGTTGACTTTCTAACCAAGAAGCCCTGCTCGGGAGACACAACTTCACAGCACAAGCAAATCAGCAGAATAGGAAATCTATGCCCAATGGATGGGATCATCCTTAGTTCCTCATCTGTTAACTCATTTATGGCCCAATGACTAATTCTAAGCCTCACGCACTTTAATGCTGCTTGATTAGTGCCCTAGTTAGCTGGAAACAGCCTTGGATTTTCACAAATGAATACTCTGGCAACCAACACCTATTCCTCATTCTTGGATCACACAGTAACCAGTCTGGACATGCTGGAGATAACAGAAAGAGTTGCAGAGAGAGAGAGAAAAGAGAGGCCACCAAGCATCAGACACCAATCACAAGTGATTTACTTCAAACCATCTCCCCTCGGTGCTGCTGGTGCCAGCACACGCAATCCTTCACTCCCCAGCTCTACCCAGAAGGGCAGGGAGATGATGCAACTCAGCAGTAAGGTTAATCACTTTTTAAAAAAAACTTTTGACTCTAACATGGCTCCCAGAAATCTCCATCACGATGAGCATTAAGGTATTCCTGAACTGTTACTGTAGTTTAAGAAAGCAAGTCCTGACATTAGTTTTCCTTTCCTTTTATTTCATTTTCTTGCTCATGTTTCTGCTCAGTTTGACCACAATCATTCCCTCATCAGATCTCCAGAACCAATCCTACCAGCCCTTTATTTCCTGTATTCTACCCCCAAAAAGTGATGTGAGAGAATTCAAACAGCACCACTGTTACTTGAGCAAGTAAATGGGATAAAAGTCAAAATCATGACACTAAATAATGAACTCCAAGCCAGTGTCAACTTTACCTGGAAAAATCCAAAAACCAGTGAAATGAAGGAGGGAATGATTTCCTCCAACTTAAAACTCACCAACCCTTCTCCATACTATGTTTTATAGCAGTCACCTTAACACCTTAAACATGATACTCACTCTTTTTCAAGAGCCGCAGTAATAGGTAAGACAAAATTATATGTAGTATCTTTAAATAAGTAAATTATCTTAAAAGCAGAGAAGCTACAGCACAACAGGACTAGAAAGGACTTAAAAACAGCTCTATTAGAAGTACCAAAAAAGTGCCAAAGAGCACAGATTCTGTCAAGGCAGTGCTGAAGCAGCATCCCTGGCAGGTGGAGACATGGGGAAGTGCTGCAGTTGTATGACACACTGTGGCTCTTGGCTCCATACTTACACATTTAAGTCATAGCAGTTCTTGATGATGATTAATTCTTCAATATATTCCTTCTTCACATCTGGGAATCTTGCTTCCTACAGTAGGAAAAGCTAAAGGTTATGCAGGTATTAGAGAAGCTGTGTAACAGACACAGCACCCAGGACAGAGATTTAATGTAATGAACCAACACAATCCTGAGACTCAGGGCAAAATGGGCAAGAGATCATTTACAGCCATCCAGCCTTGCTCCACAGGATGACT
Source organism: Trochalopteron elliotii (assembly GCA_024734555.1). Classification (NCBI taxonomy): domain Eukaryota; kingdom Metazoa; phylum Chordata; class Aves; order Passeriformes; family Leiothrichidae; genus Trochalopteron; species Trochalopteron elliotii. The sequence goes on from JANPWX010000033.1 coordinate 4,429,721, forward strand.
GCTAACAGCTCTCTCTCAAAGGAAGAGTGAGGACAGAGATGTGAAATGCCACCTTATGTGAGATTCAGGCTGCCTAGGAATGAACTACAACACAAGGAAAGGGAGTATTTACCTCCAGCATGACCATCAAGGAGTTCCAGATTATGTGCTGAAATACAACATTCCAAAGCAAAAGGAAATAAACCAACAACGTGTACATCCACCCAATGAACCCAGACACACCAGCAATGAGACCAGAACAGACAACAAACATTTAGTGCCATTTCTGTGAAGGCTCTCCCAGTGTTTGCTGCTCTCTGGGGTTTCTGTACAGGGATTACAACCATGGGGTGTTTTGCTCTGCAAGACTGGACTGGTCAGGGTTGTCAAGCAACCCTGACAATGCAAGAATAGCCTCTTACCCATCTCAAAGGCACTGAGTAACGAGGTCTTACTTGGAAAGAACTGAATTTTGTTGCACTGCTACTTAAAGAAATATCTTCCTCAACTCCAGTTTTCCCAACTGAATTAGATATGGGATGTGGAAGGAAAACTTGGAGAGAATGGGGTGGTGGTGGAAGATACAGACACATAAGAAGATGCCTGTTTGCAAGAAAAAATATTCAACAAGCCATTAAGAGAGCCTTCCTCCCTAGTAAAGAGAGGGGTGTGCAAACATTACACACATAAACCACCAGTTTTATTTAGCTTTGTTTATCATATATACACCCTGCTGCTTAAGCTGCTGAATATACCAAAGGATAAGGAGTGTCCTTGGTGGCTGTTGTCATAGCCAGTGTCCCTCACGCTGAGCTTCACACATGGAGCATGTGGAGTTTACATACACAAATCCTCATGGTGTTTATCCAGTTATTACTTGGTGCTGCTGCTTGGAAATCCACATTGCAAGGGCAAGCCTTACCCCTGGCCACCATGGTGGCATTAACATGGGCACGGACCAAACTCCTGTAGGAGAGGCAGCTGAAAGAGGTCCTGGTTTTCAGCCATGTGTCTCTAAAACTTCTCTACTCCATCCTGTATCCCTCTGCCAGTGTCCCAGGTTGGCTAATTTAGCTTTACATCCAATCTTAAACCAGCTCTGCAGTGTTGGGTAAGGAATCAACCAGACAAAACAAGACCAGGAGATCCAAAGTGGCCCTTTCAGGGAACAGACACAGATTATTTCATGTTAAATGAAAGTTTTTCAAGACAGCTCCTCACATACTCCTCACCTGGTGCATGGCTGAGTCTCAGTCAAAGCAAAGAGGATTTACAGCTGTGTGTTCTGAGCACGTGAGACTCTACACACCTCGAAAAACCTGTCTGAAAACACCACGCACACAGGAAGCAGAGGAGCCCTGGGAATACTTACTGTCTCTCTGATGAGCAGCGCAGTGAGGTCCTGCTCCTGCCCAGCAGCTCCCTGCTCGGGCACATCCCCCGAGCCAAGTTCGTGCGAGCCGTGCGCGGGGAAGGCGGGCCCCGGCCGCTCGTTGTCTCTCCCTGCCGGCTGACCCGATTCCTCGGGGGGATGCGCCGGCTGCGGGGAGGCGGGGCCCGGGATCCCGTCCTGCTGCGGCTCCGGCCGGGGGAAAGCTGGCCCGGGAGCCTTCTCTCCGTATGCCCTCAAAGCTCCCGGGTCTGCCTCTGGCTGCCCTTGCTGAGGAGCACAGCCATTCGCTGCAGCCCGTGGCTCATCTTCCAGCGCTGGGAAGTGCCGGGGTAACAGCTGGCTGTTCTCCCGGATCTCCTCCTGCTCTGCGGTAGTTTTAGCAGCTGCTCCTTCCAGTTTCTGCTCTGGCTCCAAGTTCTCTCCTGGCCATTCCCGAGCTTCCATCCTTTCCTCCTGTTGAGGTGGAAGCTCTGCATTCTCCAGGATAATGGTTTCTACGTTATCAGTAGGCTGTGGACTCCTCTTGTTCAGTAGCAGCAAACTTTGGCCAGGCTCCTGGTTACCTGTAAGCTCAGAGCTGGGGCCATTCAGCTCAGAAGGTCCAGGCTGCTGCAGGGCAATGTCCACACTCTCATCCCTGCTTGGTCCAGCATTGCTCTCCACCATGAGGTTATTCCCATCTCCCTCACTGGACAGAGTGGAATCCTGCTCATCCTGCAGGTCTGTGCTCAAAGGTTCCACAGCACTTTTGGATCCCCCTTCTCCCACAGAGTCTGCACCCTGCCATGGAGCAGCAGGTCTGATGACATTGGGACGCAGAGGCTGCTGATGCTTTGGGGTCTGGAAAGAACAACAACAAGAGAAAGTAGGAATTCTTGTCTGCATGTCAGAATCCTTGCTCCAGATACTTCTGCATCTAAGAAAACTTCTGATGGGAAACTGATAAACAGTCTGTTCAGCAAGATGCTTAATAAGGCACAGAACTGTAACCCACATACCTGTGTCACCAGCCTGTCCCCAGGTGCTACGAGAACCTTTGGCAGAACTGGGGATGTACAGGATTTTCAGAATGGAATAATTTCCTATTCACCTCACCACCTAAATCACCTCAGTACCCACTTCCCTTACAGTAAAATAGTCTGGGAAGGATGAATTAACTGATGACATATTTGTGTTCTCACCAATTTATTTAAACAGGCAGGAACCAAAGCTCCAAACATTAATCTCTGACCTTGTTCTTGCCTCTGGCAGACAGACTGCTGTATGCCAACAGAGCCTGAGTGTTCTCTGCTGCTGTTTTCAACTAAGATGCAGAAAGGTCAGCTTTACAACCCATTTTCTCAGTGCTTCTGGTTAATTTAACAGGAAAGTGGAATATATTCTTAATATAAGATAGATATGAAATGCTGCAAAAGTATCAGTGCCTGCAACAGCCCAACATGAATGCAAATAGCATAGAGGAATGTAAAGCATACAAAGTACATACATAAATCAAACAAGGCATGGTTTGAAAACACCTTCAATGGAAGATCAAGTCCCCTTGCAAAGCACTCCACCTTGCTGGATTGAGACAGACAACTTTATGGGAGCTAAAACCTTCATCAAGTAGAACTTAAAGCTACACAGTGCAGTTCCACAGTCTGGTGCTCCCTTCTTGTGCCATCATTTCACTATGATTTCAGATATCCTAAGTAGATTGCCATAACCAGGCAGGGCTCAAAGGAATGCATCAAGTATTTGCACAAGACTTAGCTATACAGGCCATGAATACAGCACAGCAGCTACAACAATGAAAAATTACCTCTGCTAAGATGACTATATCATCATCATCATCTTCCTCAGCCTGCTGCTTTTCTGGCATTTCCAGCAACAAAGGCAAATCTTCATCTGAGGAATCCGATATCGTGATAAGACTTTCATCCCTGTGGTTTATCCAGTCTGCAGGACAGTAAGTGAAGTTAAAGCTGGCTGTTGGCTCGAGGTAAATAACTGGAATTACAGGACACATGTAGCACTGAAACATCTGAGAAAGCAATTTTCCCATCTGCACTGCAAGAAGAAGCATTCAGAGGTCACCAATTTCTCTGCAAGGCATTGTCACAGCCACTCCTGCATCCCTCAGCCTCCAGCAAAACACCTGCACAACTTCAGCTCATCACAACAGCACTTCAGGGACAGCCACTGACACTCACAAAGAATCTCCTACCCCAAACTCCAGCACAAGTCAAGCTGCTGCAAAAGTTATTACAAACAAGGCATGTAGGGAATACTTTTGCAGAGAAATCCTGAACTTTCAATATCTCAGGGACATTGCAGGGTTTTTTGTTAAAGTGCAGTGCATTCTAGCAAAGAGATAAGGGTCCTTGTGCAATTCAGCCTCTTCTGAAAGAGTGAGACTTTGCAGGAATACCTTATGCAGGGCTGAGATAAGGCCTGTGGCTGTGGGTGCAGAAGATATCCTGTTATTAGATGACAACCTTGTGCCTCAAAGTTTGTCAAGAATGGAATACAGATGCTAATCAACACAGCTGCTGGAACACAGGAGAGAAACTCCACCAGAAACAGAGGGTTTCTGTACTGCACAGAGAACATACAACTATGCTTTCCCTAAAATCTGACATGTTTTGGCTTATTTTTTAGCATGAATGTTCATTTGTCACCTTTCAGGAATACAGAGAAAGCCTCATTTTGAATTCCACTCTTGAGGGAATGGGTGCCAATGTGAGGGCACAAATTTAGGGTTAGCCTTTCTCCTATGGGGCTCTCAGAAGGATGGATCCTCCTTGGATTTGCTGAAACACCTCTAGACAGTGTTCCCAAGAAGTCAGCAATCTCCCTTGAGGCAGTACAACATGAGAAAGATAAGAGCCAAATATTTTGCATGCCTGCATAACATGAAAGAGTTTCTGTAGGTGGCTAAGTCAGTGTTAGAGTAGTGTGTGATATGACAGAACAGACCTCCAGCAGCTCCCTGAAAGTTCAGTGTCTGTGAATCCTGCTGCTCAGGAGGAGTTTCACAGGAGTGTTTCGAAAACAGGCACAAATCAGGACTCACCTTTCCCTCTGTGATTGCTGAAGCTGCTCAAGTTAATCACATCTTCATTCCCACCTCTCTCTGCCATTTTAAACAGCTGCACCCCAGAGTGTCAATGCCCCAGCATGGCAGTCAGGCTCACATGAGGAACTGCAAGATAAAATAAAACCACGAGGGAGTCAGGCAAACTCAGATTCACCCTAAGGGGGATTTCCCAAGATTTAGCTTTTAAGGGTTCTCCTAGCTCTCCCAGCAGTCTCTCCACATGAGTATTTTTCTGTACCCCCCTCTCAGGACCTGAAAGGAGATATATTTGTTATCCTGTGCTCCAACAGTTAAGACAGTTGACTGAAGAGTGCAATTAGGCCTGAGAAGTCTCTGTGGAGGAGCTATGCAATCAAAGAAAAGGAGGAGAGATGCAGTTCTATCCAAGCAGGACTCAAACCCTCCCAGTCTGTGGATCTTCTCTTGTTTCCAACCAAAATCCAGTGCACCTACCCACAGTGTGGTGTTTCTGCCACCATCAACTGGAGAGAGGGGAAAATGCCCCTGCCTGAGCTGTCCCAGGGCATCCCCACACCCCCCAGATGATGTCACTACAGCCATCCCTGTCACACTTAATGCCATGGGAGTCACACACAGCCCTGAGGGGGACAGCCAACAGGGATAGCACCATCCCAGCCTGAATTCCCTGAGTGCTGCCAAGCTGAGGCACAACTTCAGAGCCACCAGAGATGCTCCAAGCTCACTTCCACAACCCCCATGTTACTGGTGTGTCAGATGGAAGCTGCACCCTGGGCAGAGCAGTGTCAGTGCGTGGTTTGTGCCTGCCCTGGGAAACCAGCACAGGAACATTCCAGAGAACACTTCCTTACCACCATCTGCTGTTTTAAAGAAGAGATTTCCCTGATTTACAGTGAGGGTTTGGTACAAATTCCAGGAAAGACCATCTGTTCTCACACCAAAAGCAGAGCATGACAGGAATCAGGTTCCTTCACAGGGACTGGGCTTTTTGGAACTGAACTTTGCTACCCCCACCTGTTCTCAGAGAGTCACAGTGAATTGGCCAGAGGCTCCCAAACAAGATTAGGGGGCCAGAGGAATCACTGCAAACAGGAGGTTTCCATTTAATGCTCTGTTAGCTTATAGCTCTCCATTCCCACTATCACAGACAGGCTGAACACACACAGGAACTCCAAGCACAATTTGATCACTGGAAGGAGGAAAGAGGTTTTTTTATTGGAAAATATTCATCTCCTTATTGCAGCACAGAAGAATCTGTACTATTAAATATTTACTGATGCATAAGCTGGAAGAAAATGGTGGGTCTGCTATAAAATCCTATTTGCTAGTACACAAGAGCAATATAAATTCTCCCTCAGTAATTCTACTTAACTTCCTCTGCAGGGAATAAGATTTGCAGCTAGGACAGTAAAATGAAGAAATGAATTCAGATGCACAAGATACAATAATAAAAACTAAAATGTATAATTTAGCACTTAAAAAAGCCCAGCAGCATGGGTTTAGTGCCTGAGGGGACCTTCTTCATAGAGAACCTCCAGCATAAAGATCTCAAGGCTCGCCTACAAACAACCACACTCACCTGATCCAGTGATAGTCCAATTTTGAGTGGGAAATTGGGTGAGGGATCAGCAAGAGGCCTCTTCTAACCAGCATTACCACAAACATGCAACTACCCCTGTATTTGAGCCCTGATACCACAGCAGCACATCCTAATTCCAGTAAGCAGCTCTGAGATTATTATGGGTATACTGGTGCTTTGAAAACACCCCTGAAAAGCAAGATTTTGGGGGTGTTTCCTCTAGATTCTTCATTTTCTGCCTTATAAGGAGAAATAAATCTTTATTTGCATGGAAGTGCTGTTTGACCATCACAAGCAGGTGCTGCAGCTCAGGAGCTGGGTCACTGTAAGTGCAAACTTGCTGTGCAAACTCTGGCCTTTCTAAAAGGTCACATCCACATTATTACAGTTGTATTTTCCCTGGTACTTGCGAATAGCAATCACCTAGCCCTGTATAGCACTGTTCCATTCTTAGCTGCCTGACTCCTTTAGCAAACAAAATCAATTCACTTCTTGCCATTTAAAAGGTGGGGAAACAGAGGTAGGGATAGGCTCAGCATGGCCAAGGTCGCCAAGCAAACACAGCAAAGGATTCCCCTGAGACTGGCTGGGGAGCAACAAGGACATTTTTGAGAGCCACAAATCAGCCCTTGCAGCATCAAGTGGTGCAGACAGGGGCTGGACAGGTGTCTGCTCAGATCTGCTCCAAGCAAAGCTGAGTGGTTGGATATTTCTCCCTTCCAGGGACTCGTGGTGTGTTAGCAGGGCTGGCGACTTCACGGTGGGGTGACACTGCAAATGCTCAGCACACCCACAAAAAAAAAAAGAAAAAAGAAAAATTTTATTTATATATATATATATATATATATATATAAAAAGTCTTCTCCCAAATAGCTCAAATGGTGCTTTGTCCAATGCTGGCTAAACCCCAGCTGTTCAGATCCAAAAATGATGGATAAGCCATAAGACTAAGGTTGTATTTTCTACGGGCCACTCTGGTTCCGGTAGAGGGGAACTTGCACACTTCACCCTTCAGCAGCAGCAAGAAAGAGCTACAGGAAATAGTCTGAAATTAAATTTGGGATAAAAAACTATCTATACTTCCATACAAGAAAGTGTACACACATCACTAAAAGACTCAGTGGTTTAAAAGCAGGAATATAATAAATAGCATTAACTGTAATACACAGTCAAGGCAACAACAAAAAAAGCCAAGGCTGGAAAGAACTGGCAATTCTTCCTACTTCAAAACAGACTGAATAAAACCCCAAGCAGCTTAATAAAGCCCTGCTTTGAGGGTAAAAGCCAAGCTTCCACCAAGAGCTAGCAATTCATTTTGTCAATACTCAATACAGAACTGAAGTTTAAACAAATATCCATAAGCATGGGCCAGTTCCATCTAGTGGCACGAATAAGAAGTTTATTCATGTTTATAGCACCAGGCCACCAAGAACGTGAAGTAACAAGATCAAAGCCACCCTGGGGTCTTGCCCTACATAAACAATAATAAAAAAGCAAGGAAGACAGATGGAAAGAAGCTCTTCCACACTACCTCAGTGATTTCAGTGCCTATTTATAGGCAAAAAATAAGGCTACCTATAAGCAGGCTCTAACATGCCCATCAGCTTTTCTGCAATACAGTCAAAGACAGGAAACTAGAGCTGTTTCAACAGCAAAGCAGTCAGATAAACACTTTCCAAGCTTTTAAGTTTTTATTCTCTTCTTAAAAGGCTCCCACCTGCACCACAGCACATCAAGCTGGATTTGGGACTTGAATCCCTATAGCAGTATCCAGGTGACACAAAATTCTCATCAGGACTTTTAAGACACCCCCTGACTGTGCAGTGAAGAGCCACCACACTGAAGATGTGGTCCCACCCAATTTCACCTCTGTATTACCCCATGTACTCATAACTCAGTCACAGAACATCCTGAGTTGGAAGGGACCCACAAGGATCAGAGTCCAACTCCTGGCCCTGCACAGAACATCCCAATAATCCCACCCTGTGCCTGAGAGTGTTGTCCAAATGCTCCTGGAGCTCTGGCAGCCTTGGTGCCGTGCCCATTCCCTGGGGAGCCTGGGCAGAGCCCCACCACCCTCTGACACAGCACACCCAAGTTGTTTCACTGTGCAGACAGTAAAATCCTCCCCATTATGGTTTTCCCTACAGCAAACTGAGAGGAGAAGAATGCATTAACAGAACAACTACTGGGAAAACCAGAGCCCACCAGGGACTTGGGTTTAACAGTTCTCTGAACTGACAAGACCTCAGACTGACAGCTGAAGTCACAGGGACTTCCCGGACAAGCTCCTCAAACATGCAAAAATATCATCCACAAAACCACTGCTTCCAATCACTACTGTGAGGTAAAGGATCAGCTGCAACGAGGTGAAGCAGGTCTCAGGAGCACAGAGAATGCTTACACAAGGATTTCCAAAACCCATTCAAAATCCTTTTAAACACCACATGACATATTTTTAGCTTAACCTAAAAATAGCCACCATTGGTGCTGTGCATATATTTAATCTCCTGATATTTGAAGGCGTTTCTGGACTGCAGTAACTGGAGCAGAACTCAAATCTGCTCCCTTCACCCCACATTTGTGCTGTGATGAGCATCTTCAGATGGTGCTGGAATTTAAACTGACACTCAAAGGGAGACCCTCCCTTCTCAACACAGTGTAATGTATTTCCCCCCCCCACTTACAGCATTTGAAATCTTGAACTCCCACATACCCAAGATGGGACTAGACTCAAAGTGCTCGTCTGGCTCCAGCTCAAGGCAACAGGACTAGACAGAAAGCAGGGGAGGTAGGAACTGAGATCCCAAACCAACAGGGGGGAGGGGAAAAAAAAAAAGAGCAACTTGAAAGAGATGTCAGCAACATCAAATCACTGTGTTTTAGCCTCTCCCCCACACAGAACACCACTGTTGCTCACCTACACTGACAGAAGAGCATCAACTCCTACTTTGTGCCTGCAGGCAGCAAACGTGTCTGCTGGTAGCCTGCGAGCAAGGTGAATTTCTGGCTCATTTCAAGCTGCTAAAACAAGCTACTTAAATAATGCAGGGCTTGTGACAACCACCAAAATGAAAAGCTAAAAATTCAGTCCTAAAAAAAAATAAATAAAAAAAGCACAAGAGAAGGGAAATATACCAGCCTGACTTACTGTCAAGCATTTCACTGAAACATTTCAAAGGGTTCACGATTTGCTGGGGGCTGCTCCTTGTAACAGGCACTGAGCAAAAGCAGGGGGAGTTTAACAGTGGTTGATAGTGTTAAGCAGCATCATCCCAACTGAAAATTAGAAATCCCCTGATCATAAGCCCAACAAGAACTGCTGGGCACAAACAAATCCTATTTGCTATGCACAAGGCAGCTACTGCCACTGCCTCACACCCTGCAAAGGGACAGAGCCAGAGGTCAACACGTGGGGCTGCAGCAGGGCTCCTGCCAGCAGGTTTGCTCACTTCCAAGCCTGGGAAAAGTGGAAAAAGCATTGATTCCAGCCCAAAAGCCTTACCCTGGCCTCTGAAGGCAGGAGTGTGCAGGCAGTGGCTCGCAGAAAACACCACCTGGTTTCCAGCAGCACAATCTGCTACAAGTATTGGCCAAAAGCTCCTCTCAGGGGCACAGACCAGGGGCAGACTTATGACAAGAGCACCCACCCAGCTCTGCCACCAATTTTTGGACCTGTAGGATGTGCTGAAGAGAAGCAACAAACCTGAAGATCATTTAATAACAGAATTGGTTGGTGAGTTATAAAGTATTCCCAAAATGTTCCCCACATTAGCAACCAGTTTGGTTTACCACATGATTTTAAACACATACACTTTCTGAGAAGGGGAAGACAGGATTCCTGAGATGTGAGAAAAATCAAGGAACAGAAACTGAAATTAACAATAAAAAGGGCCAGGTAACATTTCTAGGGCAGAAAGCCACAGAACTGGTTTCACCACACCAAAACATAAGACAATATAATACAAGAAATGTTTTGTGGCAAGTAAATCCAACCTGAATGTTCACCTCCCCTGAAAGACAAGACACCCAACACACAGTTCAGAAAGTATCCCAGCAGAGCAGCCACTATTTCCAAAACCACACCAGCCTGCAACTGGTTCCAGCAGCTCCGGGGGCAGCTCATGTATGAAGATGGAAAAGAATGAATCTGGCAGCAATCACAGCTTCCAGTTACCTCCCAGAAGTTCCCTGTTCCTCACCCTCTCTTACCCAAGGAGAAAAGCACTGCAGGGAGTGATGCCCTTTCCTCCCAGGCCCACCACTGGTAACTGCAGAGTCAGGAGTGTGACCAAGAGCACATCAGGAGATGCTCCAAAAAGAGAGGCAACAGATTAACACAGGACAGGCTACATCTCCCTGTCACTGCTCCAGGCTAATGAAAATTGCTTATTCAGGAACAATCAAGAGAGCAGATATTTAGGGATTATTTGGCTTCAAATCCCAAACTAGTTTTTTTCCCCATTCTTTAAGTCTGCTCAGGACTTACAGGAAACTTCTTGGCTGTCTGTACATCGCAAGACTTCTCATCAGCCTTAGCTGCAGTTCATTTCATCAAGGTCACAGTATCATAATTATTAATCATAATTGTTTGAAGTACCCAATCAACATTTTCTTCTGAAACACAAAGTAGAAGAGGAAAGAAATGTACCCAGTTCTACCTAATTCACCTAACAGCTGGCCACATACATCGGCACCCGATTTCCTTCCCAAACTTGCAAAATATTTGCATTTCCCTAGCAAAATATCTGCTCTGTGAGCTACTCTCTAAAATGTAAGACTGTTTTGAAACAGCTGCATTTATTTTCCAAAACTGGGCAACTCAAATGAAAGTTTCCCATTCCTTTGAGCTATTCCCTGGTGACTGGCATCCAAGTCAACTTCTGGACACTTCAGTGCCTTCCCATGACCCCCATCAGTGCCTCTGCCAAATAACAGGGCTCCATATCATCCCATCCCTGACCAGCACAAGATTCCTCGTTTTGATGCACCAAAAAACCACTCTCTGCACAAGAGGTGGAAACCTTTGGTTTTGTCATTCCCCCTCCTCCCCATCCTGAGTCCTGAAAAAAAAACAAAGAGTTAAATCTACAAATTCTAGTTGGAAAGGAGAGTTCATGCCATTACCTGGAGCAGCTCATTTTAAGAGTGAAGTGAAAAATCAAGGTTTTGAGGGAGAAAGAGGCATCCCTGGAGTGAGTTCCTGTAAAGGGCAGTACTCTGCCTGCCTCAGACTTCTGGCATGTGGAAGATCATCCAGCCTAATCCCCTAAATCCAAAACCTCCCTCCCACATCACAAACACAGGTGCCAGCTTGGCATTTCATGTTGATGCAACAGTTCAGACACCAGCAGCTCAGCACTTGGCTACAGACCTACACACAAACCCAGCCTTGCTCTGCTCACAGCCTATCTCCCAAACCATCATTTAGAAGAAATGATTTGTTCTGATTTTGTGCTGTAAGGGTGGGGATCAATGGAAGAGAATGTGAAACCACCTGATTTGCAGCTCTGTTGCTTCCAGAGCGAGTTTTACTTCCAGTTTCCTTTCCCTGAACTCACATGTCCTTTTCCTTTCAGGGAAAGGCCAGGGGCTGCTTTGATCAGCACCAAGATTCAGACACCAGTGGGTTTACAGAGCTGGACTCCACAAACCCCCAGGGGCTGCACATACCTGCCACAGCTCCACACAGCATTAATTGCAGCTGCCTTCTCTTTTCCATAAACCCAGCAGCCACATGGAACAGAGCAGGAGAAATGCCCTGAGCCCCAGGATATACAGCAGAGGGCTCCTCTGTTACTTGTACTTCATAGATCCCTCCAGGAGAGAGGACAGAGCATTTCCTATCCAAATCCTCAGTAGTTTTCCTACCTTTTTTCTTTTCTAAGGGATCCTGAATGCCACTTTAAAGAGCTCAACAGAACAAAGAAATCCCAGTGCAACCTTTTAAGTAGTTATTTAACAAGTTGGATGAACATCTTCAGGAGCATCCAGGTTCCTATATCAGCACTGTTTTCACTGGAGAGGAAACAGAAATAAGGGATTTAAGACTGCTGGGACAGGCAGTGGCACTGACATTCACACTGATGAGCAACCAGCAGCCTGCTCAGCTCACAGCCCTGTTTGCAGGGGCACTGAGAGCCTGCACACAACCAGCAAGCTGCTGTGAAAAGCAGCAGTGAGGGATAAGCAGACCAAAACCAAGAGGGCTGGAAAGAACAGACAGGTTTAGCTCCAGTGGCAGCCAGAGGACTTGTAAATCACAAGGAACTGATAGGCTCTGATGGCATCCTCGATGTTGTGCAGCTGCCCATTAGACCAACTCAGGAAACCACCTAAGCTGCGCTTGGGAAGCTGTGTTCCAGAAAAAATTACATGCATAATGCCCCACCAGAAAGAAAATGTGGAAGGAAAGGGGGTATTTTTGTGTTTTATTTTAAATGTGACCTGAACTTATCACAAAAAACTTTGCTTTCAAGCACAGCATACCTCACCTCGTTCACAAAGCTGCTGACAACACAAAAGCTGAGACCTGACCTTGAGGTGGCACACAAGGAAAAAAAACTGACTTACTGCAGCAGCCCACCTTGGCAAAAAAAAGGTCTCTGTCAATCTGCACAGCACTTTCAGAACTATTGACTTAAAAGCCTGCCACCAACCCTTCCAGGTGTCAAATAACCCCAGAGTGAGGGACTTCCAAAAAGAATGACTTCACAGGTCACATATTCTGGTTACAACAGCCATGCCCTTCTTTAGGGCCACATTAAGCATCTGCACTTGGCACAATTTCAAAGGTCAGTGGCCAGAAGCTGTGGCTTCACGTTCAGAAGGGTTTCACTTCAATACCTGTTAAGGACAGTCATGATCCCATACCACAGCTTGTTTCCTCCTCTCACACTGAGCTCCTCCAGCATTTCTTACAGCTTTGAAAGGAAATGCCCTGGAAAACATTTTTGTAGGATTTAGATCAGATACCCTCCACATATCCAGCATGGTGGAATTGGGAGAACAGAATTCAGGTGGTGAAATAAAACTGCAAGAATGGGGAAGATCTTAAACTGCAGCTTAAGCTGATACAGCCACAGCCTATCCCTAACACTAAAAACTACACGTGCTCCTACTGCAAGGTCAGGCACTTTGAAAGATGCTTTTACACAATCAATTAAGGGTTTAAATATATACAAGAGCCAGTTTAGAGCCAGACTGAGCCAACAGGCCAAGCTCACAATGATAAGTCTTAAATGGCCTTACCTACTGAGAGTAAAATACTGACAGAAACCTTGTAAGACAGGTGCCAACACCTGAGCAACAAATCCATGCTCTACACCACTATTTCTGCTGGAAAGAGTAAAAAATAAACTGCTTCTTGCACTCAACAACTGCTGCAGGAAGAGCACTGTCATGGAAGAACTGCAACTACCTCCTTACTGCTCCAGCACTGCAGATGACCACTTGTCAAAAGATTTTCCAGACAGCCAGCAACAGCCTTTGTAAAAGTGGGTTTAGTTTTGTTTACAGCCACATGTAGCCTTGTGGCCAATTCCAGCCCAGCAAACTCTCAGTGAAAACCCAGGGCAGCCTTCCAGACTCATGACAGTTGTCCAGCCTGACTTCACCCATGTCACGTGGCAGTGGCCACTGTGGAGTATGAGGATGTTAAAATAGCAGAAAAGCAAAGAGGCTGCATTTGAGGTAAGAACCACTATATCAGAAAAGAAAAGAGTGAAATTAGATGGTGGCTGGATTTAGAGATGCTCCATATCCAGCATGAATCCCTTCTGAGGCTACTAAAGTTCACAAATGAATGAATTATGAGCTAAAAAGTGAGGAAAGAAGAGCTGCATGTTAATTCTTCAGGTTCACAGTCCTGTAGATTAACAAGACTGTACAGTACCCACTGATCCCAAGGCAAACAAACATTTCACAGACACAGGACTACAAAAACCACCACAGGCCACAGCCAGGAGGCTACACAGGCTGCACTCAGAGCAGGTGCTAAGGACAGACTTTTTCAGGCAGCGAATCCTGTGCCCACCCTTGGTCAACACACTCGTGTCCAACACCAGGTGAGTCCTCACAGCAGAACAGAAATTCTCTTCCTGGGTGGTGCAATATCAGACAGATTATTTAACCACCTGGGCTGGAGGGTCAGTAAAAACAGCCACAAGCTGCTAAATAAACACAAACACATTGAGCTGAGGAGCACTCTCCAGACACTGTGTCCAAGGCAGAGGTGCATTCCAGCCGTTGTGAGCTGGTCTGTGCTAGTCCTGGCAGATCCTAGGGCACCTCCCAGTTGATACACAATGAAGCCTGCTCCACTACCAAAGGATTCTGCTGTAACAATCTACAGAGAACTATTTACATTAGCCAAGTTACTGCTCCCAGGTCTTGCTCATCCGTAGCTGGAAATCCCAGCAGCACAGGAGGCATTAAATGCCCTACCCTGCTGGTTTCCTGAAAGGAAAAAAGAGCTGCTTTTCCTGCCTCCCCATTATGCTGCTGCTGCTGTCATCTCCCTCAAATTGCATTTCAACACACGACAGCAGAGCAGGGAGAGGAGGAAAGTCCTCAGCAGCATCATGGCTGTGCTGCAGGCAGCTGTCAGCACTGCTGTCCCTTCCCTCTGCCAACCCCCTGAAATGCATTTGCCCAACAGAGCTTGTACTTGCCCAGGGGTACATGGGCCAGTGCCCCTCCCAAGACTGGCCTTCAAGCAAAAATGATCTGCAAGAAGCACCAGGGAGAGGTTTTTCTTCCCCCTCCATCACAGGAAAATGCATGTCTTTGGGATGGGATTTGAAAGTAGAAGTGTAAATCCCTTCCTCACTCTGGTTTTGCAAGGGCTGCAAAAAGCCAACCCCTGCCTGCCTTCCTCCAAGGAATAACAGGAGCACTGCCCACAGCTTGGTAAGAGCACGTCAGTCTGGATAAAACAGTACAGGAGCCTTGTGCAAGGAGTGCTTTGGACAAAATACATTACTTGAGGCCATTTTTCATTCTTATATTCACCAAAAAAGAGACTCCAGCTAGCACAGATCCCAACCACCTTGTACTGCAGAGCAGTATCACGTGCTGCCTCTACAGATCCCATCCAAATGTTTCTCTGAATAATGCATACAGTTGCTTGGCCTCCTTGCAGGGGAGAGCAGGCTGAGGGGTGAGCACACCATGCTTGGCCTCCAGGGCCAACTGAAAACATTTCAGGTCACCCTGACACCCACAAACACTCCCAGTTTTATTTCAGTTCATCAGCTTTGCTTCTTGTTACGAGGCCCAAGCACAGCCTCTAAAACTCACCCTGGGAGCAGCTGGGCACCACCAGCATCAGCACAGTTGTGGGGCTCCCTAAAGCCAGAGAGGAAGACACACATTTAATTTAAATTCCCACTGACCTGGGTGAGGAACACTGCGAGGTGACATCGTGGCTCGGGGTAGCAGCTGCCCCACGGTGAAATCTTTCCCTAAAGCCCAATGCTTTTTCCACTTAATCAGGCACTAACAGTTCCCCTCATGAACGCAGGGAGGGAACCACAGCAGGGCTGGTAATTAGGAGAGAGGTGTCATTCAGAAGGAATATCATTTCCCATCGTCAGGAATTAAGCTTTCTCAAGGATTGTTATGAATTTGAAACCACTGCAAGCCCTTAAGCACTGACCCAGAGGAAAAACATCACTCCCGAGATAGTCCAAAATAAACCTGAAATTCTATAAAAGTGACATGAAGGCTGCTGAGAACGAGATTATCCCAGCTCACTGAGACACTCATTATCTCTCATCTTGGTGCTTTGGCAAGGATAACTTATTTCAACCACCAGGACACTGCTAAGTAGCTTTTCTTCCCCCCTCTCTTTTTCCTGTTTTCTCTGCCTACCCCTCCCTGATTTCCCACTTCCAGTAACCTGCTTAAAAACAAAACTACTCCGGAGTAATGTTGACCAGCTCGTTCTTCAGCTCCTTTTCAAACACAGGAACTCCCAGCCTGTACACAAATGACCTTATCTCCTGGGCTGCTGCTGGGAGATAGCTGCTGTCCCCAGGCAGCCGAGTGTTTCACACCTTCTGCTGTATTTAAAAAGGCACCTATCCCACTGGGATTGGTCCTACTGAGAGTAATCCCAGTTACATGAAACAGCTTGAAACCCCACCATCACTTCGGTGCACACACTGGCTTTGGAGACGATTAATGCCTCGTCTTTAAGTAGTTACGATGATGTTCAAATTCAATAATTTAAAGGGAGTCTTAAAATATCTCCGGAAGAAATCCATCTGCAAAAAACCAAAAAAAAAACAATCCCAAACTTCTAGTGAGAGGAATTAGTTGTGCAGTTCTGACTGCTGCAGAAAGAATGCAGCCAGTGGCAAGCCCCAACAGCCAGCACCGCCAGTGCTCAGACACAGTAAACCACTCACAATGGCTTTAGAAAGATAAAAATAAAAAGACACCCATTCCAAATTAATGAACGGGAGCTTCTTCCAGCAGGCACTACACAACACCCGAAGGGCTTCACATCTCTTGCACTTGGGTTTGTGCTACTCCAGGTTGCTAATCAGCTCCTGGCCTCTGGGATATGCTTCCTGTCTCTCTCCAGCTGCGCCGGAGCCGCGGGAATCTGTGTTTGCCCCACCTATTCTTGCCACAGGACTTTTCAGTGATTTGTGTCCAATTTCAAAGCACAAGTCTTGCCAGTGGCAGGAACGCCCACTGCATTCTCAGGCAGACAAAGTGCTGGTCTACCCAGGAATTTGAACTTCCGAGGCACCTCCTGAAACTCCAGCCCAGGAACAGGCTGCCAGCACCCTGCTGGATCCAGACTGTACCTTATCACCACTAACACCTGCCCCAAGTGTTCTTCTAGGAACTGCTGTTCCTGCCCTGACTGCCTGCAGCCAGGCC
This sequence comes from Trochalopteron elliotii, assembly GCA_024734555.1. Classification (NCBI taxonomy): domain Eukaryota; kingdom Metazoa; phylum Chordata; class Aves; order Passeriformes; family Leiothrichidae; genus Trochalopteron; species Trochalopteron elliotii. The sequence goes on from JANPWX010000033.1 coordinate 4,446,626, forward strand.
AACCAGCAGGAAAACATCCCAGGAAGCAAGAAAAAGAGATGGAAGAAAGCCTGTTACCACAATGCAGCATCTCCAAGCAGGCTGAATGTCTACAGATCTTCAGGAAATCTGTCTGAGTCCCCTCCCAAGTCTTGGTGTTCCAGGCACAAAATCCTGTCAAGATGATTGTTTATTAGCATCCAGTCACACCACGAAGACACCCAGCACATGAAATCTATTAACGTGTTTACAATTGCAGAAGGCCTGATGTAAGGCAGTGGAATGTTTGCACAGCATTCATCCTAGAAATTAAAAGCACATATTAAAGCTGTAAATCCCACAGTTCTGGAATTAAAAGCTATCCCTGGAATCCTCCTCGTCCTAAACAAAATGGGTTCTACCGCATGGTTTGAGCTGCACATTCCTTTGGCCCTGTACCTGCTCAGGGATGTACCAGAACCTGCTCAAGATTTGGGTCTGCAGAATGATGAGTCTCAGATTTCCTGCCTCACCTTCCAAAAAGGCTGCTGGAGCAAAAACCCTCATGCCATCCTCTCTGAAAGCAGGAGAGGCCACATTAGCTGAGCATGCAGAGGCCAGTCTTAGTGCCTGATGGGGGACACCTGCCTCTCCCTCCACTGCTACCACTGGAAACCTGCAACAGCTCCAAAGTGCATCAGCTGGGAGAGCAGAGATTGTTAAGAAAGAGGAATCAACCTCCACAGAGAGAGAACAGAGAAAAAGAGATCTGCCCATAGGTCTTAGGACCAGTACTGGTTATGCCTCTCAGGCACCAAGGCACTGAGAGATTCCCCCTAGAACTGCTGCCTGAAGCAAAGCAAGAGCCTGCTGTTCCATAGGGAGAGAAACACAAGAGGGAATGCTCTGAAAAGCACATGGACATCAAGCTTTAGTCTCTCAGCATCATGCCTGGATTATGAAAATAAAAGTGCACAGCAGCCACATCAGCTTTTCTCTTTCAAAGCACCAGAGGTCTCAGGACAGTGACCAAACTGTAAGAAACTGAACAGAAACATCAACTACTGAACTTATTTGTATGAAAAGTGTTCTAAGCACCTGTCAGTAAGATTCCAAAGTAAGGTATTGGAGGACACTCAAAGACAACACTCCAGGTCATAAAGCACATGTGAGATGAAAGGAAAAACCTCCCGGGCTGGGCTGGCAGGTGCAAGCAGCTGTTATCCACCCAGGGCTCCAGCCAGCACAGCTGCAAAGCTGGGGATCCATGGGATGACTCTTTAAGCCAATCTACATTTTGCCCACCCCAAAGCACTGCCCCGGGCGAGCTCACGCTCCTCTCTCCACACACACGCTGGAGTTCTCCACAGCTCCTCAGCCGCAGGAGACTTTGGGGGATCCCAACCTGCCTCCAGCCATTTGGGGGAACAAGGACAGCTCCANGACAGCTGTGTTTGGGGTTTCTTTCCTGCAGCGGCTCCCACAGCAGATGCCTGAAATGTCAAGATGTCCCCACGGCACCAAGTGCTCCCACACTGAACAAGGGTCAGAAGAGAACAATCTTTCACCCTCCTGTCCCCACGAGAGGTTATCCCCGACACCCGGGACAGCCGTAAGGGGCTCCCGGAGAGCAGCGCCTGTCTCCGGGCGTCCCTCGGGGCCGCGGGGGGACACAGGGGTGGTGCACGGAGGTGAAGGGACCCCCTGGCCCCGGGAAGGGGGAGAAGGGACCGGCCCTGAGGGGATGGAGGGCGGAGGGAAAGGACCCAGTCCAGAGGGGAGCTGGAGGGGGTGTCCCCGATCCTGAGAGAAAGCGAGGAGGAAGGACTCGGCCCTAAATGAAAGTGGAGAGGTACGGGAGGACGGCACGGGGAGGACGACGCGGGGAACCCGTCCCTGAAGGGAAGCGCTGAGGGGGAACGACCAGTCCCTGACGGGAAGAGAGGGGAAGGACCGGCCCTGAAGGGACGCGAGCGAAGAGGAACGGAACGAAACGGACACCGAGCCCTGAGGGGACGCGAGAAGGGGGGGTGGGGGGGGGAACGACCCGTCCCTGAGGACAGGCCCCAGCCGGGAGCAGCGCCCGACCCCGCAGCGAGGGGTCCGGCGAGGCCCAGGGACGCCCCGGGGCGGCCCCTCTGTCCGT